>CM065693.1:51418930-51443930 GCA_017654935.2 Phymorhynchus buccinoides
GACATATTAAAACTAGATTTGGGTCTTTCCAACTCCATAGGATTGTGCAATCGATGTATTACAGTTTCACTTCGCCGACTTCTGTTTATCACCTCCACTCTCGTCCAAAGTCAGTGGTTTTCTTTTTCAAAGTCAGTGGTTTTCATGCTTTTCCTACGCTTTCTGCCATCTTTTCTACAACAAGGGAAGCGACTCCGCTTTCAGGCCCTTGACCGTGGTTGTTTCCCTTTGCTGGAAGTCTATGCAGACGACAACAACGGTCATAAAAACCAACAAAATGGCGGTCGTAAGTCGCGTTTTAGAGGAAGTCGTTTAAGAGAGGTCGTTTACATAGTAAAATACATCCGTGCCAACAAATCCGGTCTCAAATGAGAGGTGGTCGCTTAACAGAGGGTCGTAAAATAGGGGTTTGTCTGTATCTCAAAAGCGGGTAGCTCAAAAAACACTGGATAACTCAGAATAATCTTTGAAATGCAAAAAAAAAGAAAGTCTTTTTAAGTTGAACTCAAAGTAAATAGCATACAGTGGAATCTCCCTTATAAGACCTCCCATTATAACTAATATAAGACTCCCTCCCATATAATATATTGATATAAGACCTACTTTTCTGAAACATTGTCCTTCTTTGTAATGTAAGTATTAAAATGACCTCCCTCAGGGCTCCCAGGGACCCCCATTTGGGGGTCTATGAAGTACTAAAATTCTATCTAAAGGACCCTCTAAAAGAATGTGCAGGGGGTCCCAGGGATGCACTAGAAAAATTCTTTTTAGCATTCGCAATGGCACTGGGACCCTCTATCCCGCCTCTAGGACCCTCTGTACTGTAAGTGAAGGAGTCCCTGGGACCCCTTGTTTTGTGGGACGAGTGGGATCCCTACTCCCTTATAAGACCCCTCCCTTATTAAGACCTCATTTTGGAGGATTTTTGAAGGTCGTATAAGGGAGGTTCCACTGTATAATACAGTGTATTACAGGGCTGCCAACCGTCCCTGTGTAGCCGTATTTGTCCCGGATTTTTGCGAAAAGCATGACCCGTCCTGTTTGTCCCGATTTTTTAATGACCGTCCCGGAAAATCGATAAAATCGTGGAAGCGTGCATTTTCCGCCTGTCTACCGCTTACGTAGCGCTAGGTTTCGGATCGCGCCACGGATCATGGTTTGCGCCTATTTTTGTCACACGCTATCAACTTCTTTACAGAGAGTTATTCTGATTGGTTAAATCTTCAGTGAAATCAATTCTGATTGGCTGTTGTAGCCAAAATTTCATTGGCTGTTGTAGCCAAATTTTCATTGGCTGTTGTAGCCAGTTTAGTCAAGGTTGAAAAAATGGCGTATAAACGGTCGTGTGAAGATGATTCTTCTTCTAAGAAAGAAAAAGTTTCAAAGCGTTCCTGTTTATTTCGAGAGACATACGCTGAGAAATGGCCTTTCATTGTGTCAGGAAGAAAAGGCGAAACTTACGCTTTTTTGTGAAATTTGTGCGTGTGATTTGTCGATAAAGTCTGGTGGTAGGGATGATGTGTGCCGTTGTTATGTCAAGTTGTGGTGGGTACTGTACTTAATTTCTGATCATTATTAAAATGTCCCTGAAATTCAGGCTGTGTCCCTGATTTGAGAGTCGTTTGTCCCTGATTCACAAATTTAGGGTTGGCAGCCCTGGTATTATCAGTCCCTTCAATTTGGACAGCGATTTTCACTGCCATGCGGTTCTAGCCGGGGATTGTATGCAGGGTGTTTTTCAGAGCACCTCGTCCCTGGAGAGCAACCTGGAGGGTCTGTCCAGCGTCCTGGAGGCTGACCTGCCCAACTACAAGGTCAAGATCATGAGGATCCTCTGCCAGTGGTCAGTGATGATGACAATGGTGATAATCATTGAGCGATCGTAGAAGTAGAAGAAGACAATCATGATGATATTAGTGCATTTGTATAGTGCTTTTTGTCACTTGAGTGCAGTGGGCTTAACTTAAGTTAACCGTGACTGATTCAGTGATTGAGAAGTAAGAAGAAATTAAAAAGCAAACAATAAGTGATTGAAATGTGCACATAATGCTTGCATGCCAACATGCACACTTATGAGTTATGGGCACAGATAATTATTCATACGCATGCATATGCACATACTCGTCACACACACACGACGATAATAATGATGATAATGATGACCATCATTGCCTCTTTCCTTGACAGTGTGGTGACTCTCCCGGAGAAGCTGACAGTGTACACCACTCTGGTTGGATTGCTCAACGCCAAGAACTACACGTGCGGTGGAGAGGTCAGTTCTTTACAGGCATCAGAATTGTCAGAGGATTACAAATTTCTGACAGAGGATTGGCTTCTGTCAGAGGTTCTGCCTTTTCATTGACAGAGATGAGATTTTTCCTCCATTTGGAGGATTTCCTCCTTTTTGATGGCCCCAGAGGTCATTTTTGAGATCAATGTAAATCAATTGATAAACTTGGGTGGTGGGGTAGGGGTGTTAGGTTTTGTGTTGAATCGTAAATGAGGTAAGACATTTTGTTCTTGATCAGTTCATTCTGAGAATGAACGTTTCCAGTTTTTGCTTGGGGCAGCCAAGACTGCTCTCTTTATCATTACTCTGCAGTTGGCAACACTGAAATTGGAAGTTATTCATTTGCTGATGAAGCCTACTCCTGGCCACGGACCCCTGGCGCTGGCTTCTTTTTTCCTCCTTTTTTGGTTTTCTGAGAATCTCATCTCTGCATTGAGTATTTTCTTTTCTGTTAGATAGCGATTCCCTCTGCAGTAAGCCTGTTCAGTCATGTTGGGAACTGATTTCTCTGAAATTTTCAGTGTTGTCCCTCTACAGTCTGGGACCTTGGTGGCCCTTTTACCACAGTTTTCAGAGGATTGGTCTTCAGACTATTATGATGCCTGTCTTTAGAATAGTGTCAACAGCTTTCTGACTGGATTTGCATGGATGCTCCTGCTTTCACAGTTACATGATGTTCTGAAGTTCAGGAGCCTGGATTGCCTGCATCGTCGGATTATGAGAATTTGAGAAGATGCATTTTGCTGGTTATAGAGGTCATGAAGTTTAACCAGAAGTGAAAGTGCAACAAGAGCCTGTCAATTACATTGGAAACTTGTTGTTTCCCTTCAGCTTCCAAGGGGCATTGCCCCCCCCCCCGGAACCCCCAGGAGGGGCGCTGTCCCTGCACTCCGCCAGGACTTGCAGGATTTTTGAAATTTCCCAGAAGCACCCATGGATTTGTAACTGCATGGATAAAACCCACATGGCAGGAAAAGCAGGAATCCTGATTTTGGCTTTGTTAGTTTTTTCCTGAAATCAGGAATGTGCAATACTTTGGCGGACAACGACGCTCTTCGACTTTGATTTTTGTGGCGGCAAAGTAAAAAAAAAAAAAAAATCCTCTGCCAAACGAGTGTGCAGAAGATGTTGCAGAAACAGCTACTGCATCAACAGTCTCGGAGAAGCAGCCCAAAGATAACGGCACTAGTGTGAGGGAACACCAGTTCCAAGACGAGTGGCTGAAGAAGTGGCCATGGCTAGCGAAGATTGAATCGGCCGCCTCCCCCCCCCCCCCTTCCCCTCGTATCCATTGGACCTGCCCCCCTTTTTTCATTCTTAGGGGGGGAACGCCCCCACTTTTTTAAAATCCTAGAATCAGCTCTGTAATAAGAAGAACAATAACACCTAAAGCACATGGATGCTCCTGTTTTGTTTGTGTGTATGGCTGGAGTGATTTGTGAGTTTTTTTTAACAAATCAAAATCGTTGCGATGCGAATGAGTTAAACTTCTTTTATTTTTTACTATATTTTTCCAGTTTGTGGAGATGCTGGTTCGGAACTTGAAAGAATCTCTGAAAATGGGAGAGTGGGAGAACGCCAAGATGATGGTAAGATTAACAACATATTTGTCTTCTTGTTTCTCGTAAAAAATGTAGTAAACATGTTGAGAAATTTCTCTTTTTGTGTCTTATTTACGTGTTAGTTTTGTTTACTACTGTATTTTAAATGTTTTTCACATAAATTATGCTAATGGGAAAAAAAGATTTTAATATCCAATAACGCTTAAGAGTAGAGACCAGATTTTAAAAAACCCACAAAAAAACAAATAACTAGCAAGGTACTGATTGCATTCATGGTAATGATGATGATGAGATTGACAGTGATTTTGTCTGCAGGTGTGATTTCTCAATTCTGGATTATTTGGTCATTCGCTGTGTGCTGATGGCACATCTGTCCTGCAGATGTTTGATGATGATGATGTTGACGATGACGATGATGATGATGATGATTACAGGTGCAATTTCTGGCTGATTTAGTCAACTGCCATGTTCTGGTGGCTGCCTCAGTCCTGCAGATGTTTGACAATGATGATGACATTGACGATGATGATGATGATTACAGGTGCGATTTCTGTCTGACCTGGTCAACTGCCATGTTCTGGTGGCGGCCTCAGTCCTGCAGATGTTTGATGATAACGATGATGATGACATTGACGATGATGATGATGATTACAGGTGCGATTTCTGTCTGACCTGGTCAACTGCCATGTTCTGGTGGCGGCCTCAGTCCTGCAGATGTTTGATGATAACGATGATGATAATAATGACGATGATGATGATGATTACAGGTGCGATTTCTGTCTGACCTGGTCAACTGCCATGTTCTGGTGGCGGCCTCAGTCCTGCAGATGTTTGATGATAACGATGATGATAATAATGACGATGATGATGATGATTACAGGTGCGATTTCTGTCTGACCTGGTCAACTGCCATGTTCTGGTGGCGGCCTCAGTCCTGCAGATGTTTGATGATAACGATGATGATAATAATGACGATGATGATGATGATTACAGGTGTGATTTCTGTCTGACCTGGTCAACTGACATGTCCTGGTGGCTGCCTCAGTCCTGCAGATGTTTGATGACAATGATGATGATGATAATGATAATGATGATGATTCCAGGTGCAATTTCTGTCTGACCTGGTCAACTGCCATGTCCTGGTGGCTGCCTCAGTCCTGCAGATGTTTGATGACAATGATGATGATGATAATGATGATGATGATTACAGGTGATTTCTGTCTGACCTGGTCAACTGCCATGTCCTGGTGGCTGCCTCAGTCCTGCAGATGTTTGATGATGATGATAACGATGATGATAATAACGATGATGATGATGATTACAGGTGCGATTTCTGTCTGACCTGGTCAACTGCCATGTCCTAGTGGCTGCCTCAGTCCTGCAGATGTTTGATGATGATGATGACATTGATGATGATGATGATGATGATGATGATTACAGGTGATTTCTGTCTGACCTGGTCAACTGCCATGTCCTGGTGGCTGCCTCAGTCCTGCAGATGTTTGATGACAATGATGATGATGATAATGATAATGATGATGATTACAGGTGATTTCTGTCTGACCTGGTCAACTGCCATGTCCTGGTGGCGGCCTCAGTCCTGCAGATGTTTGATGACGATGATAATGATAATGATGATGATTACAGGTGCGATTTCTGTCTGACCTGGTCAACTGCCATGTCCTGGTGGCGGCCTCGGTCCTGCAGATGTTTTGATGATAACGATGATAATGATGATGAAGATAATAATGATGATAACGATGATGGTGATGATGATGATTACAGGTGCGATTTCTGGCTGATTTAGTCAACTGCCATGTCCTGGTGGCGGCCTCGGTCCTGCAGATGTTTTGATGATAATGATGATAACGATGGTGATAATAATGATGAAGATAATAATGATGATAACGATGATGGTGATGATGATGATTACAGGTGCGATTTCTGGCTGATTTAGTCAACTGCCATGTCTTGGTGGCTGCCTCAGTCCTGCAGATGTTTGACAATGATGATGATGATGATGATGATGGCAACAATGATGATAACAATGATGATGATGACATTGATGATAATGATGACATTGACGATGATGATGATGACATTGACGATGATGATGATGATTACAGGTGCGATTTCTGTATGACCTGGTCAACTGCCATGTTCTGGTGGCAGCCTCAGTCTTGCAGATGTTTGATGATAACCATGATGATAATAATGATGATGATGATGATGATTACAGATGCGATTTCTGTCTGACCTGGTCAACTGCCATGTCCTGGTGGCGGCCTCAGTCCTGCAGATGTTTGATGATGATGATGATGATGATGATGACATTGACGATGATGATGATGACATTGATGATGATGATGATGATGATGATTACAGGTGCGATTTCTGTCTGACCTGGTCAACTGCCATGTCCTGGTGGCTGCCTCAGTCCTGCAGATGTTTGATGATGATGATGATGATGACATTGACGATGATGATGATGACATTGATGATGATGATGATGATGATTACAGGTGCGATTTCTGTCTGACCTGGTCAACTGCCATGTTCTGGTGGCGGCCTCAGTGCTGCAGATGTTTGATGATAACGATGATGATGACATTGACGATGATGATGATGATGATGATGATTACAGGTGCGATTTCTGTCTGACCTGGTCAACTGCCATGTTCTGGTGGCGGCCTCAGTCCTGCAGATGTTTGATGATAACGATGATGATAATAATGACGATGATGATGATGATTACAGGTGTGATTTCTGTCTGACCTGGTCAACTGCCATGTTCTGGTGGCGGCCTCAGTGCTGCAGATGTTTGATGATAACGATGATGATGATGATGACATTGATGATGATGATTACAGGTGCGATTTCTGTCTGACCTGGTCAACTGCCATGTTCTGGTGGCGGCCTCAGTGCTGCAGATGTTCGACAACTTTGTGGAGGTCACCCTGGAGGACAACATTCCACAGGTGGGTTGATCTCGGCAGACCTGCCAACCTTTCCGCTTTGAGCGGAATTTCTTCCGCTCAGACTACATTTCTTCCACCCTTCCGCTCAAGTCAATAAAATTCTGCTTTCAAAACTTTAAAAAAAAAGGTTTTTTGAACACACAAAGTCATCGTCTTATATACAAAGCAGCATAGCTGATGTGCATATAGCTGACTTTCTAGTTTCTGTTTGCGCACTTCCGTCAAGATGGCGATTGACACATCGATGTGTGTGAGACTCTGGGGAGAAAAGAAAGAGAATAGACCAATATTTCTGCCAAGATTACATGGAAAAGTATCTGTGCATTCAGAGATCAAGAAAGTGTGCATCATGCTAGATGTATGATGTGCTCACTACACTTAAAAGTCTCCTATGCCATGGAGGGTGTCAGGTCATCAAATGCCACATTACTTCTCATCGTCTTATCGAAACTGCAAACTCCCAGACTTCGTCTTCCACCGTTACCGACAGTGGAAGGAAAGTAGAACAAAGCTGAACTTAAACTGATTCATCATCTTCTTTCCAAGTCTTATTGTTTAAGTCATCTATGGCACCAACCATCTTGATCTGCCCCAATAAAAAGGACAGAGGATCAAACCAAAAGCTTCTATTGTGTTAGGAATAGTTGTGACACTTCCAGACAAGACTAGTTTTAAACAAGACAAGTTCACAAGGATGAAAATTGCTTGCTTCAAATTATGTTTACGCGCGAAAGGTAAGAATCTAAGATGCCGCGTCAAAATTCCTCTTAGCAAATTAGTTCACGAGTCAGGGGGACAGAATTTTTGGTAAAGGTCAAGATGTGCCACCCCTCCCTGCATTTCTCGGTTAATTTTATTTTTCCGTTTTTGCCTTTCTTACCATACATAAAGCTGTATTTTAGGAACATTTTTAGCTAATAACCTTTTTGGAATACTAACCCTATCCCTAACCCTAGCCCTAAGCCTAACCCTACCCCCCACCCTATAAGACGGAAAAACGCAACGAACCACAACTGTGACAAATCGCTGTGTACTGCAGTACATAGTGGGGGGTAGGGTTAGGTTTAGGGATAGGGTTAGTATTCCAAAAAGGTTATTAGCTAAATATGTTCCTAAAATACAGCTTTGTGTATGGTAAGAAAGGCAAAAACGGAAAAATACAATTAACCGAGAAATGCAGGGGGGGTGGCACATCTTTACCTTTACCAAATTTTTAGTATGAATTCTCCTTGAAAGACTTGATGTGTCTTTTTTTTTTTTTTTTTGACTTGACTTGAGGCACTTCATCCTTGTTCAAGATTCGATGTGTGATTTGTGTGGCAGGTTCGCTCAGATATCTACATCTACATGGTCCTCTCGTCTCTACCCTGGGTAAGTTGGCTCGCTCGCTTCCTCGATTGCTTTCTTTCTTCGTAGGTGCTACTCTTTCATTTTTACACTGATTTCAGTATTTTTAATTTGACCAGAAACTGAACTTCATTTTTTTGTAATCGATTCATCCCCCCCCAAAAAAAAAATTGACCACAAGCGATTTGGGGCGTTTTGAACTTAATCTAGTTCTATCTTGGAAGTTTACAAAGGCAATGATTGTAATCATTTGACAAGGCTTATCAGACTCAAACTGTCTCTGTCTCTCATTTTAACTGTCTGTCTGCCTCGTTGTATCTCTCTCTCTTAAGTTGCCCCCCTGAATTGTCCGACGGGGCTCTGCCCCTATACCCTGCCGGAACCATGGGTCCCTGGACCCCTGCCTTTCAGTTTCTTTTCTGGATTGGAAAAGTTGATAGAAAGAGTCTTCAGGATTGGCCATCTTGTCATCCGGAACCACAGTCTTATAAAATCAAACTTTCTGCCAACATTGACGACGGATTAAAACGAGATGATAGACATGCAGTTCTAACACCACCCCCATCCATCCTGTACGCACAGACACGCACACATTGGAATTTATTTTGAATGTGGTCACCAAGTTCAGTGGTTTATTTAACGTCTGTTCACCATTGATGATATTAGACCAAAAAATAAGATATTAATAAATTAAAAAATATATGAAAATAAAGGTGATCTCTATCGAACGAATGAAACAATGAAATATCAAAAATTAACTTATCAAAGTAACTTTACTTTGATGTGTATGTGCTAATGTTTTTGTTTTTTGGTTGTATTTTTCAAATGATTGTGGTATGGGTTGTCTCTGTTCAGGTGGGACGGGAGCTGTTTGAGAAGAAAGAGATTGAACTGAACAAACTGCTGGAGATTGTGGATGGATATATCAGGTTTGGTATTGTGTTGTACTGTATAGTATTGAGTACAAAACCTGGTAGATCTGATGAGCCCAACCCGAGTAAGCAATCAAAATACATTTTTGTTGTTGTTGGGTGTTTTCGTATATTTTTAGTCACAGAGACTTCTCTGTGAATTCCGGGCTGCTCCCACCTGGAGAGCGTGTCGCCGCAAGCGCAGCGTCGCCCTGTTTTTTGGAAGAGTGTGTGTGTGTGTGGAGAAGAGCCTGGAAGGGGGGGGACCCTATATCAGTTTGTCCAAGCCACATTTCCAGTCAGAGGATTTCTCTCTGCTGTTAACCAAATTTTGGCTGCTGTGGGATTTTACGTGCGTAAAGCGCACAGGTCAGACTAGCTTTAAGTCCCCATCCGAAGGACTCGACATTCAGTTCAATTTTCCTGTCAAACTAGAAAGAAAGGGCGAGGCCAGGATTCGAACCCGGGTCACTCACATATTTTAATATGTGAGTTGGCAGGCGAACGTCTTAACCCACTTACCCCCATCTCACCCGACGCTAGCCTTGCTATGAAATTCCATGTCAAAGGAAATAACTTGCGCAATTCTCTACAGTAGGTAATTAAAAAAAAAAAAATAAAGATATAATTTCAGTCTGTAAATGCATTGAATTATTTGTATTATGTTCTTGATACTCTGAGAAAGTAACAAAGAAACACTAATTTCAAATTCACGTTAATTTTTATTTTTCAGTTTTTGTTTCTGGTGTTGTTGTCTTACCCTGGCTAAAAGACTCCAGGGTTCATCTGACAGCCGAAGCACTTGAACACTCTGGTACGATTGATAGCTAGGGATGTGAACATTACGTGTGTGACCGTTTTCTGTTGTTGTCTTACCCTGGCTAAAAGACTCCAGGGTTCATCTGAACAGCCGAAGCACTTGAACACTCTGGTACGATTGATAGCTAGGGATGTGAACATTACGTGTGTGACCGTTTGTTGTTGTTGTATTACCCTGGCTAAAAGACTCCAGGGTTCATCTGAACAGCCGAAGCACTTGAACACTCTGGTACGATTGATAGCTAGGGATGTGAACATTACGTGTGTGACCGTTTGTTTTGTTGTATTACCCCGCCATGTGGGCAGCCACACTCCGACTTCTGGGGAGTAAATAAAGGATTCTTTTTGTTTTTGTTTTGATTGACAGCAAACGTCAGAAGATTCACATGCCAGCTCTTCGTGTGTGGTCAGTGGATGAACCCCACCCTCAGGAAGAGGTACGTGTGTGCGTGTGCGCGCGCGTGTGTGTGTGTCTGTGTGTTATGTCTTGTGTGCGTGCATAAGGGATTTGCCAAGTGTCCAAAGTTTGGACTTCTTCTTCTTCTTCGTTCCTGGGCCATAAGGCCACAATGGGCACGTATGTGTCCGTTTTCCAGTTTTCACTGGTCTCCTCGCTGCATTCAGCCGACACATCCCAATTTCGGAGGAGCTCAAAGGAGAAAAGTATATGGAAGATTTTTTGTTGGAGAAAAGGGCAGGAGAATGGGCCCAAAGTCAGAAAGATAGTGTACAGTGGAACCTCCCTTACAAGACCTCCCATTATAAGACTCTCTCCCATATAAGACCTACTTCTCTGAGACATTGCCCTTCTTTGTAAGTATTAAGTATTAAACTTACCTCCCTTATAAGACCCCTCCCTTATAAGACCTCATTTTGGATGATTTTTAAGGTCTTATAAGGGAGGTTCCACTGTAGATGACACAAAGCAAGGAAAAGGGAAGAATCAAAGAGAGTGACAGATTAGAGGAAGAACTTCCAGAAGGTGGGGGAACTATTTGTACGGAAGACCACCCCCCCCCCCCCCGGTATCCCCACGGTGGTGCAAAGTTTGGACAGAAGTTATGATCCAGAATTATTGCTGATGCAGTTTTCTACAAATTGACTGAAGTCCCTGTCCGTTTTCAAAACCAACCTGAAAACCCATCTATTCTCTGAACACTGCTGTCCACCATGATCGGATTGTGTGAATGAAAGCGTGTGCGGATGAGGAAGGGCATGGGGAAGGTGGGAGACAGAAAGTGTGTGCATTTTAAATCCTGTGATCTTGACCCCATCCCAGCCTCTCTTTTCTCACAAATCTATCAACACCTTCTGCCATCAATCGCCAACATCATCAATTCTTCTTTAGTTTCAGGTGTGTTTCCTTCTGCTTTCAAAACCGCTCTTGTAAGGCCCCTTCTCAAGAAGAACAATCTGGATCCTAATAATCTGAAAAACTACAGACCTGTATCTAACCTCCCTTTTCTCTCCAAACTCCTTGAGAAGACTGTCCTGAAACAACTTAACGATCATCTATCCTCAAACAATCTTCATCATCCTTATCAGTCTGCCTATAGAACCAACCACAGTACAGAAACAGCCCTTGTTCAAATCGTCAATGACCTCTTACTTGCTTCTGATGCTGGTCAAATCTCTCTTTTGACACTTCTTGATCTCTCTGCTGCCTTTGATACCATAGACCACTCCATTCTTCTGTCTCGTCTTGAACATACTTTTGGAATTAAGGGCCCTGCTCTTTCTTGGTTTTCCTCTTACCTTTCTGATCGTTTTCAATCAGTTCTGGTCAATGGTCGTCAGTCTGAACAGGTTAGGCTTTCTTGTGGAGTCCCCCAGGGGTCTGTGCTTGGTCCTGTCTTGTTTACTTTGTATACGTCACCTCTTGCCAATGTCATCGATCAGCACAACATGAAACATCACTTCTATGCAGATGACTCACAACTCCAAAACAGTACAACCCCTGAAGATCTAGATTCCATTCTTACAGAAAGTAACAACTGCTATATTGATATTCAAAATTGGATGGTTCAAAATAAACTTCAATTAAATGGTGAAAAAAACCGAAGCAATGCTTGTAGGGACAAAAAACAAACTAGCCTCTGTTTCCATAGAGTCAATCCAACTGGGTAACAATATCATTCCCCTCTCAGACTCAGTCAAAAACTTAGGTGTCACTTTGGACAATACTCTTTCCATGCAGAGTTTCCTGACTCAGACCTGTCAGTCCTGCTACTATCAAATTCGTCGCATTGGCTATATTCGTAAATACCTCTCAGATGAAGCCACAGCAAAGCTTGTTACTTCCCTCATCCTATCTCGTATTGACTACTGTAATGCTCTCCTTTCTGGCCTATCAGTCTCTTCTCTATCTTGTCTCCAGCGTATTCAAAACACAGCTGCTCGTCTTGTCCTTAGGAAGAAAAAGTTTGATCATGTTAGCCCTCTTCTCCGTTCTTTGCACTGGCTTCCTGTCGCAGACAGAATTGAGTATAAATTAAACACACTTTGCTATAAATCTATTCATAAAGCTGCTCCATCTTACCTCTGTGACAATATTTCCATCTATACGCCAGCTCGCACTTTACGTTCAGTTTCTGACCCTCTTTCTCTCCAGATCCCTAGGTATAAGCTTTCAACTGTTGGTCGGCGCTCTTTTGCTGTCTCAGGACCGACCTCCTGGAACAAACTTCCTCTCTCCCTCCGTCAGCGACCGACTCTCTCTGCTTTCAAAGCTAACCTCAAAACCCACCTGTTCCCCCGTCATTAAAGCTCCTCTCTCTTTATCTTCTCTCTCTTGCCATTAGGTCTGTTTCTGCTATATTCCATTTATGTTATCTGTGTGTGTTCGCGTTGTATTGCATTTGTGTTTGAATGCGCTTTGAATGCTAACGTGTGTGTGCGCTTTGATTTGATTTCTATCAAGATTCAGCGCCGTATAAATACTGTATGTTGTTGTTGTTGTTGTGTGTGTGTTTTTAACTTGGTTGTTCAATCCTGGAAGTCTCTCTCGGGGAATCTTAGCATGGTGATGTCATATTGTTTCCAAAAGCAATGTGGCCCCTGGACCCCTGCCTTTCAATTTTTTTTCATTTGGGGGAGTTGCGCCCATGGCCTATGGAAGTGTTATATACATGCATTTTTGTTAATCCTTTCAGTACCTGGACTGCCTGTGGGCTCAGGTCGGTAACGCCCTACCTGGCCTTCCGAAGCGTTACTAATCTGTGTGTGCTATGTTTGCTGCAGTACCTGGACTGCCTGTGGGCTCAGGTCCGTAACCTGCGCAGCAACAAGTGGCTGGAGAAGGTGATCAACCGGCCCTACCTGGCCTTCGACAGCGTTCTGTGCGACGCTCTGCAGCACACCCTTCCCCAGATCATCCCCCCCTCGCACAACGACGAGATGGTCTACCCCCTGCCCCGAGTGGTGTTCAGGCTGTTCGACTATACCGATGTGCCCGAGGTGAGTCTGTTAGCGGTGTAATGTACTGTTATATTGTGTAGTGCGTTGTACTGTACCTTGCTACGATAATAGTACAGATCATTCCCCCCTCGCACAACGACGAGATGATCTACCCTCTGCCACGAGTGGTGTTCAGGCTGTTCGACTATACCGATGTGCCAAAGGTGAATGTGTTAGCGGTGTAATGTACTGTTATATTGTGTAGTGCGTTGTACTGTACCTTGCTACGATAATAGTACAGATCATCCCCCCCTCACACAATGATGAGATGGTGTACACTCTGCCCCGAGTGGTGTTCAGGCTGTTCGACTATACTGATGTGCCCGAGGTGCATGGGTGCAATTTTTTCCTGGTTTACAAGGATTTCCTGTTTACCAGAGCAGGAAGTTCCTTTTTTTAAACATTTGTCAAACAAGATCTTTGTGCGTCTACTGTATTGTTAAAGTACTTTAAAATAAGCATTTGTATAAATTGTGGAAAAAGCAAACTAAGATGCCTTCATAAATCAATTTTTTCTTCAGCTGCAGGGGGACATTACCCCTGGACCCCGGCCTTTCAGTTTTTTTCATTTTGTGTAGTTGCACCTATGTAGGTGTGCGTCAGGGTTTCTGAAGACGTAGAGATTACGCATATTTACGCATTAGACCTCTCAAATCACCCCCTAGAATCTCGAACCATGCGTGAGACTTACCGTTCAAGGCCTCAAGTAGGGGGTGAGATGAGGCATTAAAGTGATGAATCGTGCGTTAACACAGTCGTTCATTTTCTGTAAACTTTGCTGGAGTCGCTAGCCTAGATCTAATATTCGACTAGATCGTTCAGAAAGCCCTAATCTTTGAAAGCGTGTTGTCCATTGGCAGATGTGTTTTTTGGTGTGTGTTCTTTCAACATCCCGTAAAATCGCTTCATATACTTGATATTCCTTTGATCAGTATTTCAAGCGTTTGTCTTACAAGCGTATGTATGTTTTCGTCTTGACCCCAATTATTTGACCCTAATAGATAGCTGTCAGTTTGATGCATTTGCTTCAAGGGAAGTAAATCTGTGCACATCATACCTTGGTCACTGCTAAACTCGCTTCGCTTCCTTAGACCACAATTTTGTCTCTTACTTTGCTTTTGTAGTGGTTTGTTGTGGGGAAACCAATTGGTGTAGAGAGTTTTTCTATGTGAAGTCTATATTTTAAAAAAGTCTTATCTACCACTTCCCTGTCTAAACCTGAAGTAAAAACCCTGTAATCTTCTTTCATTTCTCCTTTTGTTTGTGTATGTTTTGTTTGTGTGCATGGCTGGAGTGATTTGTGAGGTTTTTTTTAATAATTCAAAATCGTTGCGATGCAAATGAGTTAAGATAATGCCCGTAGCAAATTTTTGAGCAGTCTGTTTTTGTGTTGCGCTCAGGGCACGGTGCTGCCGGGCAGTCACGCCATCGAGCGTTACCTGATTGAGGAGCAGCTGGACCGCATCATTCACGCCACCTACACAGAGAGAAAGAACTGGTCAGTACCTCCGTGCTGTGCTGTGCTGTACTGAACAGTCAGGGTTTCTGATTTCACCCTCTCTGTAGGGGCAAGTTCACCCCCCTGTTTACAGTTTTAATTAATCCCTTGACTGCCAGAGAAAATTAAAGAAAAAAATCATTAGGCAAATCATGCCATGAAAAAGACAACTGATAGAGCCAATCTGGCAAAATGGTCTGGGGATATAACTCTCTTGACTGTTAGAGTAAAAACCAGAATATCAGGGTTATTCCTCTTCATCTGATGACATCATCAGTGATGTCATCAGATCAGTATGTAATCGTTGGTGGCAGTTAAGGGTTAAAGACCCACCAGATCACGTGTCAAAATCACGGGTTTCACGTGTGTTTTCCCTCTTATAGTTGGAAATAAATCTTGTTTTGACCAGGTCTGACTCCCATACATATGCCCCCAAATTCAAACCGAAACATTTTAAAGAGCAGCCTCAATTTGAAGTTGGGGACATTTGTATGTGGGTCATAGCTACCCAGAAAAAAACCAAGGGACTTAATCGTGGTGCGTCACTGTGTCTTTAAGGGGCATTTTTTGACCCCCATATTCAAATTTTAAAGGGTCAGTTCGAAAATGTAATGAGAAGCTCCATCTCACTTTCTGCCCTGCACTATACTGTTGTACTGTATTGTGTTGCTTTGTACCCTGGCTAAAACACTCCACGGATCATCCCAACAGCCGAAGCATTTAAAACACTATGGTACAAATGCACCAGCTGGGGATGAGGACATTACGTGTGTGACCGTTTTTGATTACCCCGCCTCGTGCGCAGCCACACTCCACCCCCCCGCATAGCTATGCATAGCATGACAGCATTTTGTGGGAGCAACGCCACTGTACGACCCAGAAGATGGGACTGCCAAAAAACAACAACAAAACCAACACATTTTGATGTAGCCTTGGTGTTCTAGCCTATGTCAATTGGTCTGACATAGCCTTAAAGTTTTTGGTCTGAGTGGTTTCTGGTGTCAAATTTGACATTGTCATTCGTGTATGTGTAGCAGGGATGGGAATTGTCCGCCAAACAGCAAATTTCCGCCAAAATGACATTGCTTTTCCACCGAAAAAAAGTCTGTCCGCCGAAAAACAACAACAAAAAAACACTAAATGTAGCTATTCTAATGTTGTTTTAGGGCTTCAATTACCAAAAAAAGCTTCAGCATTACCCCCTGGACCCCTACTAGGGGCCTTCTGCGGCCCCCAGACCCCCGCTTTTCAGCTTATTATTACTTTTCCAATTCCCATGCCTGATGTAGACAGCAAGAGATTTCAGGGTTGAGCGAATGCTTCATGCTTTCTCACCCACCATGCGTTTGTCACGGTGTGTATTTTTGATCGCTGCCTTTCAGCGCTGCGTCGTTGTTGGGCTACCCGGTGAAGACGCTGCCCCTGAACTACATGATCGTGGAGGTGATGTTCTCCCAGCTGTTCCAGCTGCCCTGCGCCCCCTACCTGGAGATCTTCTACGGGTCCACGTTCATCGAGCTGTGCAAGCTGCAGCCCTCCTCCATGCCGCAAGTCGTATCCTTCCTCACAGTACTCTAATTCCCCTTAGTCTAGCTCCTTTCAGTTTCCCACAGAGAGCTATTGGTTTCAAGTTACCGTAATTTTCGGACTATAAGGTGATATTTTTGTCTCCAATTTTGACCTATGCGCCTAATAAACGAGGGCGCCCTATAAGCGAACAAAATCGTGAGAAGAGAGGCAGCGATTTGCTGTGTTCAGTACAGTCTACTGTGAGTCACAACATCGAAAGTGGTAACGAGTCGCCGATGCGACGAATACTCACGTTAAAATGCTTCGAAATCACTGTTATCGTCCGAGATACCGTCCAACAGATGCCACAACCCTTCATTGGATGTAAAAAGCATCGTTGTAGAGCTTAAAATGCCATAATTCTACCAGTTTCAGACCTGCCACTTGCTCCGATTTCAGAGGAGCAGCTCAGATATGTTGAGCATTGCTCCTAGCTCCTCTTGCAACCTCCCCAGCTCCTATATTTTAAAATCTGTCTTGTATACATTTTCCACTCAATTTCACAACAAAGAGCATGCATTCAAAGCACCAGCTAATGGACATCTAAGGGTCAGCATGAGACAGTGAGGGGGCTACGCGAAGCATAGGTCTATCTCAGGCTAAATGACCAACAAATATTGTAGATTGGTCAATATTTCTTTCTCTAAAATGGATCTCAAATTGACAATGGTCAATATTTCTTACTCTAAAATGGATCTCAAACTGACAAAGACGACTGCATGTTTGAAGAACAAAAGAGAAGGCCGCACATTTCGAAGTGGCAATGGATTTTACTGGGGGGCCAGTGCCAGCCCCTAGATTCTCGCTCCTCTTTTTTATTCTCAGAATGTGGCAGGTCTGCAGTTTTCGCGAAGAATTGTTCAAACACAGCAACCGGAAGTTGCAAAAATGGAAGTTTCGATTATTTGAGAAGGGAACCAACTCTCGTTTATGACAACAATAATGGCGGCCAGTAAGCGTTTACAGGACGTGTACAGGCTTCAAACTTCAACTTTCTTTTGCCTTATAAACGAGGGCGCCTTTTACTTTAATTTTTTCAGATTTTTCTTGAAAATTGCCCTATTCGCCTTATGCACAGCAGCGCCTAATGAGCCGAAAAATACAGTATTTCTTTTAACAGAGGCAAATATTCTTATCATTGATTTTGGTTAGGGATAGGAAAAGACCTTACAAGTGGCATACCACCATAAAACAATGTAAGCCTAATGGATAAAACACTTGAAATTGGTTTATGCTGGTGATGAGTGTTAACAAAAGGCATGAACTGAAAGGAGCTGAGAAAAGCTACTGTGGATCCTGTGTGAGAGAGAGAGAGAAAACGAAAACAACATTTTATTTAACCAGGGAACATGAGATAAGTAATGATGGCTTTTTTCCACCCAGCCCTGAGGAAATAATAGTAAATAACAAGAATCAGAGATAGAGAGAGGGACTTTGTGTGTGTGTGCGTGTGCATGGGTGCTACACTTTAATTTTTAAACTGATTTCAGTATTTTTAATTTGACTAGAAATTGAACTTCATAAAGAAAAAGAAAAAAAAATTGACCACAAGCGATTTGGGGCGTTTTGAACTTGGTTGTTCTATCTTGGAAGTTTACAAAGGCAATATAATAATTTTACAAGACTTATCAGACTCAAACTGTCTCTGTCTATCATTTTAACTGTCTGTCTATCTCGTTATCTCTCTTAACTTGCTCCCCTGAATCGTCCGACAGAGCTCTGCCCCTGTACCCTGCCGGGGCCATGGGTCCCTGGACCCCTGCCTTTCAGGGTTTTTTTTTTTTTTTTTCATTTTGGGGAGTTGCACCCATGTGTGTGTGTGTGTTTCAGATTTTGCAATAAATCACGAAAGGGACATTAAGTCGCTGGGCTAGTTTCTAACAACAGGATTGGAAAGTCAAAAATATAATTTTGGGTCAATTTTGAGTCATGGGTATTTTCGTGTTCTCTAACATCTTATCTTTCATATTTATAAAGGACAATCTTTAATGTGTTCTCTAAATGGTCTTATAAGTGCTTTAAAACGAGTACCCCTATTTTTCAGACTATAAGGCGATACTTTTTTTCCAGACTGAGACACCTGCGCCTTATGACATGACTACTAAAATAGTAAGAAAATATAGTAACAGAATCTGAATCTTGTGTAAGATTTGGGAGGTGCGCCTTATACACAAGTTATAGTCCGAAACATACGGTAGGTCAATGCATTGTCTATTATAGACAATGCATTGACCTACCGTATATAGACTATAGCTAGGCTAGACTTTAGACTTTTCTCAAAATGGCCGACGCTCACCCTACTAATTTTAAATGCTCATAACTCTGGAATGGAAAAAGATACAAGTATTGTTCTTGTATCATTAGAAAGAGAATCGTTTGAAATCTTCACTTGTATAATTTTCTCAGAATGGTCAGTTTGACACTTAATGTGAAATTCTGCTTAGAGTCCTCCGGTCTGGAAGAGACACATATGGGACATTAGTGGATATAAAGATGGTGGGAACTATCCTGGAGGCAATGCCCGGAGGCAGTGCAACACCAGTAAAGTCCTGAATTGTTAACAATGCAGATGTATATTCTAGTTGCTTCCAGTTCCTTAGCCCTTCATCAGCTGGCCCAGGCTTCGGAGATGCTGTTTGAAAGGATCAACCACATGCACACCATCTGCATTGACAGGTCAGTAGAATAGGGCATTTGCCGCGAGAGGACGACCTTGAAATTCACCAAGTTGAATTTTTATTAACTCATTCGCATCGGAACGATTTTGAATTATTAAAAAATCTCACAAATCACTCCAGCCATACACACAAACAAAACATACATAAACAAAAGGAGAAATGAAAGAAGATTACAGGTTTTTAATTCAGGTTTAGACATAGGGAAGTGGTAGATTCGTCTTTTTTATATATAGACTTTATACTGTGTAGACTTTATATTGAAAAACTCTACACCGATTGGTTTCCCCACAACAAACCACTACAAAAGCAAAGTCAGAGGCAAAATTGTGCTCTAAGGTAGGGACGCGAGTTTAGGAGTGACCAAGGTATGGTGTACACACAGATTTACTTCCCTTGAAGCAAATTCATCAAATTGACAGCTATGTAATAATCCCGGACATATATGGCCGGAACGACTTGAATGAGTTAAGAAGATTTCTATGGCGTATACCTTTAAGCTCTTTGCACTTAGAGAGTTGAATTAGAACGGTCAGCGTAACTCGGGCGGAATGAGCGCGGGCAAATTAGTACTCTAGTACGGAGAGCGAACACTCGTGGCGAATGCCCTATTGTATCATGCCTGAGGCAGTGGATGCCTCGTGCCTCCATGTGGGGAGCTGGACGACCCCAGCCCCTTCCACGAGTCTCTCCCCTTGGGGATACTGGGGGGGGGGGGGGTATTTGGTATATTCTAGTCTCAGAGACTTATCTCTGTGAAATTTGGGCTGCTCTCCCCCGGAGAGCGCGTCACCGCAAGTGCAGCGCCTACCCAATTTTTGTATGGGGTGGGGGGGGGGGGGTTGAGTTGGGGTGAGGTGAGGGGGAGAGTGGGGGGTGAGGTGAGAGGGGGGTGAGGTGGGGGGGGGGAGGCACACTTGGAAAACCTAGCTATCAATTTGTCCATACCAGGCAGCGGGGTTTTCTTCCTGCTCTTAGCGACTTTCAGCTGTGTAGCACCTGCCCCTCCCCGCCCCCCCCCCACGCAACAGAAATTCAGCAGACTCTCTTTCTAATTAACTCCCCTCCACCAAAGTTGATTACGATACCAATCACCTAGCAATGCGTGGATCAGAGTATGATGCTTTGTTTGTCTCACTTTGGCTCTGACCCACGCATTGCTAGGTGATTGGTATCGTAATCAACTTTGGTGGAGGGGGAGTTAATTAGAAAGAGAGTATTCCCCCTTTGTTCAATTGTTTTTAACATTTAGTTTTCATGCCAGGGTATGCATTGTTGTTTTGCTTCACTGTATTGCCTCTCCCCCCGAAGACGGAGTGTGGCTGCCCATGTGGCGAGGTAATCAAAAACGGGCACATCCGTAATTTTCTCTCATCCCTAGCTGGTGTATTTGTACCATGGTGTTCAGTTAGAAAGAGAGTATTCCCCCTTCATTATTTTTAGCATTAGTTTTCATGCCTGGGTATGCATTGTTGTTTTGCTTCTTTTTTTTTCCGCCGCTAGATTCGTGAACTGGTTTTCGTACCACCTGAGTAACTTCCAGTACCGCTGGAGCTGGGATGACTGGAGTGAGGTGACCACCATGGATGACGCCCTACCCAAGGCCATGTTTGTCAGAGAGACCCTGCTCAAGTGCATGAGGTATGCGCGTGTGTGTGTGTGATATGACTGGAGTGAGGTGACCTCCATGGATGACGCTCTGCCCAAGGCCATGTTTGTCAGAGAGACCCTGCTCAAGTGCATGAGGTATGCATGTGTGTGTGTGTGTGTGTGATATGACTGGAGTGAGGTGACCTCCATGGATGACGCTCTGCCCAAGGCCATGTTTGTCAGAGAGACCCTGCTCAAGTGCATGAGGTATGCGTGTGTGTGTGTGTGATATGACTGGAGTGAGGTGACCTCCATGGATGACGCTCTGCCCAAGGCCATGTTTGTCAGAGAGACCCTGCTCAAGTGTATGAGGTATGTGTGTGTGTGTGTGTGTGTGTGTGAGATACGACTGGAGTGAGGTGACCTCCATGGACGACGCCCTACCCAAGGCCATGTTTGTCAGAGAGACCCTGCTCAAGTGCATGAGGTATGTGTGTGTGTGTGTGAGATACGACTGGAGTGAGGTGACCTCCATGGACGACGCCCTACCCAAGGCCATGTTTGTCAGAGAGACCCTGCTCAAGTGCATGAGGTATGTGTGTGTGTGTGTGTGTGATACGACTGGAGTGAGGTGACCTCCATGGACGACGCCCTACCCAAGGCCATGTTTGTCAGAGAGACCCTGCTCAAGTGCATGAGGTATGCGTGCATGCAACTTTTCCTGGTATACAAGGATTTCCTGTTTTTGAATTTTACCTGAAAATGAATTTCCTTTTTTTAATTTTCGTCAAACAAGATCTTTGTGTGTCTACTGTATTTTTCAAACACTTTGAAATAAGCATTTGTATAAATTGTGAAAAATTCAAACTAAAATACCCGCTTCATAAATTATTTTTTTTCTTCAGCTGCAGGGGGACATTACCCCTAGACCCCGGCCTTTCAGGTTTTTTCAATTTTGTGTAGTTGCACCCATGGGTGTGTGTGTTGTGTATGTGTTGTGTCTGTGTGTGTGTGTGTGTGTGTGTGTGTGTGTGTGTGTATCTCTCTCTTTCTCTGTATACTCGAGGGAAGGCTCTCTCTCTCTCTCTCTCTCTCTCTCTCTCTCTCTCTCTCTCTCTCTCTCTCTCTCTCTCTCTCTCTCTCCTCTCTCTCTCTCTCTCTCTCTCTCTCTCTTGCTCTCTCTCTCTCCTCTCTCTCTCTCTCTCTCTCTGTCTCTGTATCTGTGCGTTTGTGTGTGTGTGTGTGTGACGCGCTCTATGTGTGTGTGTGTGTGTGTGTGTGTGTGTGTCTCTGTGTGTGTGTGTGATATGACTGGAGTGAGGTGACCTCCATGGACGACGCCCTGCCCAAAGCCATGTTTGTCAGAGAGACCTCTGCTCAAGTGCATGAGGTGTGCGTCAGACCTGTTTAGCCATATGATTTCACCATATTGTGTACACATATTTGACAGAAATGTGATTAATGTGGGAAATGGGGAACAAATATGGTGAAAACAAATCCCACTTATCATTTCTGTTCCCACTTATCATTTCTGTATATTCATATTCATTGATACTTGTCTTCATGTTGATTATTCTTGGCTTGTCTTTAATGTGTATGTTTATCTGTATGTTAGTGTTTAGGCCTTTGTTCAGCGCTTTGAGCACCCTGCAAAGGGAGTTAAGCGCTCTATAAATAACCAGTATTATTATTATTATTATTATATTGCCTGATTCGGGAAACGGGTGCGCTCTGTGTGTGTGTGTGTGTTGTTGTAAATTTAAATGGATGGTACTTTGACACAGTATTTTCTATAGTTTTATGCCGATGTATGTATGTTTGCTTTCCGTTTTTCTAACTTTCCTGTTGGAGTGCTCCTATTTTGTGAAATATACACTTATTTTGGATTTTGTAAACACAAAGCCCAATTTCAGAGCAAACAGATCTGTCAGAGAGGGTTGTTGGAAAGTGAAGTCCAAACTCCATCAGGGTTCATAGGGTCCTTACCAGTCCTTATAAGTCTTGACCAATTGAAATCTCCAAGTAAGGCCTTACAAGTGCTTACATTCACTTCAAGGTCCTTACAAGTCCTGACATCTGCCAAAAACTGCCCTGAGCAGCAAGACCATACTCAAAATAGATCGCAGAAGCAGCACTTTTACACTTGAGAAAGATCGCTCAGCACCTTCTCCACCTTGCCCCCCCTCCCCCACCTTCCCGTTTCAACTGACCGCTTAGCAGACGAACGATGCACCGCGAGTTGTGAAGAGAAATTGGACTGAAATCTCGTTCTTTATCATGGTGTCGTTTTGCGAGAAAACGCGTATATCTGTGTCAGCCATAGTTTTTGTATCTGCTTAGACATTGTTCACAATGCTGGGAAAGTGTTCCTTTCAAGATCTTTGGCTAAAAGATGAACATTATTCTTAGGAAGTTAGGCCTACAGGCAGGGTTCCATAGGGGCCTTACCAGTCCTTACAAGTCTTGACAAGTTAAAATCTCTAAGTAAGGCCTTACATGTGCTTACATTCACATCAAGGTCCTTACAAGTCCTGACAGCTGCCCAAAACTGCCCTGAGCAGCAAGACCATACTCAAAATAGATGGCAGAGGCAGCGATTTTACACTTGAGAAACATCGCTCAGCACCTACTTCACCTTACCCCCCTCCCCCACCTTCCCGTTTCAACTGACCGCTTAGCAGACGAACGATGCACCGCGAATTGTCAAGAGAAATTGGACTGAAATCTCGTTCTTTATCCTGGTGTCGTTTTGCGAGAAAACGTGTATATCTGTGTCAGCCATAGTTTTTTGTATCTGCTTAGACATTGTTCACAATGCTGGGAAAGTGTTCCTTTCAAGATCTTTGGCTAAAAGATGAACATTATTCTTAGGAAGTTAGGCCTACAGGTCCTTACAAGGTCCTTACTTGGGGATAGCTGAAAGCCCTGGGAACCCTGTGACCATGGTAGTGGCGTCTGGTTGCAGGTACTCCTACCACCAGAGGATCAGTGAGAGTGTGCCTGAGAGCTTCGCCAAGTTTGTCCCCGAGAAACCACAGGTGGTCTACAAGTACGAGCAGGAGGGGGCGGGTAAGACTGCGCACACACGTGCGTGCGTGAATGCGTGTGTGCACGCTCGTCTCATGAACATGCATGCACACACACACGTGCGTGCACACACAGAGTGACACACACACACACACACAACGCAACGCAGCACATGCAAGCACATATCAATGAACACGTGCATGCATGCACACAAATACACATGTGCGTGTACATACATGCATACACGCACGCTGCGCACACACACACACACACACACACACACACACACACATTGTCAATATAGATCATTTTGACTTGACTTGACACACGCACACATACACACACACACACACACATGATGATGATGACAACAATGTAGATGACATGATGATGATGATAATTATTATGACAATGTAGATGACGATGATGATGATGTTTTTTTCAGGCTCCCTGCCAGTCACGATGGATGACGATGATGATGATGTTTTTTTCAGGCTCCCTGCCAGGCACCATGACAACGATGATGATGATGATAATGGGTTGTTTTTTTCAGGCTCCCTGCCAGGCACCATGACAACGATGATGATGATTGATGATGATGACGACGATTATGATGATGATGGTTTTTTCAAGCTCCCTGCTAGGCACCATGACAACGATGATGATGATGATTATGTTTTTTTTCAGGCACAATGATGATGATGATGATGATGATGGTTTTTTCAGGCTCCCTGTCAGGCACCATGACGGACGATATGATGATGATGATGATGATGATGTTTTTTTCAGGCTCCCTGCCTGGCACCATGACGACGATGATGATGATGATGATGATGTTTTTCCAGGCACCATGACGATGATGATGATGTTTTTTTTACAGTGGGCTCCCTGCCAGGCACCATGACGACGATGACGATGATGATGATGTTTTTTTCAGGCTCCCTGCCTGGCACCCATGACAACGATGATGATGATGATGATCATGATGATGATGATGTTTTTTTGTTCAGCTCCCTGCCAGGCACCGTGACAACGATGATGATGATGATGATGGTTTTTTCAGGGTCCCTGCCAGGCACCATGATGACGACGATAATGATGATGATGATGATGATGATGATGGAACTGTTTTTTCAGGCTCCCTGCCAGGCAATGCCGTGACAACGATGATAATGATGATGATGGTTTTTTCAGGGTCCCTGCCAGGCACCATGATGACGACGATAATGATGATGATGATGATGACGATAATGATGATGATAATGATGATGATGATGT
>CM065693.1:51446430-51450769 GCA_017654935.2 Phymorhynchus buccinoides
GCGTATGATAAGTGCATGGGCCACACGGGACCCTGCTCGGTTTATCGTTCTCATCCGAAAGACTCCATGTTCAGAGCGTAAGGCCTAGTGCAAAATGATAGGAAAAATCATCTGTACCCAGGTTCGAACTCGGGTTTACTTGACACAAAGCGAACAAGATACCACTGTGCCACTCTACACCACTCTTTCTTTGGTTGTACATTGGCGTTGCTCCCACGCCGTTCATTCCAAATCCCAATTCAAAGCCACACCACCCCCAGGCTTGTTCAGGTCGCAGAATCCGAGACCAGCAGTCCAAGGGGAGCGGATCTATGTTAGGCCGTCAGGAGGCAACCACCAGAAGAGACACTGCACTGCTGCTGAGACAAGTCACTTATGGACAGACTATTTAAAGTATACGGTAGTTATTTTTGTGCGTCAGGCGACATGTTTCGTCACATGTAAGCTAATTCACGATTTCTTTTTCGAGCGAGGCCACACCATATTCCGCGCTTTGAACAAAAAGTTCTTTCTATTCCCGCTTCTGATGAGTCGGAGACGAACAAGATGTAGCCAAAGTAGGTGAGAAAACTATTCTTCAAACTACAGTCGTCAGCAGAAGCGTGTTCTGAGAGCGGATTTGAAATGATTTTTCAGCAACAAGAGGCCCTATGTGTCTTTTAACCCTTTCATGGCCACTGTCGCCTCTTGGCACCACAATGATTCAACACCCATGTCACTAAAAAGCATCAATAGAAATAGTTCGGGTAGTCCAGGTTTTCTTAATTTTGGGAGGTAAGGATAGACCCTATTTTATGCACGTCACAGAATGAATCCCCAATATTGCAGACGGAATCATTTCTCTACCCGGGTAGATGTTTAATGGAAAGTTGTTGTGATGTGCATGAAAAATGGCTGTAGGCTTTGAAAGGGTTAAAAGTGATTGGAAAGAGCCGTGTATTGAAAGAAACCTGGTGACTGTGTATTAGAAGCCGATTTTCACAGCGAGGCGATAATTTCGAGTAAAGGCAAAGTCATTGTTTTTAAAAAAAACTGCAAAACTTTTTTTAAAAAAAAAAAAGTTCGTGCTTTAATACCTTTCACCGCCAAAGTCGCATTTTTTTTTAGCACCACAGTGAATTAACAACTCATTACTTACTAAATATGCGTCAAATTGGGGTCTAATTAATCCAAAGACCCTGTTGTCGATAGTTTTGTGTCCTAAGACGAACTCTTTCACCGCCAATGTCGCATCTTGTCAATCACAATGGTTTAACACCCATTGTCACTGGGGGGGGGGGGGGGAAAAGGCGCTCAATGGAGGGTCTGGTAATCCAGAATTGACCTTGTTTCCCTACGAACCTTTTCATCGCCACTGTCGCCTCTTGGCACATCAATGATTCAACACCCATGTCACTGAAAGGCATCAAATGAGGGTCTGCTATCCAGTGACCATATGTATTAACGAACCTTTCATCGCCACTGTCGCCTCTTGGCACCACAGTGGATTGAATACCCATTTTACAAAAAAGCATTAAATGGGGGTCTGCTATCCAGTGACCTTGTGTCCTAACGAACCTTTCACCACCACTGGCACCACAATGAATCCAACATTTTTTATCAGACCGGTTTTACTCTACTCTTTTTTCGGATTAGTATTCTACGCCAATTTGGATCTCTACTACTAACTTTCAAAATGGAAAAAAAAGCTTTAATTACTCATTTTTCAAGTGAGCATTGTTTGATGGTTTAATGCAAGATGACTACTCATTTCACACAACGACTACTCAATTTCATACTGGTCACAGAACTACTCAAGGGCTTGTGTAAGGGGGGTAAACAGTTTCTGGTTTTTATACATGTCGACAGAAGAATCCCCAGCTACTGCAGATGGATTGTTGTTCTGCTACCCAGGTAAAATTTTAATGGAAGTTTTTTGCTGAAATATGGCTGGCGGTGAAAAGGGTTTATGTATTATTGAAATTTCATACATCTTGGTAGAAGCTTTTTCGTCAGGCTTGGCTAGATCAAGTCACGTGTTTTTTGGTCCCCTTACAGGTATTGAATTGACTGATTCAGTGATGGTTTTATGTATGTTTGTGTTTTGTGGCTGTGTGTGTGTAGTGTTATATTTTATATGTAATCAATTTATTTTGTCAGGTTTTACCCCAACCTGAAATCTCTGGCGGAGTCAGATAGGTCTGCGGGGGGGCGGTCTCCTGTTGGACGACTTGTGAAATACCTCACAAAATGGAGAACGAAGACGAACACCGAACAGGGTGTGTTGTGTGTTGTGGTGTGTAGTGTGATGTAGTGTGTTGTGTGGTTTAGTGTGTTGTGGTGTGTAGTGTGTTGTGGTGTGTAGTGTAGTGTGCTGTGGTGTGTAGTGTGGTGTGGTGTGTAGTGTGTTGTGTTGTGTAGTACGTGTGTTGTGAGTGTGTAGTGTGTTGTGGTGTGTAGTGTGATGTAGTGTGTTGTGTGGTTTAGTGTGTTGTGGTGTGTAGTGTGTTGGGGTGTGTAGTGTGTTGTGGTGTGTAGTTTGTTGTGGTGTAGTGTGTTGTGTTGTAGTGTGCTGTGGTGTGCTGTGTGTTGTGTGTTGTGTGTTGTGTGGTGTGGTGTGGTGTGTGTTTGTGGTGTGTAGTGTGTTGTGAGTGTGTTGGTGGTGTGTTGTTGTGTGTAGTGTGTTGTGTTGTGGTTGTGGTTGGTGTTGTGTGTGTGTGTGTAGTACGGTGTATATTGTGGTTGGTGTAGTGTAAGGTGTGGTGTGTTTTGTTGTGTTGTGGTGTGTTTTGGTGTGGTTGTTGTGGTGTAGTGTGTTGTGTTGTAGTGTGCTGTGGTGTGCTGTGTGTTGTGGTGTGTTGTGTGTTGTGGTGTGTAGTGTTGTGTGTAGTGTGTAAGTGGTGTTGTGGTGTGTGTTGTGGTGTGGTGTTGTAGTGTTGTGGTGTTGTGGTGGGGCTGTGGTGGGTAGTGTGTCGTGGGGTGTAGTGTGTTGTGGTTTGTAGTGTGGTGTAGTGTGTTGTGGTGGGTAGTGTGTAGTGTGTAGTGTGACGTGTAGTGTGTTGTGGTGTGTAGTGTTGTGTGTATTGTGTTGTGGTGTGTTTGTGTGTCATGTGGTTTTAGAGTATTATGCTTTTCATTTACCAAATCCACACCGTGGGGATACCGGACAGGGGCTTCGTACAAGATGCTAACATTGTTCCCCCCGCCCTTCAGGAAATATTCTGTGCTTGAAACTTCCTCTATCAACTCTCTTTGACTCTGCCTTTTTCCCTTTGCTTTGACTGTCATCTACTATCTTTCTGACTTAACGGCCCATTCTCCTGCCCCCCCTTTTTATTTTAGGAACCAGGGGTGCTTGTGGCTGTGCCTGAAGCCTGAAATCAGGCTGTTTGATGCAGCTTCAGGCAGTGGTCTGCCTGAAATAATCCTACCCCACAAGGAATTATATTCTTGAACTGATCACTTGGTTTAGAGCTGGAAATGAACATTCAGGCTAAGGTTTATGTCGTCACATGCACCCATGACGATGAATGATGATGATGATGATGATGGTGATGATGAGGATTGGTGATGATGATGATGATGGATGAAGTGGTGATGATTGATGGTGATGATGATGATGGTGGATGATGATGATGGTGATGATGGTGATGATGATGATGGTGATGATGATGAGGATGATGATGATGATGATGATGTTGTTGATAATTATGATGATGATAATTAATTATGTTAATGGTGATGATGATGATGATGATGGTGAGGATGATGAGGATAACGATGATGACTGACGATGATGATGATGATGAGTGATGGTGATGGTGATGGTGATGATTATGGTGATGGTGATGGTGCTGATTATGATGATGATGGTGGTGATGATGATGATGATGGTGTTGTTTTTGATGTTGTTGGTGGTGGTGAGGATATTGATGATGATGATGACGTTGATGATGAGGTTTATTGCAGATGATGGTGGTTTTGGTCGACAAGCCTCATGAGGACTGGAAGTCGTCCAGTGTCAGTCAGTGGCCAACTGGGTGTTCTCACAAACATTGATGATGATGATGATAGCAATGATGACGATGATGATAATGAATGATTATGGTGTGCAGATGCTGGTGGTGCTGGTAGACAAGCTCCTGAGGACTGAAGTCGTCCAGTGGTCAGTCAGTGGCCCACTGGGTGTTCGCCGAAAGAATGCGATCAGAGTTCACCAGGTAAACGCTCGAAAAAAAAAAAACACCACTGAGTACCGTACTTTATCGGACGATGATGCCGTGTACACACATAAGCGGATATTATTCCATGCGGAAACCCTGCGCGCAATCCATAAATAAGTGAAACAATGAAGGGAAAA
>CM065693.1:51451269-51458769 GCA_017654935.2 Phymorhynchus buccinoides
ATAATGGGCATTTTCTAGCGCTTAAACTTAAATAAGCCCTAGGTTAATAAAGCCCTTAATCTTAAATACAGGGATGAGAGGCCCCCAAACAAAAAAGCGTAGTCAATGGTATCGTCAAAGTACTCAAACAAGATTTTGCCTCCGACATCAAATTTTTTCGAGGCTCGTCTACACGGATCTTTTTACTGTCCAATTCCTGTCAAAATTGTGTTGGCATCCTTTGTCAATCTCTTCTTTCCTCACATCTATGGTGTGATAAATAATTTTCATGGAACAGTCACTCCATAGCTTTGAAAACATCCAAATCTTCCTTCGAAATCATAGCCGAACACATAAAAATGACGCATTGCCATCGGATGTAACTGGCCAACCACAGAAAAGCTTACGAAATTCAGTCAAGGGAATGTACTCACGCTACAAACTGCTTTCGTTTTCACTGTGAGTGCGCGAAGAAAGTCTACCGAACTCGACAATCTGTATGATCGTCTCTCTCTCTAAACATTTGTTTGGTTTATAGTTGAATAGAAAAAGCGCATTTACGCGCTTACGCGTAGCTCTCACATCCCTGTAAATAAGCCTTAAGCGCTTATAATAATAAAGTTATTAATAAACCATCAATAGAAACAAATGAACGTCAAACATATGTCAAACATGTGTCAAACATATGTCAAACATGTGTCAAACATATGTCAAACATAAGCAGACACACACATGCGCATCATTAAGAAAGAGAATGGTCTGAAGTTTCCAACTGTATAGTTTTCTCCGAACGGTTAGTTTGACACTTAATGTCCCTTTCGTGGTTCGGGGTCACACATACACACCCAGCGTGAGTTTCTCCACAGCCTCTTCTTTGCTCAGGCAGCTGTGAAAATAGGGCAGGCTTTCCACTGGTTCGTAGTCCCCGTCCTGAAAAAAGACAAACATCTGATTAATCACCATATATATTATATATATTTTTTTTTTGGGGGGGGTTATAACATATTATATTTCCTCTCTCTCATCCTTCCACTCTACAATTCCTTCTTTCTTACACACACTCATTCATCAATGCATGCTTCGATATTCAATACATATTTACATACATGTATACATTGGTACATGAGTTGGACAGAAATTTCTTTTTTTTAAATTCAAATTACAAACCATCCTCGTGTTTTTGTTTTTCTGAGTTGAAAGAGTGCATAGCTGCCAACTTTTCCCAAACAAAATCCTGGAGGGGGGTTGGTGATCTTTGATTGCCGTCATCCCTTCATACGACAAGCTTACTGTGCAGCGGCAAACTGTGCAAAAAGCACAATTTGTCCTGTGGACAGCTGTCGATGAGAGTCAAATTTTTGGTATTCATCTGAAAACACGGTCTTCCATTTCTTCGTCTTCTCCTTTGCCTTCGACATCGTGGCAAGGTTACTTCAATGGCGGCGTGAGACAGGCCTAAAGACCGCCAAACAAAGGATTGCAGGAGGAAGTAGCCCCCGCTTCCGACATGCGCAGCACGAACTCTGCTCCGCGAAGCTTCCTGAAACCCAGTTTCGGTTTTCAGGTTTCATAACACTCGTTTCTGAGGTCATCTAAGCTGGAAATTTCGAAATCCAGGAGTTTCACATGAATTCCAGGAAGACCGGGAAAGGTGACAAAATCTGGGAAGCTCCCGGATTTACCGGAAGGGTTGGCAGGTATGAGAATGAAAAACCAGAATGGGCTACAGTGCATGATGAATGAATCAACTAACAGTTACATTGAATGAAAGGTTTGGACATTTTATGTTATAAAAAATGATAATTAGGAAGAATGTTTTTTTCCATATCACCATATATTTACACCTCAGGGCCGCCTACCCCACATTGCAGTTTCCAGGGACAAACTGCTTAAAAACCAGGGACACAGACTTATTTCCAGGGACAAACATCGCAGCATCATGCATCGTGAAATATATTTCGTGATCTAGCAAACATTTCTACAACTTTGGGTATTTTGGTGAGTCTTTTTGTAGCTTTTCGGTGCCAACATACTTCTATATTCAAGATCTTTTAGTGTTCAGTAGCCTAACAGAAAGAAATGATCAACAGCGCCTGTTGTTTTTGGGAGTTCCTGTGTTTAGTAGTAATGTTAGCTAACAAGACAAGTGACTGTTATACAACATTTTGATTCTGCTCAGTTTCCAGGGACACTAAACATTAACTGTTTCCAGGGACAAATACCCCTTAGGGGGTGGTGGTTGGCAGCCCTGACACCTACATCCTCCGCAAAACCACCCACATAGACACAGACACACGCAAACAGTTCTTCTTCAGCAGTCGATGCAAGTGGCAGCGTCAGACTTTTAAATTAGTCGCCATGATGTTTTGTTGTTGTTTGTTTGTTTGTCGTTCCCTGGCTTAAAGACTCCGGGGATCATCCCAACAGCCGAAGCGATTGAACACTATGGTGCAAATACACCAGCTAGGGATGAGAACGTTACGTGTGCGACCGTTTCTGATCACTCCGCCACGTGGGCAGCCACACTCCGACTTCAGAGGATTTTGGACTGATGATGTTACGCTAGGAGCTTGCCATGGCTAAATGCAATCCCCGCATAACTACGCAGAACGTTAACCTCATTTTGATGTAGCCTTGGTGTTCTAGCTTATGTCAATTGGTCTGACACAGCCTTATAGATATGCCAAGGCAAAAGTTGCCATGATGAAGTCCACTCTCTTCTCTAGATCGGTGCGGCTGCCCCAAAGCTGCACCTGTAGCTCTAACATACTAAATTAGTAATACAGTGGAACCTCCCTTATAAGACTCCCTCCCACATAAGACCTATTTCTCTGAGACATTGCCCTTCTTTTGTAAGTATTAAAATTACCTCCCTTATAAGACCCCTCCCTTTTAAGACCTCATTTTGGATGATTTTTGAAGGTCTTATACGGGAGGTTCCACTGTACCACAAACTTACACCTTATGATAACACAAATTTTATCACAATTGCATCCTCTTCTCTTTGTTAATACCACATTCTCCCAACACCCCACCCTCACTCACACCCATCCACCCTACATATTGGGTGGCGTGCCTCTGGCTGCGACGCGCTCTCCAGGTGGGAGCAACCCGAATTTCACAGAGACGCCTCTGTGGCTATAAAGTACCTAATAATATAAAAAAATATTTAAAATCCCAGATCCTTGAATTGTTACATTGTGGGGCAGTGGGTGGATGCCTCGTGCCTCCATATGGGGGAGCTAGACGACCCAGACCCCTCCACGAGTCTCTCCCCGTGGGGATACCGGTGGGGGGTCTTTCGTAAAAATACTTCCCCCACCTTCTGGAAGTTCTGTGCTTGTAACTTCGTCTAATCTGCCACTTTCTTTGACTCTGCCTTTTCCCTTTGCTTTCTTTCATCTGCTATCTTTCTGACTTATTGGCCCATTCTCCTGCCTCTTTTTTTCTCCCCCCAAAATCTTCCAAATAATTTTTCTCCTTTGAGCTCCTCCGAAATCGGAATGCGTCGGCTGTACGCAGCGGGGAGACCAGTGAAACCTGAAAACCGGACACATACGTACCTTACCCATTATGGCCACATGGCCTGGGAACGCAGAAGAAGAAGAATTGTTACATTAATAAAGAGGAACAGTATTGGAATATCATGCTACAGGTTAGTCTTTCTTGGAAGACTATGACTCTCGAATGAGGGGGCCCTTGCACCGGCTCTGGTGCTGCAGCCAAAGGGATTGGTTGGCCTTTGGGGGGACCTTCCCCAATGCCAACTCTCGTCCTCAAATCCCTTTGGTCGAGAGAGTGCGGATGTACCCTGGGCAAGACATCTCCACTATAAACTAATTCTCGCCCAGCCCGCCAGAATAGTATCTGCTAGAGGTGGGGGGGAAAACTGGTTTGAACCGAAAAACCGATGCTAAACTTTCGGGGTTCGAAAAACCAGTTTGAGTTGCTGTGAACCGGGTTTTTAACTGCAAACTGAATGGTAGATTTTTCTTAGAATAACACATTCTTTTCTAAAAACACCACTGATTCTCAGCGTAGATTGGGTGTTTGTAAACCAAGAGTAGCTGTTTCTAGTTTGTGGTGGTGTATGGCTTTGACTTTGACTGAGTGTTGAGTTGAGTGCGTGTGTGTGTGTGTCATAAGTCATAAGTTTCTTTATTGTGTGTGTGTGTGCGCGCGTGCGTGCGAATATTCTGACAAATAAATGATGTGTTTGCATAGGTGAAACTAGTGATACGAGTACTGGTTAAAAAAAACCGGTTCGAAGAGGGAAAACTGGTTCAGATTTTTTAACCGGTTCTCAACTCTAGTATCTGCCCCCTCTGCTATCTGGCAGTCATAGTCGGAAACGGCAGACTAGGCAACAACGACAACATACCAGGTCTTTAACAAACGGTGCGGGGACCAGCCCACTCTCCTTGGTTCGTTCACATGTGACCCACAGCCAGCCGTCCTCCATCTCATTCTGTACCACGAACACGTCCCCCTTGAAGAAGCTGAAACATTGGCAGATAGATTGATTAATTAACTAACTGAGTTAATGATCGTTTGCTAAGCACATCCTCCGTCTCATTCTGTACCACGAACACGTCCCCCTTGAAGAAGCTGAAACATTGGCAGATAGATTGATTAATTAACTAACTGAGTTAATGATCGTTTGCTAAGCACATCCTCCGTCTCATTCTGTACCACGAACACGTCCCCCTTGAAGAAGCTGAAACATTGGCAGATAGATTGATTAATTAACTAACTGAGTTAATGATCGTTTGCTAAGCACATCCTCCGTCTCGTTTTGAACCACAAACATATACACACCCCTTGAAGAAACTGAAACATTGGCAGATAGATTGATTAATTAACTAACTGAGTTAATGATCGTTTGCTAAGCACATCCTCCGTCTCATTCTGTACCACGAACACGTCCCCCTTGAAGAAGCTGAAACATTGGCAGATAGATTGATTAATTAACTAACTGAGTTAATGATCGTTTGCTAAGCACATCCTCCGTCTCATTCTGTACCACGAACACGTCCCCCTTGAAGAAGCTGAAACATTGGCAGATAGATTGATTAATTAACTAACTGAGTTAATGATCGTTTGCTAAGCACATCCTCCGTCTCGTTTTGAACCACAAACATATACACACCCCTTGAAGAAACTGAAACATTGGCAGATAGATTGATTAATTAACTAACTGAGTTAATGATCGTTTGCTAAGCACATCCTCCGTCTCGTTTTGAACCACAAACATATACACACCCCTTGAAGAAACTGAAACATTGGCAGATAGATTGATTAATTAACTAACTGAGTTAATGATCGTTTGCTAAGCACATCCTCCGTCTCGTTTTGAACCACAAACATATTCACGAAACCCCTTGAAGAAACTGAAACATCCGTAGATAGATTGATTAGTTTCTTGATTAACTGATTTTTTGCTAAGCACATCCTACATTTCGTTTTGTACCATAAACATACACACCCCTTGAAGAAATGAAATGTCGATAATTGATTAACTAATTAATAGATTGGTTGATTAATAGATTGGTTGATTGACTGCACAAAGCAAACCACCCTCCATCACACGTTGTACCACAAACAGATCCCCCTTGAACTTCAAGAAACTTGAAGTTGAAGAAACTGAAACATGGATATCAATTAACCCCTTGACTGCCACCAACGTATTACGTACTGACCTGATGACATCACTGATGATGTCATCAGATGAAGAGGAATAACCCTGATATGTTGGCTTTTGCTCTAACACAGTCAAGAGGTCCATATCCCCAGACCATTTTTCCAGATTGTCTCTATCAGTTGTCTTTTTCATGGCATGATTTGCCCAATGATTTTTTCTTTAATTTTCTTTGGCAGTCAAGGGGTTAATTAATTGGTTGACGGACTGAACGATTAATTGGTTGATTGATTGATTGATTGCACAAATCACATCTCCATTTCATTTTGTACCCCCACAGACCTAAAACCCCCTGAAACGTTGAGCACACATAAGCATAAAATAATAAGCCTTATTTCTCTCATATATAATTATATATGTATTCTTTTCTGTTGAGTGCTGTCTCTTATATATAAAATGTCAAACTTCGATTCATCATCGTCTCCCAGTGGGGATACCGGGGGGTCTTTCGTAAAAAATAGTTCCCCCACCTTCTGGAAGTTCGGTGCTTGTAACTTCCTCTAATTTGCCCCTCTCTTTGACTCTGCCTTTTTCCTTTTGCTTTCTGTCATCTACTATGTTTCTGACTTACTGATCCATTCTCCTGCCTTTTTTTCAAAAAAATCTTCCAAATAATTTTTCTCCTTTGAGCTCCTCTGAAATCGGAATGTGTCGGCTGTATGCAGCTGGGAGACCAGTGTAAACTGAAAACCGGACACATATGTACCTTACCCATTATGGCCATTTGGCCTGGGGAACGCAGAAGAAGAAGAAGAAGAATAAGAATCATTGCTTCAATCAAAACTGGCAAAGACAAGCACATTCTGTTATCTGCAGGCCTTTCAGATCTAAGCTCTACATCGTGTCAGCAAAAGTTCACTGTATGAAATTCAGTAACATCTGGTATTCTCTCAAGTTATATGCAATGTTGTTGTCGTTGTTATTGTTGATGTATCCTGGATTAAAAACAAGCGCGAAATTGCAATAGTTTGTGGCACGCGGTCTATTTTTACCACTCCAATCATGAGTCACCTCCCCTGGCTTTTCAATAATTTTAATCTGCACCATTTCGTAACTTTTGATATCTTTTGGAAAACATTTAAAACTATGTATCCTACTTATACTCATCAAAAGAAGCACCGCATACTCGTCGTGTCTGTTGTAGTGTCTGTATTACATATGTTTATTATTTTGTACGCTTTTAAAATACATCATTTTAAAGAGCGGCCTCAATTTGAAGTGTAGCCTCGATTTGAAGTGCGACAATTTTGTCAAAATGTGCGACAATTTTGGACCGACAGACAGACAGACCGACCGACCGACAAAGTGAGTTATAGGTTTGTGGCTTGAGCCACAAACAAAACAACAACTCCAGGGATCATCCCAACAGTCAGAGCATTAGAACACTACGGTGCAAATACAATAACATGGGTGCTCCTGGGAAATTTCAAAAATCCTACAAGGCAGGGGTCCAGGGGCCGCCCAGTTAACGACTTGACTTAAACAATCCTAAAAATATAAAGTTCCTGGTAAAGGCATGTAAATATGTATCTGTATTCATTTTTTTTCTATTCTACACATGAGAGAAACCGACAAAACGTTTATAAATAGGAAATCTGCTGCTTTTCAAATTCTCATAATCCGGCGACGCCGGCTCCAGGCAATAAAAAAATCCTGCATTTCAGGACATCCTGAAAACAGGAGCATCCATGCAATAGGTAGCGATGAGAACATTACATGTGTGACCGTTTTTGATTACCCCGCCACGTGGGCAGCCACACTCAGACTTCAGGACATTAAGTGTCAAACTGATCATTCTGAGAAAAATATACATTTGAAAACTT
>CM065693.1:51463769-51475163 GCA_017654935.2 Phymorhynchus buccinoides
AAGAGAGGCAACGATTGGCGTACTCAGTACAGTCTACTGTGAGTCACAACATCGAAAGTGGCAACGAGTCACCGATACGATGAATACTCACGTTAAAATGCTTCAAAATCCCTATTATCATACGAGATACCGTCCGACAGATGCCATAACCCTTCACTGGATGTAAAAAGCATCGTTGTAGAGCTTAGAATGCCATAATTCTACTAGTTTTCGCGAAGAAAAGTCCAAACACAACAACCAGAAGTCGCAAAAACTGGAAGTTTCGATTATTTGAGAAGGGAGCCAACTCTCGTTTATGACAGTAGTAATGGCGGTCGGTAAGTATTTACAGGAAGTGTACGGGCTTCAAACTTTTACTTTATTTTTTTCTCAGATTTTTTTTTATTGACAATTGCCCTATTCGCCTAAATACACAGCAGCGCCTAATGATCCGAAAAATACGGTACCTGACTACCTAGAGCAGGCAGAAGTGACTATTTATATAAACTAAACACCCTTTGCTATATAAATCTATCCATCAAGCTGCTCCATCTTACCTCTGCGATGATAGAATGGTATACTCTGTCCCCACTTCCATCCAGTTAGAAAACTCTCTTATCCACACTTCTACTACTGTACGCAATCTTGGCGTCACACTTGATCAGACTCTCTCCTTCCAAAACCAGATTTCCTCTGTCTGTCGTGCTTGTTACTTAGAACTTCGGCGCATTGGATCTGTAAGACATCTTCTTTCCGAGGAAACTACCAAAACTCTCATCTCTGCCTTCGTACTCTTGCGACTAGATTACTGTAATTCCCTTCTTGCTGGCTGCCCACAAACTGTTCTCGCTAAACTTTAAAAAAATTCAAAACAATGCTGCTCGCCTTGTACTGAGGTGCTCCAAATTCTCTCATTCTACCCCTATGCTTGAATCTCTTCACTGGCTTCCTGTTGGAAAGCGTATCGACTACAAGCTCTCTCTGCTCTGTTACAAATCCCTGAATGGTCTTGCTCCTTCTTATCTCACTGATCTCCTGAACCTTTACACACCTCTTAGACAGTTACGCTCCTCCTCTGACACTTCTCTCCTCCAGATCCCTCGTTACCGCACCAGGACTCTCGGTGAACGTTCCTTCTCTTTTCAGGCCTCCTCTACTTGGAACAAACTCCCTCTTCCTCTCCGTTCTGCCAACTCCCTTTCTTCATTTAAGTCTTCCCTCAAAACTACTCTCTTCAAATCGTAGCCTGCTCTGTTCTTTTGGAAAGTAATTTTTGTCCCTTCTCTGCGCGTGTGTTTGTGTGCAGTGTGTGGTTTGTGCGGGCGTGTGTTGTGTTGTGTTGTGTTGTGTTGTGTTGTGTTGTGTTGTGTTGTGTTGTGTTTGTGTTGTGTTGTGTTGTGTGTGGTGTGGTGTGGTGTGGTGTGGTGTGGTGTGTGTGTTTTGGGGTTTGTTGTTGTTTGTCTTTGTTTTGGGGGGGGGGGGGGGGGGGGGGGGGAGGGGGGGGGGTTATTCATTTATTCGTTTATTATTGTAAGCGCTTAGGGCTTGTTTAAGATTAAGCGCATATAAATGCTCATTATTATTATTATTATACATATTAAAGTCACCCGAAAGTGAAAAATCATCTGAAAGCACAGCTCATTAAAGTTCAGAGCAAGAAGCTCTCAATCATTAGTGCACATATGTGCACACAATCACACACACACATGATACATGTGCATAAACAAGATAACAAATATGACAGAGACTTCCAACGGAACTGCCGTAATACAAACACAACAGTGTAGAACATTACAACAAAAAACATTTACACCTCTAAGTATATGTTGCATAAGACCAGAGAAAGGTACTTTCAATTTCTTCCTGTTTATGCTCTTGTCAAGTATTGAAGTAAGGATGCACGCACAGGCACCATATGTACTTTATAAATGTGACCCAGCACCACGAAAGGGACATTAAGTCGCTGGGCTAGTTTCTCACAACAGGCTTGAAAAGCAAAAATCTTTCATATTTATAAAGGATAACCTTTCATATGGTCTCTAAATTGTCTTATAAATGCTTTAAAACGGGTAGGTCAATGTATTTTTCTTCAGCTAGGCTAGACTTTAGACTGTGTTTTCTCAAAATGGATGACGCTCACCCTATTAACTTTAAATGCTCATAACTCTGCAATGGAAAAAGATACAACTTACAGGAATGGTTCTTGTATCATGAGGAAGAGAATTGTCTGAAGTTTCCAACTGTGTCATTTTCTCAGAATGGTCAGTTTGACACTTAATGTCCCTTTCGTGGTGCTGGGTCACAATGTTTTGTGCATTTCAAGTAACAACATTATGCAACAGAGGTTCCGCTAGCCTACCAAAAGTTTCGGTGGACAGTACCGGCAACAGGAAAATATTCCGGTACTGGCCATCACACAGCCGGTGCAATCAAACTTCGCTGTGCAGAAAATATCTGTACATAGATTTATGTGATCGTAATGCGTCATTGTATGTTGCCTTTTAAGACCAAGTTACGTCACTTTTGTGATGTTGTCGTCATCATCAGACAAACAGAACGATAGAAAGACGTCAGAGGGGGGTGAGGGGAGGGAGAGAGAGAGAGAGAGAGAGAGAGAGAGAGAGAGAGAGAGAGAGAGAGAGAGAGACGCAAAAACTTTTATCACGCATCTGCCTGACGTAGGTGTGCGACGCAGGGTCTTTCCTTACCAGCTCGAAAGAAACTCTCAGGTACCGGTACGCGATACCGATGACATTAATTTTTATCGGTACTAGACCAAAACATATCATAAAAACCGGCATATGCCGGTCTAACGGAACCTCTCCTCTGATGCAATGAATGTGTATTGTCTCTTCAGTAATAATTCATCTCTAGTCTCCCCTGTCCCCCTTAATCCCTTTCACTCCCCCCTCCCCCAATACTCCTATGTCCCATACACCATTGATGAGCACTGTCGTAGATGAACATTATTGGCCTGGGGTTGCCTAGAAAAAAATTATAACAACTATGGAAATAAGCAGTGCAACAAAAACTCAACACTGTCATTGATTCAGTTTTGACAACATTACTGGTTGATCCAAGTTTATTTTTCGCTTTTAAATCATGGTTACTGACATTAAAATCGGCATCATTAGTCTCCTTATTAGTATACAGTGGAACCTCCCTTATTAGACCTTCAAAAATCATCCAAAATGAGGTCTTATAAGGGAGGTAGTTTTAATACTTACAAAGAAGGGCGATGTCTCAGAGAAATAGGTTTTATGTGGGAGGGAGTCTTATAATGGGAGGTCTTATAGGGAGGTTCCACTGTATTACTATCACTGTTAATGAAAACATATTGGGGCATTTTCTGAGGCTCATGTAGGACAGATTGTTTGGACATTTTTAACATTAAAAATTGAAATAGAAGTGCCGAACGTGATGAAGAGAAGTGACTCGAAAAACGTGGTTTGGATGAATTTAGACAAGTTTTAGACTCAGAAATTGCTGTTCCGAGAATACACGGAATTAGGCCCTGACTGGCGTTCTCCTGTTCCGAGCATACTCGGAATTCATCAGGAATGAGCTAAACCATCTCAACGGGTTCGAGCTGGCTGGGTCATTCCAACCTTACAAACTTTGTCCATTCAGATACGCGCTGCAATAATTTAATTTAAACAAAGCAGGATCCTTACTTTTTTCATTTATCTATTTCTAAAATGCCAGACGGATCAAGAGATTCATTGAATGATTGCCAGCCCTGCAGAAAAGAAGATGATGAAAGTCATCGACTCAGAGTCTTTCGGATGAGACCATAAACCGAAGTCCTGTGTGCCCATGCACTTAGCACACGTTAATCCCAGTGGCAACGAAAAAGTTGTCATTTTGGTCCCAAAAAAACTAACCCCACCCTTTCTTTCCTCATCAGTCACACAAAAATTGCATGCCAAAAAAAAATATATAAAAAATTTGGGTGGCGTGCCTCTGGCTGTGATGCGCTCTCCAGGTGGGAGCAACCCGAATTTCACAGAGACGCCTCTGTGACTATAAAGTACCTAATACCTAATACAGTTAATCCAACAGTCACCGGAGCACCAAGGAACAGCCCTTTCTGGTCTCTGTCATCTGTTATTGCTGACTGACAGCTTCAAAGATAATCTTCTTCTTCGTCTCAGGCAGCCAACTTCACGAGGCTGAAGATTCTGCAGCACTTTGGGTAAGAAGACAAGAAATTAGAAAGCTGAGGAGATAGAAGTAGCCTAATGGAAAGGAAAGGAAACAAAGAATAAAACCTAATGTGAATCTGTTTAAAAAAAAAGAAAAAAAGGTGGACCTTTACATGGGTGCTCCTTGGGAAATTTCAAAAATCCTGCAAGGCAGGGGGTCCAGGGGCCGCCCAGGCCCCGACGGAGTGCAGGGACAGCACCCCTCCTGGGGATTGCGGGGGACAATGCCCCCTGGAAGCTGAAGGGAAACAACAGTTTCCAATGTAATCGACAGGCTCTTTGTTGCACTTTCACTTCTGGTTAAACTTCATGACCTCTTTAACCAGCAAAATGCATCTTCTCAAATTCTCATAATCCAGGCAATAATCCTGAACTTCAGGACATCCTGGACAAAAAAAATCCTGAACTTCAGGACATCCTGAAAGCAGGAGCATCCATGCCTTTATTTCGTAGTATCTGGGCAAGACCAATCCGGCTACCGTAGCGGTCCCCGGGGGGCGAACCCTGACCGGCACAGCTCCTATGGACAGCTGTGGGCCGGTGTAAGTAACGATCTGACTATTCTGACTTTATCCCCGATCTGTGTTTGTCTCATGGCTACTGCACATGTGCAAACTCTCAGACTGTGATCACTCCCTTACGTTTTGAAGTTTTTCTTTAAATGTCTGTCTCTTACTCTCTAGTCTCTATCTCCGTTTATGTCTCTATAGATCTCTGTTTGTCTCCGTCTCTCTGTGTTAATTTCTCTGTCGAAATTCGAACTGACAACTAACTGAGATCGGAGGAAGTGAGAACTGAGATGATTGATTTGCGTATACATGTGCAGAAGCCATCCACTATCCAGACAAACTCAGATCGTGGGTAAACTAGATTGTTACATGAGGGGTGCACTTTGAACATTGGAATTTGAATATATTGAGCATCACTGATTCACTCACAGGGCTCCCAGGGACCCCCATTTGGTCGTCTATGAAGCACTAAAATTCTACAGGATCCTCTAAAAGAATGTGCAGGGGGTCCCAGGGATGCACTAGAAAAAATCTTTTTAGCCTTCACTATGCCACTGGGACCCTCTATCCTGCCTCTAGGACCCTCTGTAAGTGTAAGTGAAGGAGTCCCTGGGACCCCTTGTTTTGCGGGAGGATTGGGAGCCCTGACTCATCATCATCAATATATGCATCCCACTAGGACTTAGTAGAAGTGATGAACTAATTCAGTCAGGGGGGCATATGATATACAGATTACATACTTCTTCTTCTTCTCTTTGGGCCCACGAACATTTAAATGATCAGTCTGGCACCCTTTGACCATGCTTCATTGCAGACTCGATTAGCATACTGCTTCGCTTTGGTTCAAATGAACTGTAGATTTGTCTGGTCGAGTAGCAAGAATATCGAACGAAGACTTTGGTTTCAGTTCGAATTTCGATCTAACAGATAACACGTCACAATCTAAAAATAAAACGCCCAACAATGAACAACACACGAGAGTCTTTTGTTTCAGATTTAAAAGCGAAATGCTGATTCTATGAATGACTTTTAATGATTAACTTTATGGGCCAAAAAGCTTCCAGGGCCAAGGCCTAGAATCCAGCGGACTTAGGCAAGAAGAACTTGAAGAAGGAAACAAGAGGCGCAGGACGTTTTGCTACCACGTCCTTCCAACTTCGCTAACATTGACCAAAACACTCGTATAAACCCCAAAATAACTTTTACTTACAGTTTCTGATCTGGAGCGGTAAGTGCACTATTAATATGGGTCTCTATACTCTCGATCTCCGTCGATCGTGGATCAAACTCATCTCCCCCTTCTGCTAAACCTCCATCTGCAGCCATTTTAGCAACTCGCAGCGAATTTCTCTTCTGAGGTTTGATTGGTGGAAAATGGTCGATGGCACGAGCTGACCGGCGCGTGAATGAATGGGGCACCCAATCAACCACTGACGCCCACGCACTGTGTGTCATGGCTCAGCGCACGCGCGCTGTGTGCCGAGTCATTCTTGGAGGTCGAACGACTTTTTGTGAATGAAGTATTGAACACTTGCCTGAGGTCACAGGGAGGTTAGCTGCGACCCTGTTTTGCTGAAAAAGCACTGTGAAAACTGATACCAAGGCCAAGGTTATGTTAATCCCCAGTGTGCGTGTGTGTGTATGTGTGCGCACACGCGTGCGCGTGTAAAGTACGCGTGGATCTGAATAATTCAATAATTATGTTCACGAATCAGTTATGGTTACTGTTTGACCTCACTATCTCAGTCAGACTGTCACATTATTTGCCCGTCTCTCTCTCTCTCTCTCTCTCTCTCTCTCTCTCTCTCAGTCTCTCTGTGCCCCCCCCCCCTTTCTGTCCGCCCCCCCTTCCCCTCCCCCTCTCTCTCTCATTCATTAGGGCCGCCTAGTCTTGGCTTTGGTCTTTTTGTGAATTAAAAACTCTCTCTCTCTCTCTCTCTCTCTCTCTCTCTCTCTCTCTCTCTCTCTCTCTCTCTCTCTCTCTCTCTCTCTCTCTCTCTCTCTCTCTCTCTCAAGGACAGATTGGAAGCATAGGCTTCGCCTAAAATTTTATCTTTGTTAAATAAAGTATTTCATGTTCTCTCTCTCTCTCTCTCTCTCTCTCTCTCTCTCTCTCTCTCTCTCTCTCTCTCTCTCTCTCTCTCTCTCTCTCTCTCTCTCTCTCTCTGTTTGTATCTCTATGTGTTGTTTGCATATAATACGTGTTTTTTGGGTATTGGTGTGTCTTTATTCTTTTTTTCGTTGTTGCTCATATATATACATATATACAATACTTTTTTGTGAACTCCATTGTTATGGGCCAGAGGCCTAACAATAAAAATATTGTTGAGACATAGGCCTACACACACACACACACACACACAGACATAGGCCTACACACACACACACACACACACACACACACACACACACACAAACACACGCGCGCGCGCGCGCGCGCGCGCACACACGCGCACACACACACACACACACACACACACACACACAACATACACACACATGCGTGCGCGTGCACCATGCACGTACACACATACACATGTACTCTTCTCTTTTGCTATATGTCTCTTGTGGGAGTAAGCCTACGTTGATAGCCTGTAAATGAAACAAATACATACACACACGCGTGCGGGCGCAGAGAGAGAGAGAGAGAGAGAGAGAGAGAGAGAGAGAGAGAGAGAGAGAGAGAGAGAGAGAGAGAGAGAGAGAGAGAGAGAGAGAGAGAGAGAGAGAGAGAGAGAGAGAGAGAGAGAGGGAGAGAGAGAGCGAGAGGGGGGGGGGGGGGGAGGGGAAAGGAGAGCGAGAGCGAGGTAAAGGTAGAGAGAGTGAAAGAAAGAGAGAGAGAGAGAGAGAGAGAGAGAGAGAGAGAGAGAGAGAGAGAGAGAGAGAGAGAGAGAGAGAGAGAGAGAGAGAGAGAGAGAGAGAGATAGAGCAGACAGAGACAGATAAGCAGACACAGATAATTTCATCTCTCTCTCTCTCTCTCTCTCTCTCTCTCTCTCTCTCTCTCTCTCTCTCTCTCTCTCTCTCTCTCTCTCTCTCTCTCTCTCTCTCTCTCTCTCTCTCTCTCTCTCTCTCTCTCCTCTCTCTCTCTCTCTCGTTTGTTTTGGCTTCTTGTTCTTCGTCAAAACCTGTTTTTGAGCGTGACTCTTTATTAATGCTCTCGTCTGGAATTTGGTATTGATAATAATAATAATAATAATAATAATAATAACAACAACAACAACAACAACAACAACAGATGCATGAAACAACCCAAACTGTCACATGACACACAGACAAGAACTAAAGAAGAGACAGACAGACAGGACAGACAGACAGACAGACAGACAGACAGACAGTCAGACTGAGAGATAAACCAACGGACTAACAAAACAGCCAATGAACCGGGCGAAAGGAAAACAAGAGACAAAGCCTTCAAGGCTCACTCGCTGTGTTTTGTTGGAGATATATCTAAATTCCCGAGATAGATCTAAATGCCAAATCATTTACTTCAAAATAAACTGCATACTAACATGTTGCTGGACTTATCCTCTTGATGTTATATGTCACGTCACCCTACTCAATTTTAAGCGATTCCGTGCAGCGGTTCATGTGATACTGTGACAGACAAAAATTCAAGGTCAAAGGTCAAGGTGATCATGGTCACCGAGGTCGACAACACTTCGCATTCCATTTGATTTTAAGCTAGTCTACCTGCTTGCCAAATTTGGGGACTGTATCTGCCAGGATATAAAAGATATGGCCCAAACAAATAATTCACGATGTTCAAGGTCAAAGGTCAATGTTAGGTCAAGAGAGTAAAAGTCACTGTAGACACCATATATCACCTTAGGCTAATGCACCACCATGCCAAATTTAGGGACTTAACCGCTGCGAAACGTATGGTCAAAGCAAAAATTAAGCATTAAAGGTCAAAGGTCAAGGTCATTGGTTAATTTTAATATGCAAATCATCTTTCTTGAAAGCTTGCATAAACATCTATGTGTATGCAAAGTTTGAACAATGTACGCCATGTAGTTCCCGGGAAAAAAAACACCGGTAAAGTTACCACAGACAGACAGACAGACGCACGCACGCACGCACGCACGCACGCACGCACACACGCGCACGCACACGCACACGCACACACACACACACACACACACACACACACACACACACACGCGGAAAAACCGAAGAAGCATGAGAACATAGACTCCTTGACACGAGTGAGCCAAAACAGGGTGCAGATGTAGTCGAGTACGGCAACAAGAGACCTCTATCACTTTGGCGTAGGTCTGCATCTTCATGTACTGGAATAACTTTACGGCAACCGTGTAAAATGTGAAGTGATTCTGGTCAGCGGTTTACAAGATACTGGATAGACAGACACACAGACAGACAGTCTGTCCGAGGACTGACTCAAGACTCACCACGGCTCAACAACTTTATTTCACAAAGATCAAGCCACTTTGGCTTAAGGCTGTGTCAGACCATTTGACATAGTCTAGAACAGCAAGGCTACATCAATATGATGTTATGATATCCATAAAGTTATGCGAGGATTGTCTTTTTAAAACCATGACGAGCTCCTAGCGTAACATCCTCAGTCTCCAAAAATCCCCCTGAAGACGGAGTGTGGTGCCCACGTGGCGGGGTAATCACACACGGTCACGCACGTAATGTTTTCATCCGTAGTGGTGCATTTGTACCGTAGGGTTCCAGTGCTTCCGCTGTGGGGATGATCCCTGGAGTCTTTTAGCCAGGGTAAGCCAACAGCAGCAAGGATCAAGATTTTCAGGCCCTGTCTAGTCTTGCAATTTGTCTTTTTGTTTATGATATATAAAAAAAATCATTGAATGTGCATAAATACATTTCATTATCAAACACATTTTTTATAACATGCATATTATACATAATTATTAACATTCAAAGAAATGCAATCTGTCCTTGAGACAAACAACAACAACAACAACAACAACAACAACAACAACAACAACAACAACAACAACAACAACAACAATCAAACAAACACACGCACTTAAAGACCAAAGGACAAACAGACATTCGAACAAACACAAACATTCACAATGGGATTTCCTAACATTGAGTAAATGGAGGCCAAACAAATATACAAACGAACGAATTTACAATTCTGATTATACCTCTCTGATTACCGGGTAGCGGTACCATTGCCGATGAGTTTTATCCGAGGCGTGGTTACTGCTACACATATCTGTATTGTTAAAACAAATCGGGACTTTACTGGTGTTGCACTGCCTACGGGCATTGCCGCCAGTATTGTTCCCACCATCTTTGTATTTACAAATGTCCCATATGTGTCTGTTGTTCGCAAACATTCACAATGGGACTTCCTAACATTGAGTAAATGGAGGCCAAACAAATACACAAACGAACGAATTTACAATTCTGATTATACCTCTCTGATTACTTGATGGCGGTACCATAGCCGATGAGTTTTAACCGAGGCGTGGTTACTGCTACACATATCTGTATTGTTAAAAAAATCGTGACTTTACTGGTGTCGCACTGCCTACGGGCATTGCCTCCAGTATCGTTCCCACCATCTTTGTATCTACAAATGTCCCATATGTGTCTGTTGTTCGCAAACATTCACAATGGGACTTCCTAACATTGAGTAAATGGAGGCCAAACAAATACACAAACGAACGAATTTACAATTCTGATTATACCTCTCTGATTACCGGGTAGCGGTACCATAGCCGATGAGGTTTTACCGAGGCGTGGTTACTGCTACACATATCTGTATTGTTAAAAAAATCGGGACTTTACTGGTGTTGCACTGCCTCCGGGTATTGCCTCCAGTATCGTTCCCACCATCGTTGTATCTACAAATGTCCCATATGTGTCTGTTCCAGACCGAGAGGACGTAAAACACCATTTTTCATTCATTCATTTCATGTACAATTCTGAATGATGAAGGTCGAAAGAAAACAAACGAAACAAAAAAACCCACCACGAAATGCTTCCTACATAATACAAATTATTTGTGCAAAACTGGCCCTTGAGTAATATGTCATTAGGGGAAAAAAAGAAAAAAAAGAAGAGAGGAACCAATAATATGCCAATAAGAAAGCACTGACACAGTTGAAAACTCCACCAAGAAGGCAATTGTCTTAATTTCTGTCTTTGGATAATAATAATAATAATAATATTGTAGCAATTGTGCAAAACGGAAAAAAAAAAAAATCATTCAACCCTTGCAGAGCCTCGTTGTTGCTGGAGGTACAAGTTGCAGAGACGCACGCGTACAAGTAAAATACAATAGCAATATAACAAAACATTTAAACACGAATAAAAAGAACAAGCAAACAAACAAATAACTCTATGATGACATTTTTTGTGAATCCGAAATTCAAGTGGCTGATTTCCGATATGATTATCTTAGCTGACAGACAGCTAACGGACACATTTGGTATATACCAAATACCTTAGCTGTCCGTGCAGACTTTTCCAAGCACAATTCTGAGAAGTGTTACAGAGGGGGTTACATGTGAAGGAAACAATAAAATAAAGTCTTGATGTATTTAATCTTTTCTGGGAGTAAAATGTACCAAATGCTCTGCGTTCTTATTGTTAGTTCTGACAATTCCTTAAAATTGTCATTTTTACTCGTAATCTTCAATTAATTACTAATTGAATTCAGTCTTAAAACGATACCACAAACTTGCTACAGCAAT
>CM065693.1:51475663-51563163 GCA_017654935.2 Phymorhynchus buccinoides
TTATACAAACTTCTTGCACCGAGTGATGTCCTCTCCCCCCCCCCCCACCCCTCAATAAACACACCACTTTCCACCCTTACAGAACGCATTAAAATACATAGCCCAAAATTTGAAGCGATTCTGTTCAGTAGTTCACGAGATACAGCTGAACTTTTATACAAACTTCCTTGCACCGAAGTGATGTCCTCCCCCCCCCCCCCCCCCCCCCCCCCCCCCCCCCACCCCTCAATAAACACACCACTTTCCACCCTTACAGAACGCATAAAATACATAGCCCAAAATTTGAAGCGATTCTGTTCAGTAGTTCACGAGATACAACTGAACTTTTATACAAACTTCCTTGCACCATGGTACACCACCACACAAAATTTGAAGCGATTATGTTCACTAGTTCACGAAATAAAGCTGGGGGGAAATTACATAGCCCAAAGAAGGACATTTCGGTTTTCAAGGTCAAACTTGAAGGTCAAGGTCAGCACGGTGTTGATTAACGAAAGGAAGCTTCCTTTTCAAGCTGTCTACCCCTCTGCCAATTTTAATCAAAATCCAAACAGTAGTTTTTAAGATAATCGATACACAGACAGACACACACACAGACACACAAACCGATCGCAATACCTCGGCCTCTGGCCGGGTAACAACCGACTTACTATACATTGGGAACCACACATAGAACACAGACTCATTTAAAACATAGATTAATTCAAAAGACCGCTTTTGCTCAAGCGTACATTATGCTCTCCAGCACCAACCCCCACCCTACCCCTCCCACCCCCAAACCCCTCGCACTTAGTATATTGCAATCAACATCGAACATTAAATAGTACATTATCGGTCACAAAACATTAATCGTTTTGAGAGAGAGAGAGAGACAGAGACAGAGACAGAGAGAGAGAGAGAGAGAGAGAGAGAGAGAGAGAGAGAGAGAGAGAGAGAGAGAGAGAGAGAGAGAGAGAGAGAGAGAGAGAGAGAGAGAGAGAGAGAGAGAGAGACAGAGAGAGAGAGACAGAGAGAGATTTTTCGTTTCAATTTCTTTGTTATATGTTGAATTTCATTTTTTATTATACTTCTTTTCAATTTCAGCACAACTTTTAGAGTTAATCTGACAACAAATTGGTTCCAGTCCAGTGTGTGTGTGTGTGTCAACTCTGTGTGTGTGTGTGTGTGTGTGTGTGTGTATGTGTGCGCATGTGTGTACATATTTGCGAGTGTGTGTGTGTGTGTGAGTGAGTGAGTGTGTCCATGCATGTGCATGCAATTGTTTGTGTGTGTGCATGTGCACATGTCTGAGAGTATGCTTCTATCTAGAGGTTTTTTTTAAAGGTGACTTTTCTGCAAAATGTTCTAGATTAATTGACCTTACAATTATGAAGCAAAACGCAAATGATTTATAATATATCATGACACAAATTAAATAAATCTTCCAACAGCTTTTTCCATCAAAGAGAATGTAGCCTTTTTTACGGCTAGTCATCACACTTGACTTAGATGCTGAAACTAGTTTTAAATTTATAGTCAGCTCAGCAATTATTTGTTATGGTTATAGCATGGTGTAATTTGTAATCAATACAGCATGGTGAGGAAAAAGATCTACAGGCTCTACTGTCTACAGCAGCTGTCGACAAAAGAAAGGTGTTTTATGACATAGAATCGCACAACCAACATAGGTTTACTTCCCACGCATACACTGATGTGTGTGTGTGTGTGTGTGTGTGTGTGTGTGTGTGTGTGTGTGTGTGTGTGTGTGTGTGTGTGTGTGTGTGTGTGTGTGTGTGTGTGTGTGTGTGTGATAGAGAGAGAGATAGAGAGAGAGAGAGAGAGAGAGAGAGAGAGAGAGAGAGAGATTAATGATTGTGTATGTGCATGTGTGCATGCGAGCATGTGCGTGCGTATACATGTATGTGTGCACGCATGCATGCATACATGTGTATGTGCGTGCATGTGTGTGTGCATGAGTGTGTGGTGTTTGCATTACACACAACATCGTAACGCCATAATACTCTGAACATTTAAAGCATGCCATGCTACTCCGGGTAACAAATTAATCGTTTTTTCTTCTTAACTGCGTTCCCAGGCCAAAAGGCCATAATGGGTAAAGCACGTATGTGTCCGTTTTCAGTTTTCACTGGTCTCCCTGCTGCGTACAGCCGACACATTCCGATTTTGGAGGAGGAATGGTTTCAACTCCCTAGTCAAAGTACCATATTTTTCGGACTATAAGGCGATATGTTTTTTTCCCAGACAGAGTCCCTGCGCCTTGTAATATGAAGTGCATAGAGCTTAAAGGTATGCGTTATAGAAATCTTCTTAATAAATAAATAAATAATACTATAGTAAGAAAGTGTAGTACTGAATTTTGTGCAAATTTTTTTTTTTTTGGTGTGCTTCCGGCCAAGGGTCCTTGGCTATTCACTGTCTGTACATATGATGCAAGTGAAATTGACCCATGGATGTCCAATATTAAAATGATGCAACTGTGCCCAGTGGAAGCTGTCTCTACCAGTGGCAGGTCTCCCTACACGCACTCACACACACTCTCACCTCAATAGCTATCTGCTGTAGGCTTAATTAATTTCACACATTTTTCACATTCATTTTTGTGTGTGTGTCTGATATCACTTGCGGGTGAACAGACGTAAAACTAAAGAACTAAAGTTGGTTGTTGGGACTGAATATGTGGGTGGCTCCATGAATGGAGCAAAGTCCCCTGAAGTCGGAGTATGGCTGCCCGTGTGGCGGGGCCCTTTAAAAGCAGCCATACACATAATTTTCCCACCCAAGGCCTTGCGAAATCTTCACATGGCACTGGGTGTGCCCCCACAGTGTTTAAGCTGGGGAACGAAAACAACAACATAATAGTCCGAAAAATACAGTAAACTAAAACTGAGGATGGCTGACACTGGAGAGGAAGAGGGAAAAACTGAAAAGGATGGAGAGAAGAGAGGGGGGAATCAAAGGAGGAATGCAAATTGATGGAGTAATTCTTGTTGTTGTTGTCGTACCCTGGCTTAAAGACTCCAGGGATCATCCCAACAGCTGGAGCGTTTGAACACTATGGTACAAACGCACCAGCTAGGGGTGAGAACATTATGTGCATGACCATTTTTGATTACCCAGCCACATGTGCAGCCACACTCCGACTTTGGAGGATTTTGGATACTGATGATGTTATGCTAGGAGCTTGCCATGGCTAAAGACGATCCCCGCATAGCCATGCAGAACATAACAATATTTTGATGTAGCCTTGGAATACAGTTATAAGGAAAATAAGCATCATAACTAACACAGTGGAACCTCGCTATTAACTGACCAACTTATCAATCAATTAGTCACACACACACACATAACACACCACACACATGCCATACACACACTACAGCCACACCCACACTCACACACATACACACACAGAGATACACACGCACGCGCAAGCACACACACACAATCACACACACATACACACCACACACACACAAAGCTATGTGATCGATTCAAACATATCATGCAACATGTTCAATACTGGCACACGTATGGTGAGCTATCTTCCATGGTTTGAGACTTTGACACACTGATTAAATACGACTTAAGCCTTCATCATCAATTCACCTGTCATGTTTCTAAAAATAAAAATACCAAGGTTCGACGCACTGATTAAATGCTGTCACATTAAACTTTTTAAAAAACACATCAAGACTTCTTTCTGTTTCTGTGTAATAGTCGAAAGGGCCACTTTTGTGGCAATTTATCGACGAAAACTAGGGGAGAGCACCTATACCTATTCCTTAATCTGATTATCTTTTTATTCTTAATATTTTTTTGTTGTTCTTGATCTTTCCTTCTTGTTCCTGATCTTTCTTTCTTCTTGATTCTTCCTTCCTCTTGTTTTCCTTTCTTGATCTTTCATTCCCCATTCTTTTGGTCTTTTTCTGTCTTCCTCCTTCTTCAGGCATTTCCGTAGATCTTGTTGCTCTGTCGATGGGGTGGGGGTGGAGGAAAATGGGGGAGAATGGGGTGAGGGGTGGGGAATGGGGTGAGGGCTATCTGCCCGCGGGGCCCTCGTTAGCATAGGTTGTGTGTCCTGTACAGTCACTGAGATCGGCAGTGATCTGCCATGGTTGATACATTGATTAAAATACTGTCTTAGCATTCATTCATCGATTCTTCTGTCAATTTTTTGTTTTAATTCATGGCTATCTCTTCAACCAAAAAAAAAAAATGTACAAGCAACTTTTGGTTCTTTTATAATGTCTCCCATGGCATTGCCTTTCTTGGGTGATGTTGATCAAGACTATTTGGCTTTAGGGGTGGGTGTACAGTGAACAGTTTACGACCTATATCTATTGCTCAGCTCTCACTCTTACTTCAGTATTGGCCCCTCAAAAATGCCTACCATAGCATTCCTGGGGCAATGCTGAACAAGAATAAATGTAACCCAGCACCATGAAAGGGACACATGTGTCAAAATGACCATTCTGAGAAACTGGCACAGCTGGAAACTTCAGGCAATTCTCTGTCTATAATGATATAAAAACCATTCTTGTATCCTTTTTTGTTGCCGAGTTATGAGCTTAAAGTTGGTACGGTGACTATCGGCCATTTTGAGAAATCGCAGTCTACTCTAACGTCTAGCCCATCCTAAGAAAAATCAAATGCATCAAACTACTAATTTTACAGCTTTTGTTAAGAGACCATATTAAAGATTATCCTTTATGAATATGAAAAATAAGATGTTAGAGAGCACGAAAATACCCATAACTCAAAATTGATTTTAATTTTTTTTAGGGCTTTTAATCATATCATATTACAGCCTACCTTGTTGCCCTTGCCCTCAAACACACCCCTATAGCGGGCCGCTCTACATACTATCCTGGGATACAGATGTGTGTGTGTGTGTGTGTGTGTGTGTGTGTCCGAAAACTCCTTTCACGGCCTACTCGCGGAGTGCTAATTTGGCATTTTATTGATTACTAGCAATCGCCCCGTGGCAGTTAACTCCCGTGGCAGTTTTAACCCCATGGCAGTTTTAACCCCGTGGCAGCTATTTCCTCCCTACACCTACCCCCTCCCCACATTTACTTGCTCGGGGACTTATCTGCCACTCGGCGACACACTTGTTTGCTATTGTGGCTGTCAACAGACAGCCAGTCTCAAACACACGAAAGTGAAACTTTCGGTTTTACATTTCTAAGAAGAAGGCAGCATTTCACCTTCCAAGAAAATGGATCACAAATGTGTAAGGTCTTTCATTTCAGGGGGGGGCACATCTTGAACCATCGCCGAAAGAGTGTTTCATAATGATTTTCACTTTGACCTCGCGCACGCAGAGAGAGAGAGAGAGAGTAGTACTTCTTCTTCTTCTTCGTCTTCTAAGATCTTGTTCTTCGGTCGTTCAGGCATGTTTCTGTCAATTACGAACGTAGATGCATCATGCTGCTGTTATGCGCCTAAGTAAGAATAATTAGGCCCAGCATGTCTGACTTCGGGTAGAGGAAATCTTTTTGAAAGTATTTCTTGAAAAAAGGCAGGAGAATTTCTGTCAATTACGAACGTAGATGCATCATGCTGCTGTGAAATGCTCAGATTTCCAAACTGTCTTAAATCCAAAGCAAATGCATCTCACTAGACCTACCTTACACTCAAGTTACAGTTACAGTTGCCCACGGCTCCTCTGCATTTCATTTCAAAGACATGATCTCTTCTGCTCATTTGTTTACGTCTGGCTGGTTCACCACGATTTATAACGACGCCCACCATTGGTTGAAGCTATACCATTGACCAATAGCAACATCGCTTACAAACAAACCGGAAGTAGCCAGAATTGTCTGCTCCTTAACATGGCGTCACAGCAGTAAAGCGCACATGGGAATGAATGATCTGTTCTAGAACGTTCATCTTCGAGGAAAAACAAACATGACGGGAAGAGAAATTGTGACTCTGCAGTTGGGCCATTACTCCAATTTTGTTGGGGCTCACTGGTGGAATATTCAGGTAAATCCATGGCTTTGATCAATGGAATTTAATCTGTAGTTAATTTCAACTTTCAGTTTGACTGTCACTGTGTTTTGACTCTCTCTCTCTCTCTCTCTCTCTCTCTCTATCTCCCTCCCTCTCCCTCTTATAGAAGAGGCTGAGGCGTTGGTGCATGCGTCTTTCCTCCAGGGGAGGCAGTGTCGCATGAAAATAGGTAGCTCGTAAAAATAAGTAGCTCGCTACCTATGACAGTGTGTATTTGCGACATTGAGCATGAACCACAAATTTCACTTTTTTCTAGGGTTAGGGATAGGGTTAGGGTTAGTTAAATGGTTAATGTACAGAAAAAGTGAAATTTGTGGTTGTCGCAAATACAGACTCTCATAGTAGCGAGCTACTTATTTTTACGAGCTACCTATTTTCATGCGACAGGCAGGTCTAGTGTCCTGAGCATGCCACTCACGCAGCCAGGTTTCTCTCTCTCTCTCTCTCTCTCTCTCTCTCTCTCTCCTCTCTCTCTCTCTCTCTCTCTCTCTCTTTGAATGACCACAGTCACGCTTGACTATTTTGTCACTAGAAATTGGGGATCTCCCCCCCCCCCCCCCTCTCTCTAGTTATGTCCCCTCCCTCAAAGTGTGTGTGTGTGTGTCAGGGCTCCCCATTCTGTGCGCCTGTGCATCAAATGTGCGTGACAGACACATTAAAACTTCGTACTGGGGGTGAAACGACGCAGTCACGATTTCAAGCGACCTGAAGTGGTCTTCCAACATCTCGAACATATATGACGTAAAGCTGGATCGACCCTAGGATTCCTCTGCCGGAATCTCCGGAATTGTCCTAGAGAATGCAGACCCCTGGCTTACATAACAAATTGTCCGATCCAGACTGGAGTACAGTGCGACGGTGTGGGATCCGTACCAGAAACAGGATATTGAAAGGCTTGGAGAGAGTTCAGCGCCAAGCAGCACGCTTTGTAGCCAGGGACTACAAGTCCATGAAACCAGGCTGCGTGAGTGGCATGCTCAGGACACTAGACCTGCCTCCCCTGGAGGAAGGACGCATGCACCAGTGCCTCAGCCACTTCTATAAGATTGCTGAGGGCCTTGTTCCAGCTCTCCCAGCAGACAAGTTCCTTACCCCGGTCTCCACTAATATTGGTAAGGAGCAGTATCGTAGCTCCTTCTTCGTCAGGACTGCCATGGAGTGGAACCAACTGAGTGAGGCTACTGTCACCGCAGGCTCCGTCAGCGCATTTACATCGGCACTGACCAGATCACCATCCGAGCCTGACCCACTGACCACTAGATCATTAGGGTTTTTGAGGGTTTTTTTTTGTTGCTTGCTTCTGGAAGTGGGGCCTGGGCCCTTCCGGCTGAACTGGGGGGTTTAATGGTGTTAACCCAGGGTAAGCAGTAGGTCTTTCTCATTTCTATCTTTTTCTTTTAATTCTAATAAGGAATGCGCCCTCCTACTAGTCCTAGTCCTAGTTCCGTCGCGTCTATCGTCAGAAGTGGCGTCTGCGACGTATACCTCCAGATCCAGATTAAAACTACCATTCGAGGGTAGCGCCACGCACTATAATTCCGCAGAGTATGTATGCTGATCTCTGATTTCGTAGAAGTTGCACTCAACTCTCCCATAGCTTTATCAGTAACCTTCCCCAATGAGACCAGTTAGGCATGTCAGAGAGGGGATTGTTTCATACTGCCTGTGCATACAAATTACAATACTTACATATTTTATTGACAATACTGAATCTTTGAATGCCTTCAGTGGCTTCACGTTTTTGTGGGTGTTTTTTTTCACCCTCTGTAAGTTCACCCTGGGGGTGAGAAGACCCTTCAGCTCTATAAAATGCTTTCTGAGGTGAAAATACCCTCTATGAATATGAGTCTATGGTCTAACAAAAAAGGGGAGCCCTGTGTCCCCCCCCCCCCTCTCTCTAGTTCTGTCCCTCCCTCACTCTGTGTGTGTGTGTGTGTGTGTGTGTGTGTGTGTGTGTGTGTGTGTGTGTGTGTGTGTGTGTGTGTGTGTGTGCTGTGTTATTTAAACATTTAACTTATTTTTATATTGGTAATTTAGGTAATTATTGAATGAAGCAGAATGGAACAGCATAATATAATATATGCAAAGCAAATTGGTGATTGGTTCTAGGCTGTCAATTTTAGCCTCATAATGTTCGTAAACATTATTTTGATTACGCCTATGAATGTGAAACAGTTGCAAGTTTGAAGCACCTGTTGAGTGTTGTGTTCAATGTTTGTTGACAGGATTCCTCCTTCGTGTATGACCCCAAGGCTCTGCAGACTTTCCACAGAGAAATCAACCACGACGTCCTGTTCAGAGAGGGACAGACCTCAAAGGTCAGTCAGCTCGATTGTAGCACCCTCATACCCCACCCCCAACCCTAAAAATAAACGTTCAAACAATCAAACAGGCCAAGCGAACCTCCACCCCACCCCACCCAAAACAAAGTCTTAAAAAACTGATTGAATGTTTTTATGCAAATGTACTCTTTTGACCCCTCCCTGTAGGGATACCGGGGGTTCTTTTGTGTAAATAGTTCCTCCACCTTCTGGAAGTTCTGTGCTAGTCAGGGCCGGACATAAGTTTTTAAGGGGTGGGGGCTAATTTATCGAAGGTGCGAAGCACCAAGACCCCTAGGGGGATCCGGGAGCAGCTAATACTCCCCCGGAATGTTTTTTAATCCGAGAAGCAAAATAGTGCAATTTGTGGAAAAAGGGTGGGGGCTGCAGCCCCCTAAGCACCCCCCGTAGGTCCGGCCCTGCTTGTAGCTTCCTCTAATCAGTTACTCTCTTTGACTCTGCCTTTTCCCTTTGCTTACTGTCATCTGCTATCTTTCTGCCTTACCGGTCCATTCTCCTGCCTTTTTTTCAAGAAAGATTTTCTCCAGCCGAAGTCGGACTTGCTGGGCCTAACTATTTCTTAGTTAGGCGCATAACGGCCGCATGACGCATCTGAGCTCATAATTGACAGGAAACTGTCTGAGCTATCGAAGAAGAAGAAGAAGAAGAAGAAGAAGAAACTTTTTATAATTTTGTTAAAATGTAGAATTGACTCATATTTTTCGGACTATAAGGCGATACTTTTTTTTTTATCCCACACTGAGTCCCCAGCGCCTTATATTAGTTATAATGTGACTTTAATAATATAGTGAGAAAATATACCCAGTCGAAATATGAAGCAATGCTCTATATGTGCATGGGTGCTACTCTTTCAGTTTTACACTGATTTCAATATTTACCAGAAACTGAACTTCAGGTTCTTTTTAATTCATTAATTTATTTTTATTTTTTAAATTTGACCACAGGCGATTTGGGGCATTTTGAACTTGGTTGTTCTATCTTGGAAGTTTACATAGGCAATGTAATAATTTTGCAAGGCTTATCAGACTCAAACTGTCTCTGTCTATCATTTTAACTGTCTGTCTATCTCGTTATCTCTCTCTCTTAACTTGCCCCCCCCCCATGAATCGTTCCGCCCCCCGTCGTCCGACGGGGCTCTGCCCCTATACCCTGCCGGGGGCCATGGGTCCCTGGACCCCTGCCTTTCAGTGTTTTTTTCATTTGGGGGATTTGCACCCATGTATGCGTCCATAGGGACTGAGAGGATGATAAACTTTATTTCGTTGTCGTAGAGAGAAAGTAAAGTAATACAATCTTAATTTTGTGTTAATTTTTTTTGGGGGGTACGCCTTATAATCAGATGCACCTTATACTTTTTTTTATTTTTTTTGATTTTTTTTAAATTTCCCTCTCTCATCCCTCCACTCCACAATTCCTTACATTCTCTCACACACTCATCCATCAACATGCATTTTTCAATCCTAAGCATATTAATTAATATAATTTGTACTTGCTTAATAAATATATGAATCAGTCAAACAATAAATTCCATTTACAATCTAAAGTGTTTCTTTGTGCTTTTGGGTTGAAAGTGTGCATGAGTGAGTGAGTTTATAATAGTGTTAAAATGAGAAGGTTGGAGATTTTGTATATCAATAGCTTAGTGATTACCAAGATTTTTTGTATTTTTTTTTTTTTTCCATAAGCAAACTAGAAAATTTAACATAACATTACTATAGATTTCATAGAAAACACATGTTTGTTTACAAAAACACATACATTCACCCCCCAAAAACCCACATCCATGGGACATACATAAACTCTCTCTCACTCCCCCTCACTCCCCCTCCCCCTCTCTCTCTTCTATTCAATTTAATATAGAAAACATTATAGTCATTAATAAACCAGGGTAAGTTCTAGTCTAATCTCCAATGTCTGAAAAACAACAACATAGGTAACTGGTAAGAATCAGAGATTAATACTGTACAAGGACTTGACTATTGCTATTATCAGTGATGCACCTTATACTGTCATAGTCTGAAAAATATGGTATATATTGGTAAGTCGTGTGCTAGTTTAGTCACGATTTAACCTTATTTTGGGGCTCAGGTGATAAAGCCATTGAGCGTATCGCATAATTAGGTAAACTACTCTCACGCCTTCAATCTTTTCATTTACTATGATTCAATCAAAATATTCTCCGCTATTGATTTTTAGCCAGAAATATATCGAGTTATTTCCATCCTTTCGTTCCAAAGTATGAAATACAGTGGAACCTCCCTCATAAGACCTTCAAAAATCATCCAAAATGAGGTCTTATAAGGGAGGGGTCTTATAATAGAGGGATCTTATAAGGGAGGTCATTTATGTGCTTACAAAGAAGGGCAATGTCTCAGAGAAGTAGGTCTTATGTGGGAGGGAGTCTTATAATGGGAGGTCTTATAAGGGAGGTTCCACTGTACCCATTTGCATTGCTGGGTGAGTTTTGTTGTTGTTGTTGAACGTTTGTTTTAATTTAATTTTCGATTATTTATTTATTTATCTGTCAGGGTGATGTGACGTTCACTCCTCGGCTGGTGTCTCTGGATCTGAAAGGCAGTCTGAACTCCCTGCGAAAAGACGGGACCCTGTATCGGGATGACAAGGAAGAGGACGTCAAATGGTGTGTGTTTGTGTGTGTGTGTGTGTGTGTGTGTGCGTGTGTGTGTGTATCTCTGTGTGTGTGTATCTCTGTGTGTGTGTGTATCTCTGTGTGTGTGTGTGTGTGCGCACATGGATGCTCCTTCTTTCAGGATGTCCTGAATTGCAGGATTTTTAAATTGCCTAGAGCAGGCATCGCCGGATTATGAGAATTTAAGAAACAACGATTTTCTTACACTTACACACACACACACACACTTGTACAATGAAAAGGGCCTCTACAGGCATTTGCTATATATTCAAAGGAATGTAGCACCTGTCTAGAGGGGTGAAAAAAGAGCAGTAAATGTGTGTATGTGTGCACTGCTCCTGCACTCCGCCGGGGCCGCCCCCTTGCAGGAATTTTTTTATTTCCCAGGAGCTCCCATGTGTGTGTGTGTCTGTGTCTGTCTCTCTCCACATGTTTCTGCATTTCTCTGAGTTAGTAACTTAGTTTCTTTCATCTCCATGGGTGAAAGGAGTTCAGGCATGCTCCTGAAATCAGGATTGGAAAAAAAGACGATGGAAGATAGAAAGAGTCTTCAGGATTGGCATAACCATCTCGCCATCTGGAACCATGGTCTTATTAAAACCCTTTCATTGCCACTGTCGCCTTTTGGCACCACAATGATTTGATACAGTTCAGTTTTGCCTGTCGCCCCTCCCAGGGCATAGGCCGCCAACAAGACCCCTCTTGTTGGCGTTTTTGTAGCGGTAAGGTTTTTGACAGGGAGGGCCCGCTCTAAACCCTCGCCCATGATTTGATACCCATGTCACTAAAAGGCATCAAATCAGGGTCTGTTAACCAATTACCTTAATAGTCTTAATTTTGGGAGGGAAGGATAAGCCCTATTTTATACATGTCACAGAGGAATCCCCAATATTGCAGACAAAATCTTTTCTGTATCCAGATAAGTTTCATGGATAATTTCGGCTGAAAAATGGCTGACGAAAGGGTTAAAACCTAACAACTCTGCCAACATTGGTGGCAGAAGAAAGCAAAATGGTAGACATGCAATTCTAACACTATCCCCACCCATCCTGTTTTCACAGACACACACACATTATTAGGTATTAGGTACTAGGTACTTTATAGTCACAGAGGCGTCTCTGTGAAATTCAGGTTGCTCCCACCTGGAGAGCGCGTCACAGCCAGAGGCGCGCCACCCAATTTGGTTTCTTTTTTTTGCATGCGATTTTTGCGTGACTGATGAGGAAGGAAAGGGGTGTGCGTGTAAATTTTGACCAAATGACAACTTTTTCGTTGCCACTGGGTTTAACGTGTGCTAAGTGCATGGGCACACAGGACCTCGGTTTATCGTCTCATCCGTAAGACTCCACGTTCAGACCCATAAGGCCTAGTGCAAAGTGAGAGGAAAAATCCTCTGTACCCAGGTTCAAACTTGGGTTTACCTGGTCAACACGAGGCGAACGCGCTGCCACTGTGCCACTCTACACTCTACACATTGGCAATTATTTAATGTGGTCAGCATGTCGGGTGGAACCCCTCAAGGCAAGTGGCGGGTCGGGCAACCCAAAACAACGTGATGGCGATCCTGTGAGGAGGAAATGAAGAAGTGCGGCCTGTCCTGGGGGGGAACTGAAGAGAGCTGCCCAAAACAACGTAGAGGCGATCCTGTGAGGAGGAAATGAAGAAGTGCGGCCTGTCCTGGGGGGGAACTGAAGAGAGCTGCCCAAAACTGCGTCCGCTAGAGAACTGTTGCCGAGGCCCTATGCTCCACGAGGAGTCAAAGGGAATAAGTCAAGTCAAGTCAAGTCACCTTTTCGGGCTTGGGAAGACTCCGAGAACATTGGAAACGTGTCATTTGGTATTCGGTATATTCTTGTCACAGAGACTTATCTCTGTGAAATTCGGGCTGCTCTCCCCTGGAGAGCGTGTCGCCGCAAGTGTAGCGTCTACCCTACCCATTTAAAAAAAAAACCCACTTTTTTTTTGGGGGGGGGGGAGGGGCACAGGGTGAGAAGGGGGTGTGGACACACTTGGAAAACCTAGCTATCAATTTAGCCATACCAGGCAGCAGGATTTCTCCCTCTGACATCAATTTTAGAATGACGCACAGTGCTCTAAGTGCTATATGTCTACTCAAACACTCGAGGCGAGAGCTGGTGATCTGCCTGATGGTAGAGTAACTCCCCCTGTTTGACCGATTGAATTAGGCAAGATCACTCCCACACACCATGAAATTACTCCCCTTAAATATTTCTGAACAATTCCTATTAGATTTTGTTTTACGTACAGGTCAGGGGACGTCACTCTTCACAAATCAGACTCGGGGCCCAAAAACCAGTTCCTGCAAGATTTGGACAAAGCAGAGGTAATGTATTAGAATCCAGCTACATGACTTTATTAGTTTATATGACAATATTTTTTAACATTTTTAGTTGTAGGTTTTCCCCCATGGGGATACCGGGGGGTCTTTCATAAAAAAATAGTTCCCCCACCTTCTGGAAGTTCTGTGCTTGCAACTTCCTCTAATCTGCCACTCTCTTTGACTTTGCCCTTTTCCCTTTGCTTCCTGTCATCTTCTATCTTTCTGACTTATTATTGGCCGACCACCGAACATTCTCCTGCCTTTTTTTCAAAAATAAATCTTCCAAATAACTTTCCTCCTTTGAGCTCCTCCGAAATCGGAATGTGTCGGCTGTACGCAGCGGGGGAGACCAGTGAAAACTGAAAACCGAACACATACATACCTTACCCATTATGGCCTTTTGGCCTGGGAACGCAGAAGAAGAAGAAGGTTGTAGGTAAGCCAATGTTTGTTAAGTTAAAAAGATTTTCGCAAAATATATTTAGAGTTGTTGGAAGTTTTTCACATATTTAATTTGTATCCATGGGTGAATCATAACGAATGGAAGGCTGTGGAAGGGTTTGTAGGTCAACCTGGTATTGCCGTACCTCCAGGATCATCCCACTATCTTTACATTTAGAAATGTCCCGTATGTACCTGTACATACCAAATACCCCAAAATACCAAATCTGTTTTGCAGAGCAGTCAAGATGCAAACGGCGGCAAAACAGACGGTGGTAGAGGGGATCGGTGTGGCATTGCAGAACAGGAACAATTAGCAGGTAACTAGAGCGTAAGAACGATATATCGTCAGCTTGGCGGCAGCATTTTGGGCTCCCAGTGACCTTGACCTTTGACCAGTGACCTTCATTTTCGAACTTGGCCTAGATATCCTAACTACCTATCCTCATGCAAAATTTGAGGGTCAAGTCAAGTCAAGTCAAGTCAAGAACACTTTATTATCTCAGCAGAGAAATTACATTCAGGCGCAACATTAAATCATTTAAGAACAGAGCACAGAAGAATCACGGAAAGCACGATAACATTATGACACATGAGATTAAATTAAGAACATATTTAAAACAATCAACAATACAATCAACAGAAGCATGATAACATAGGCCTAATAACTAGATAATAACATTAAGATACATGGGATCAGATTATGAGCATTCAAACCAAGACCATCATATCACAGAATATCATGAATTGATTATACATCTCTTTAAAATGGGATTACATTAGAAGCATTCAAATTAAGATCACATGCAAGCACATATACCCACACAGCACATAGATAAAGAAAGTGGTTTGATTGTTTTTGTCTAATACTGACTTCATCAGGCCAAGGGGATGGGAATTCCACAGAACCGGTGGTGTTTGGCAAACCGTATTACAACCTGGATGACCAGGTCAGGGTGTGGTCGGACTACCTCAAGGTCCATCTTCACCCACGCTCCATCCAGATCGTGCAAGACTTCATGATGGACAGGTGGGTCTTTAATTTGAGTTGGTGTGATTAAATCATTCGAGACTTCATGCTGGGCCGGTGGGTCTTTAATTTGAGTTGGTGTGATTAAAACGCTGATTTTCACACACCGGTGCAGTGGGTCTTTAAAAAAACAAAAACAGCAGTGCTTAGCTGGTTGAAAATCCCCCAATGGTGTTTTCTTTTCTTTTGTTTATTTTGGAGTCCAAGTAAGAACTAAAACATAATGATAAAAAGTAAGGGATGTGTTAACAGTTGAAGTTGTTCACTGCTTATCTATTATTAGGTACTTATAGTCACAAAGGCATCTCTGTGAAATTCGGGTTGCTTCCACCTGGAGAGCGCCTCGCAGCTAGAGGCTCACCACCCAAATTTAAAAAAAATAAATTTGCATGTGATTTTTGTGTGACTGATGAGGAAGGAAAGGGGTGGGGGTAAATTTTGACCAAATACTTTTTCGTTGCCACTGGGTTTAACGTGTGCTAAGTGCATGGGCACACGGGACCTCAGTATATCGTCTCATCCGAAATACTCCACGTTCAGACCGTAAGGCCTAGTGTAGTAAAGTGAGAGGAAAAATCCCCTGTGCCCAGGTTCGAACTCGGGTTTACTTGACACGAAGCAAACACGTTACCACTGTGCCACTCTAACGGTAAACAGCAGGAGATTTGTTGCAGCGAGGATCAGCCGTTCAACATTTTTGGTCTGGGGCAGCGGGCGCTCAGCGGTGACGTCTGGGAGCAGTGGGAGGACAGGGTTCGATTCTTCACCGAAGAGTGCGACTTGATGCAGGTATTGTATGATATGGAATCGTGTTGTATTGTATTATGTTGTATTGAGGTCTGGGGCAGCAGGCACTCAGCGGTGATGCCTGGGAGCAGTGGGAGGACAGGGTGTCGATTCTTCACCGAAGAGTGCGACTTGATGCAGGTATTGTATGATATGGAATCGTGTTGTATTGTGTTGTATTGAGGTCTGGGGCAGCAAGCGCTCAGCGGTGACGCCTGGGAGCAGTGGGAGGACAGGGTTCGATTCTTCACCGAAGAGTGTGACTTGATGCAGGTATTGTATGATATGGTGTGGTGTGATGTAGTATGGAATCGTATTGTGTTGTATTGTATTGTTATTGTAGGAGGTCTGGGGCAGCAGGCACTCAGCGGTGACGTCTGGGAGCAGTGGGAGGACAGGGTTCGATTCTTCACCGAAGAGTGTGACTTGATGCAGGTATTGTATGATATGGTGTGGTGTGATGTAGTATGGAATCGTATTGTGTTGTATTGAGGTCTGGGGCAGCAGGCGCTCAGCGGTGACGCCTGGGAGCAGTGGGAGGACAGGGTTCGATTCTTCACCGAAGAGTGTGACTTGATGCAGGTATCGTATGATATGGTATGGTGTGATGTGGTATTGTGTTGTATTGTACTGTATTGTTTTGAGGTCTGGGGCAGCAGGCGCTCAGCTGTTATGCCTGGGAGCAGTGGGAGGACAGGGTTCGATTCTTCACCGAAGAGTGTGACTTGATGCAGGTATTGTATGATATGGTGTGGTGTGATGTAGTATGGAATCGTATTGTGTTGTATTGAGGTCTGGGGCAGCAGGCACTCAGCGGTGACGCCTGGGAGCAGTGGGAGGACAGGGTTCGATTCTTCACCGAAGAGTGTGACTTGATGCAGGTATCGTATGATATGGTATGGTGTGATGTGGTATTGTGTTGTATTGTACTGTATTGTTTTGAGGTCTGGGGCAGCAGGCGCTCAGCGGTGACGCCTGGGAGCAGTGGGAGGACAGGGTTCGATTCTTCACTGAAGAATGCAACTTGATGCAGGTATTGTATGGTATGGAATCATGTTGTATTGTATTGTGTTGTGTTGAGGTCTGGGGCAGCAGGCGCTCAGCTGTTATGCCTGGGAGCAGTGGGAGGACAGGGTTCGATTCTTCACCGAAGAGTGCGACTTGATGCAGGTATTGTATGATATGGAATTGTGTTGTATTATGTTGTATTGAGGTCTGGGGCAGCAGGCGCTCAGCGGTGACGTCTGGGAGCAGTGGGAGGACAGGGTTCGATTCTTCACCGAAGAGTGTGACTTGATGCAGGTATTGTATGATATGGTGTGGTGTGATGTAGTATGGAATCGTATTGTGTTGTTTTGAGGTCTGGGGCAAGCAGGCGCTCAGCGGTGACGTCTGGGAGCAGTGGGAGGACAGGGTTCGATTCTTCTCCGAAGAGTGTGACTTGATGCAGGTATTGTGTGATATGGTGTGGTATTGTGCTGTGTTGTATTGTACTGTATTATATTTGTTTTGAGGTCTGGGGGAGCAGGGGGCAACCCCCCCCCCCCCCCCCCCCCCCCCCCCCCCCCCCCCCCCCCCCCCCCCCCCTGGGACAGCAGAAACTGAAACTTGAAACTGTTGATCGTGTTTCAGAGTTTTCATATTATTATTGAACACTGGCAGCACCCTGTTATACTGATTTTTGATATTTGGTATATTCAAGTCAAAGAGACTTATCTCTGTGAAATTCGGGCTGCTCTCCCCCGGAGAGCGTGTCGCTGCAAGCGCAGCGCCTACCCAATTTTTAAAAATTCTTTTGGGGAGGGGGGTGGGTGCACACTTGGGAAACCTAGCTATCAATTTGGCCATACCAGGCAGCGGGATTTCTCCCTGCTCTTACCGACTTTCAACTGCCGTGGGATTTGTATGTGCCGTAAAGCGCGCGGGTCAGACCAGCTTTAAGTCCCCATCCGAAGGACTCGACGTTCAGTTCGATTTTCCTGTCGAACTAAGAAAGAAAGGGCAAGGTGGCCGGGATTCGAACCCCGGGTTACTCACTCAACGCTGCAGTCACGCAATTACATTTAGCAGGCGAACGTCTTAGCCACTCTGCCACCTTTCTCCCCTTTGTGTTACAGGGTTTCCACGTGTTGTTTGACAGTCACAACGGTTTTGGCGGGGCGGCTCACAAGGTGCTCAGCTACTTGAAGGATGAGTTTCCCGGGAAAGCCATTTTCACCGTGCCCTTGACCCCGACAGTGCTGCCCGACCAGGTCAGACAGCAACAGAGATTTTTTTTTTCCTCTTTTTATTCATCCTTCTTCTTCTTCTTTTTCTTCTTCTTTTTCTTCTTCTTCTTCATCTTCTGCTACGTTCCCAGGCCATATGGTTTAAACAATTTATTTATTTATTGAGAATCACGGTAAAGGTCAAGATGTGCCCTCCCTCTTACATTTTTCAGCTCTTCCCTCATTTTCACACCTGCCTTTCTTACCAAACATTAACCTGTATCTTATCAACTTTTTGAGCTGGTTATCTTTGTTCCAAATTACTATTTTTTGTTTCAGAAATTACAAATTTGCAAAATAGGGGTAAACGGAATACAATACGATTAGTACATTTTGTTTTCTATTTCAGACGGTGGTACACAAAGCGACACGCATTTTGAACAGCGCGCTATGCGCGGGTAGCTGCACCGCTGACAGCTCTCTCTATCTCCCCCTCTCTCCCCGGTACAATACAATACAATTAGTATATTTCGAGGGGTGAATGCCAGAACTGCCCATCTGTGCCCTTTATTCCTTTTGAGATAGACCGTTCTGGCAGGCACCCCTCGATTTATTGCTATGTTTCAGACGGTGCTCCACAGAGCGACACGCATTTTGAACAGTGCGCTATGTGTGGGTAACTGCACCGCTGACAGCTCCCTCTACCTCCCCCTCTCTCCCTGGTACAATACAATACAATTAGTATATTTTGGGTTATATTTCAGACGGTGCTCCACAGAGCGACACGCATTTTGAACAGCGCGCTATGTGTGGGTAACTGCACCGCTGACAGCTCTCTCTACCTCCCCCTCTCTCCCTGGTACAATACAATACAATTAGTATATTTTGGGTTATATTTCAGACGATGCTCCAGAGAGCGACACGCATTTTGAACAGCGCGCTATGTGTGGGTAACTGCACCGCTGACAGCTCCCTATACCTCCCCCTCTCTCCCTGGTACAATACAATACAATGCCATACAATTACAGACAAACCCCTATTTTACGACCCTCTGTTAAGCGACCACCTCTCATTTGAGACCGGATTTGTTGGCACAGATGCATTTTACTATGTAAACGACCTCTCTTAAACGACTTCCTCTAAAACGTGACTTACGACCGCCATTTTGTTGGTTTTTACGACCGTTGTTGTCGTCTGCATAGACTTCGAGCAAAGGGAGACAACCATGGTCAAGGGCCTGAAAGCGGAGTTGCTTCCCTTGTTGTAGAAAAGATGGCGGAAAGCGTAGGAAAAGCACGAAAACTACTGACTTTGAAAAAGAAAACCACTGACTTTGGACGAGAGTGGAGGTGATTAACAGAAGTCGGCGAAGTGAAACTGTAATACATCGATTGCACAATCCTATGGAGTTGGAAAGACCCAAATCCAGTTTTAATATGTCATTGTATGTGTGCATGAAGAAGAGAGTATGAACTGTGCTGAACTTTTTCTTTCTACGGCTGCCAGTGAAAACCTCCGTCATAATAATAATAATAATGGGAATTTATATAGCGCTCTTTCTCACATGAGCTCAGTGCGCTTTACATTGATAACAAGAACATTAAAGGCAAACAAATAATTAATCATTAGAAAGTAAAATAAGCACGATGCTTACACACAACGTTCTCTTACTTCCTTACTCACACACACACACACACACACACACACACACACACACACACACACACACACACACACACACACACACACACACACACACACACACACACACACACACACACACACACTCACACACACACACATACACACACACACACACACACACACACACACACACACACACGCACACATACACACACATGCATGCGCACACGCACACTCGCACACAATTAATTATACAAGTAAAATAGTTACAACATGAACATTCTAAGAAGAAACATAGAGACCACATTCACATTCCCAATCAAGTTTGAATACAATACTGCAACTTGAAATAAAATCATACTGCCATCGACATACCAATTACATGACTAATTATAATAGACAAATTTTGCAAAAACAAAAATACCCTTCTACCTCATTTACAAGCATTTAAAGTTTACAAGACGTAGACATTCTACATACAAAATACGAATAATAAAATAATTGTAAATACATTTTTACAAGATTTCTGCAATAAAACGGACCCTCCCCCCCCCCCCACACACACACACACACCCTCACACACAAACACTAATCAATCATAATATGTCCGAAACAAGTGAGTTTTAAGGGCAGAGCGAAAGGCGGAAATAGAGTCAGATGAGCGGACATGTTGTGGGAGGGAATGCCCCTCCAATTTACGACCGATTTTTCCGGACATTTTGGAAGTCTTAAAATAGAGGTTTGTCTGATAGTATATTTTGGGTTATATTTCAGACGGTGCTCCAGAGAGCGACACGCATTTTGAACAGCGCGCTATGTGTGGGTAACTGCACCGCTGACAGCTCCCTCTACCTCCCCCTGTCTCTGGCTTCCTCCCTGTGGAAGAACCTTGGGGCTCCCCGCACCTTTCCCCACCTCAGTTACAAGGTAAGTGTTTAGTTTGGTGTGTGTGTGTGGGTATGTGTGCTTGCATGTGTATGGTGTACTTATGACTTATCTTTGACATAGCTGAAGTCTGCACCAATCGTTAGTACAGTGGAACCTTCCTTATAAAAAATTATTAAGACCTTAAAAAATAATCCAAAATGAGGTCTTGTAAGGGAGGGGTCTTATAAGGGAGGTAGTTTTAATACTTACAAAGAAGGGCAGTGTCTCAGAGAAGTAGGTCTTATGTGGGAGGGAGTCTTATAATGGGAGGTCTTATATGGGAGGGAGTCTTATAATGGGAGGTCTTATAAGGGAGGTTCCACTGTAATATAATAAGGTGCTGGTGTCTCAATCAGAGGAAAAAGTCCCGTATTATTTCCCTTGAAATATGACGATAATTTTATATCTATTCCTTAAAGGTGGACCCTGACGGATGAGTTTTTGCAAGAAACACATCGAGATCACCAGAAAGACAGCCTTTTCAAGGATCGGAACACTCTCTTTGCTCTGGTTTCCTATGAATCAAACCGTCAAAACGGCGATTCCTTCTTGGCGGAGATACCTGAGAGAGTAGCCATTTTGGATGGGGTGGGTGGAGGTCACTCATTGTGGTTGAAGCGTTTTCTTTTTTGGTAGTGCTGTAAAAAAACAATTGGAGCTATTTCCTTTATTGTGAGCGAAACTCCTTTAGGTAAACTATGAAATAAAAAAAATAAAAAAATAAAAAGGCTTGTATTGCGAAACTTTTGTGCAAACGATTTGGCGGCCATTAGAAAAGAGACTCTCTTTGGGTGAAAGAATTTGACTTCCAGCTCCTCCGCCAAGGAGGAATCGCCGATTTGACGGTTTGATTTATAGGAAACCAGAGCAAAGTGAGTGTTGCGATCTTTGTAAAGGGTGTTTTCCTGGTGATCTGAACGTGTTTCTTACAAAAACTAATCCGTCAGGGTGCCCCTTTAAGGATGTAAAGATGTTAGAATTAGCAATTGTGTCCCATGATGCATTCATGTAAAAACACACTGATTAGGCCTACGCTATTACTCATGTGTTGTTGTTGTTCTTTAATTTAACGTCTTTTCACTTAAAAGTGATATTAGACCATGACTATGTGGGTGTGTGTGTAGGGGGTGGGGTGGGGGGTGCGCACGTGCATGTGTGTATGGGTGCGTTATTGCTTAAGTGCATATTTGAGTGCAACATTAGGGGAGAGATGCTAAATTAGAACAAAGTTCAAACAGAAACCCAGAATTAAAATATTATAAAATCAAAACGCAAACATTCTAAGAAACAACAGTTATAGAAACGAGCCAACTGGACTTAGCATTAAATTTTGAACAAAATTCAAAATAGATACAGATACTCATGTGTCTGTCTGTCTGTCCGTGTGTCTGTCAGTGCGACCTGGCCTACCACAGCAGTGCCATACTGGCAGCCTCTCTGGATACGGTGACCTTACCCTACAGGCAAGAGTCCGGCGCTTTCTGTCTCTCCGATGTCATCGGTGCTTTGTCTCACCTGGGAAGAAAGGTACGTTATGTGTGTGTACTGTGTTTGTGTGTGTGCGTGCTGTGTGTCTGTCAGTGCGACCTGGCCTACCACAGTAGTGCCATACTGGCAGCCTCTCTGGATACGGTGACCTTACCCTACAGGCAAGAGTCCGGCGCTTTCTGTCTCTCCGATGTCATCGGTGCTTTGTCTCACCTGGGAAGAAAGGTACGTTATGTGTGTGTACTGTGTTTGTGTGTGTGCGTGCTGTGTGTCTGTCAGTGCGACCTGGCCTACCACAGTAGTGCCATACTGGCAGCCTCTCTGGATACGGTGACCTTACCCTACAGGCAAGAGTCCGGCGCTTTCTGTCTCTCCGATGTCATCGGTGCTTTGTCTCACCTGGGAAGAAAGGTACGTTATGTGTGTGTACTGTGTTTGTGTGTGTGCGTGCTGTGTGTCTGTCAGTGCGACCTGGCCTACCACAGTAGTGCCATACTGGCAGCCTCTCTGGATACGGTGACCTTACCCTACAGGCAAGAGTCCGGCGCTTTCTGTCTCTCCAATGTCATCGGTGCTTTGTCTCACCTGGGAAGAAAGGTATGTTATGTGCGTGTGTGTGGTGTGGTGTGTGTGTGTGTGTGTTGATTTGTGTGTGTGCGTCTTTGTGTGTGTGTGTGCTGTGTGTGTTTGTGTGTGTGTACTGTGTGTGTGTGTTTGTACGTGTGTATTGTGTGTTTGTGTGTGTGCGTGTGTTTGTTTGTGTGTGTGTGTGTGCGGTTGTTTGTGTGTGTGTGTGTGTTTGTGTGCTTACTTTTTTCTCTGTCAAACTGGAAAGAAAGGACAAAGCTGGGATTTGAACCAAAGGGAAAGTCACTCACACATAGAATAGGCAAGTCAACACCTTAACTGAAATATACATAGGTGAAAGTAGTTCAGACATGCTCCTGAAATCAGGATTAAAAAAAGCCCATAGAAAGTCTTCAGGATCGGCCATCTTGTCATCCGGAACCACGGTCTTATAAAATCAAACTTTCTGCCAAAATTGATGACGGATTGAAACAAGATAGACAAATGCAATTCTAACACCACCCCTGCCCATCCTGTATGCACAGACACACACACATTGGAATTTTTTTTAACTCATTCAAGTTGTTCCGGTCATATATGTCCGGAATTAATAGATAGCTGTCAATTTGATCCATTTGCTTCAAGGGAAGTAAATCTGTGTGCACACCATACCTTGGTCACTTCTAGACTCGCTTCGCTCCCTTAGACCACAATTTTGCCTCTGACTTTGCCTTTTGTCGTGGTTTGTTGTGGGCAAACCAATCGGTGTAGAGAGTTTTTCTGTATAAAGTCTAATATAAAAAAAGTCTGATCTACCACTTCCCTATGTCTAAACCTGAAGTAAAAACCTGTAATCTTCTTTCATTTTTCTCTTTTCGAAGGTATCCCTTTCCTAACTTTCACCCCTGTTTCCCAGGACTTTGTTAAACGACTTATACTACGGACCACGCCCAAAACCTGTGACTTAGACCCTATGCCCACCAAGTTTCTGTTTCAACACATCGATCTTGTTCTGCCAACTATAACCAATATAATGAACGAGTCACTCTCTTCTGGTATCTTTCCCTCGGAATTCAAGACTGCTATCGTAAAACCTCTGCTCAAACAAACAAACCTTGACCCCAACGAACTGAAAAACTATCGACCCATCTCAAATCTCCCTTATCTTTCTAAACTTCTTGAAAGGCTTGTGCTTCATCAACTTTTCTCCCATCTGACCACCCACAATCTTCTCAGTCCTCATCAGTCAGCCTATAGGCCAGGGCACAGCACAGAGACAGTCCTGTTGCGAATTCTGAACGATTTACTTCTCTCTCTAGACGAAGACAAAGTTTCGGTTCTCCTACTCCTTGATCTTTCGGCTGCCTTCGATACAATCGATCATGACATGCTTATTTCTCGTCTCGAACAAAATTTTGGAATCACTGGAAACGTCCTCAAATGGTTTCGTTCCTATCTTCATGAAAGAAAACAAATAGTTGTAGTAAATGAAAACAAATCTTCTGAGTCAGTTCTTGATTTTGGCGTCCCACAAGGCTCCGTGTTAGGACCAATTTTGTTCATTATGTATATCACCCCATTGACCCCCCTCATAGCGAAACACTCTGTCCGTCATGAAATGTATGCCGATGATACTCAACTCAATCATCATGCTTCACCGCTAGCTCACGACCAGCTTATTCACACTCTTCAAGACTGTGTCACTGAAGTGAAAACATGGATGTCAAACAATAAACTTAAGCTAAACGATGACAAGACTGAAGCACTTAGAGTGCTTCCCCCATCTGTTGACTCTAGCTCTCTGCCCTCCACCATTGCCCTTGGAGATTCCAACATCCATTTTTCTGAACATATTCGCAACCTTGGCGCTTTCTTGGATGAAGACCTTTCCATGCAACATCATATCACTAAGATCTGCCAGGCTGCATACATCGAACTCAGGCGAATCAGCTCTATACGCCCCTTTCTCACGACCGAGGCAACCAAAACGCTAGTCAGTTCATACATTTTGTCTAGATTAGATTACTGCAACTCCCTTCTACTTGGTTGCCCACAGGCGCTTCTCAAACCCTTACAACAACTTCAAAACTCTGCTGCTAGAATGGTCTTCAAAGCCAAGCGTCTTCAACACACATCACCTCTACTTAAAGAGTTACATTGGCTACCCGTTCAACAAAGAATAAACTACAAAGCTGCCTGTCTCTGCTATCAGATCATATCAGGAACAGCACCGCAATACCTCTCTGAGCTTCTTGAAATTTACGTTCCATCTCGATCTCTCCGCTCAGCAAATGACAATAGGATCTTTCGAATACAAAAATTTAAACGTGATAGGCACGGTGGTAGAGCTTTTACATCATCAGCAGTCAAACTCTGGAATTCATTGCCTTCTGCTGTCAGACATAGTCAATCTTTAGCATCGTTCAAAACAAACCTGAAAACCCATCTGTTCCGGCAGTCTTTCCAATAACACCCCCATCTCCATGTGCACGTGTGCGTGTGTGTGTGTGTGTGTGTGTGTGTGATTGTGCGATGTGTGTGTGTGTGTGTGTGTGTGTGTGTGTGTGTGTGTGCATGCGTGCGTGCGTGCGTGCGTGCGTGCGTGCGTGCGTGCGCGCGCGCGCGTGCTCGTGCGTGCGTGTGCGTGATGTATGTCCGTATGTTTGTATGTAATTTGTGTGTGTGTATGTGTATGTATGTACTTTGTGAGCGTGTGCGCGAATGTGAGTGTGCGTGCGCCCACGGCCGCACTTCCAAGCAGGTGTGTGTGTGTGTGAGTGTGTTGTGTGTGTTCTGTGTGGGTATATCTGCTTGCATGTGTATGAGTGTATGCGTGCGCAGGAGAGATTGTGTTCACTAGAGGGGGGGGGGGGGGGAGAGGAGTGTGTGTGAGTATGTGTCTGTGAGTGTGAGTACACGTGAGTGCTTTGTGTATGTGAGTGCGCGTGTGTGTGTGTGTGTGTGTGCGTGCGTGTGTGCGTGTTTGTACAAGTGTATGCTTGAGTAAGTTTGTGTGCGCTTCAGTGAGAATGTGTTTTCTGTGTGTTTGATGAAATGTGTGTGGGTATGTGTGGGTATGTCTGTGTGCAAGAACGCATTCACGCTCGTGCGTGCACGTACGTGCGTGTGCGTCTGTTTTGCGTGTGTGAGTGTTTCAATACTGATTGTAAAGCGCTTTGTGCTCGATAAAAAGCGCTATATAAATATCCGTTTATTATCATTATTATTATGTTTGTTTTGTTTGTGTGTATGGCTGGAGTGATTTTTTTGTTCATTTTTAATAATTCAAAATTGTTGCGATGCGAATGAGTTAACGAAAAAGATCCCTGACGTAGTCTCTGAAAGTAGGCAAACACACGGCAGGGCACTTGGAAGCGAATGTCTTTGCATTTGGTGGGAGTGAAGTGTGATGTACTGGGCGAATGTATTCGCCCACGGTGCTAGAAGAGGTATTTAATGCGGTCACCACATCTGGATTGGGAAGACTCGGAGAACATTGAAACGCGTCGTTTCAGGATTGAGAGAAATGTTTTACTGTCACCCATGTTTTAACAGCTTCCTTCACGCCTTGGCTTCTTAAATGCTATGTCAGACCAATTGACTAGAACACCAAGGCTACATCAACATTTTGTTACACTAAGCATTGCTATGCGGGGTATTGTCTTTATTAGCCGTGACCAGCTCCTAGCATAACAACATCATCAGTCTCCCAAATCCCCCTGATACGGGAGTGTGGCTGCTCACGTCTGAGCGGGGTAATCCGTAAAAAAACAACACTGGTCACACACACACGTAATGTTCTCACCCGTAGCCGATGCACTTGTACCATAGTGTTCAAGTGCTGCTGCTATTGGGATGATCCCTGGAGTCTTTTAGCCAGGGTACGACAACAACCCATGTTAACCCTTTCCTTCCCGTTTTGGATGGTCCTGAATGGTTTGGCTCCTTCTTAACTCGCTGATCTTCTGAACCTTTACACACCTCTTTTTAGACAGTTACGCTCCTCTTCTGACACTTCTCTCCTCCAGATCCCTCGTTGCCACACCAAGACCCTTGGCGAACGCTCCTTCTCTTTTCAGGCCCCCTCTTGGAATAGACTCCCTTTACCTCTCCGTTCTGCCAACTCCCTTTCTTCATTTAAGTCTTCTCTCAAAACTACTCTTTTCAAATCATAGCCTGCTATATTTCTTTTGAAAGTACTGTGCCCCTTCCATCTGTGTGTGTTTGTGTGCATGCGTGTTGTTTGTGCGTGTGTGTGTGCGCGTGTGGTGCGTTCGTGTGTGTGTGTCTGTTTAGTGCGTGCGTGTGTCTGTGTTTAGTGCGTGCATGTGTGCGCGCGCGCGTGTGTGTATAATGTATTTTTGTCGTTTATTTATTGGTATTGCTTGCTGGTTTATTCATTTATTATTGTAAGCGCTTAGGGCTTTTTTAAGATTAGGTGCTATAAATGCTAATTATTATTATTATTATTTTTCTATTTTCAGGTGGCCTCCCTGAACTCCAGCCTTCCATTCCCCATGGGGGAGGGAAACACCCTGGTGGAGTCCCTGACGTCTGAAGGGAGGGAGGAGGAGCGTTTTGTGTGGCACTCCCTAACGCCCCAGGTCTCAGCGCTACCCTCTCCCACTGTGCAGTCCTGCGTGTTGAGGGGAGTTCCCAACGACAGGATAAAAAGGTGATTATCGTTTCGTCGCCTGCATGCGAAAGAGACGCAAGTCGACAGGATAAAAAGGTGATTATCGTTTCGTCTCCTGCATGCAAAAGAGACGTCGACAGGATAAAAAGGTGATTATCGTTTCGTCTCCAGCATGCAAAAGAGACGTCGACAGGATAAAAAGGGGATTATCGTTTCGTCTCCAGCATGCAAAAGAGACGTCGACAGGATAAAAAGGTGATTATCGTTTCGTCGCCTGCATGCGAAAGAGACGTCGACAGGATAAAAAGGTGATTATCGTTTCGTCTCCAGCATGCAAAAGAGACGTCGACAGGATAAAAAGGTGATTATCGTTTCGTCGCCTGCATGCAAAAGAGACGTCGACAGGATAAAAAGGTGATTATCGTTTCGTCTCCAGCATGCAAAAGAGACGTCGACAGGATAAAAAGGTGATTATCGTTTCGTCGCCCGCGTGCAAAAGAGACGCAACTCGAAAGACATCATTTCACATGAGAAATGGAAAACAATCGACATTTTGGTCATTTCGGGTCAAATTATGTCATTATGGGGGGTTAATTTAGTGTCACAATCACTGTTTTACCTTTTGCAAATTCTTGTCTTACAGCTTTTGTTAGATGATGCGGCTTGTCTAGATGTTTTCGTTCCCCAGCTTAAACGCTCTGGGGGGCACACCCAGTGCCATGTGAACATTTTGCATGGCACTGGGTGGGAAGATTTGTGTGCATGGCTGCTTTTAAAAGGGCCCCGCCTGCCACATGGGCAGCCATACTCCGACTTCAGGGGACGCTTGTCTAGATCAACTGGTAAGTTCAAAACGTTGAGGGTGGCCAATTTTGAGTTACGTCTCTTTTGCATTTGGACGGCGATTTGTTAGTGGAACCTCCCTATTATGGCTTTGAAAAATCATACGCTGTCAGATTTTAATAGGGAGGATGATGCCATGTTACAGATATTCGTCCTAAGTCTGCCATCTCTTTTTGTACAACTTGAGGATCTTCTTCTTCTTCTGCGTTCCCAGGCCATGTGGCTATCATGAGCGGGCGCGAGCTGGCTGGGTCACTAAAACTCAAACACCCCTATGTCCATGCAGCAGCTTAGGCCCTTTATCAGATGGAACCGACCCCCCCTTCTTTTTTAGTCTTTTTTTGTGTTCTGAGGGTGCCAGAATGATCGATTGAATGATCGTGGGCCCCAAAGAGAAGAAGAAGAAGGTGTGTGAGGTATGTTTGTGTCTGGGTTTTTTTTCTCAGAGAGATTCCTTGGGACTGGATGAAAAGGCAATTCTCAAAATCTGCATGCGTTTGTTATGTGGAGAGGGTGAGAGAATGCGTGTGTGTGTGTATGTGTGTGTGTTTATATGCAAGTGAGTGAGAGCGAACCCCCCGTGGGGATACCGGGGGAGTCTTTTGTATAAATAGTTCCTCCACCTTCTGGAAGTTCTGTGCTTGTAACTTCCTCTCATCTGTCACTCTTTGACTCTGCCTTTTCCCTTTGCTTACTGTCCATCTACTATCTTTCTGCCTAACCGGTCCATCCATTTTCCTGCGTTTCGAAAAAGATATCCTTCAGCCGAAGTCAGACTTGTAGGCTGGGCCTAACTATTTCTTAGTTAGGCCCGTAACAGCAGCATGACGCATCTGTGGCTCATAATTGACAGGAAACTGAGCGATCGAAGAAGAAGAAGAAGAAGTGAGAGGGAATGTGAAAGAGAGAAAGGGGATGGGAGGTGGGGGTGGGGGGTGGGGGAGAGAGAGTGAGATATTGAGAGAGAAAGCGAATGAAATGAACCTAAGGCTGCAGTCTTTGATGCCCTTCTACGTTTCAGGAGCGGTTCCAGCCCTCGCTCTCTGTCCAGCTGCAGCAGTGTGCAGGATGTTTTGGGGATGTACCTGAGCGAGACCTTCCCTCGCACCATGAAGTAAGTCGTTAGTATTGTTCGATGAAAATTTGATTGATGCTGTATAAGTACATGATCCTCCCCTCTCTTGACACATAGATACATGTCCAATGCCACATTCACATGATTTACATACATATATCCAGGCATGCATACACACATACGCACACACACACATGGTTTACATATATCCAGGCACGCACACACACACAGACACACACACACGTTTCGAAAATACCAGGTATTATTTTCTTAATAACAGTTGGTTTGTTTGGCTGTCTAAGGTTTGGCATGTCATTATATTTTATAAGTTAATCTCTGAATTTGAGCATATGGCTCCCCCCCACCTGCGTGCGCATTCAACGGAAGTGTTGCCATCTTAGTCAGATTTGTGTGTAAACAGCATCGATCTGGCATTTTTCAAACAAAGTTACTGACTAAGATGGCGGTCTCCCATAATATGGCACGCTCCTTGTGGCCGGATATGATGACACGTGGGTACCAGCCATAGTGGGTTGGATTGGGAGGATCGTGTTAAACTAGAAAAGAAAAGGTAGACAATATCATTGAGATGGAAGTACTGGTCTTGTCATGTTGTTTGTGTGTGTTTTGTGTGTTTTTTGATTAACGTCCTCCGGTCTGGAACAGACACATACGGGACATTAGTAGATATAAAGATGGTGGGAACGATCCTGGAGGCAATGCCCGGAGGCAGTGCAACACCAAGAAAGTCCCGAATGTTTAGCAAATGCAGATGTTGATAAATTGTTGTCTGGTATTATTCCCGTCGTTATCAGTTTTTAGGCGTAAATTGAAGGCACTAAAAATTTCGTTTTCCAAAAAGCTGGGGGGGGGGGGTTTCATCTTGAGAAAAGTGTATAAACTTGATCCGAGAACATTTCTTGAAATAAGGAAAATCTTCACCCCCGTGGGGATACCGGGGAGTCTTTTGTATAAATAGTTCCCCCATCTTCTGGAAGTTCTGTGCTTGTAACTTCCTCTAATCTGCCAGTCTCTTTGACTCTGCCTTTTCCCTTTGCTTTCTATCATCTACTATCTTTCTGACGTATTGGCCCATTCTCCTGCCTTTCTTTTCAGAAAAAATCTTCCAAATAATTATTCTCCTTTGAGCTCCTCCGAAATCGGAATGTGTTGGCTGTACGCAGCAGGGAGACCAGTGAAAACTGAAAACCGGACACGTACCTTACCCATTATGGCCATATGGCCTGGGAATGCAGAAGAAGAAGAAGAAGTATTATTCCCGTCATCAGCTTAGGCGTAATTGAACTTGAAGGCACTAAAAATTTCGTTTTCAAAAAAGCTGGGGGGGGGGGTGTTTCAACTTGAGAAAAGTGTGTAAACTTGATCGGAGAACATTTCTTGAAAGAAGGAAAACCTGAGCAGGAAACCCAAGCGAATGCTACAAAAAAGCACCCCCCCTTAAACCCTCCCCCAATGACCTCATTTTGGAGGTCGTATAAGGGAGGTTCCACTGTACTTCAAAAGAGTCGTTTTGACTTTGCAGTGCTGGGTGCGTGTTGCGCGACCCTGTCAAAGTGACGCCCCCTTTCCCCCACATCTTCCGACCCAACGTGACACAGACGGGATTTCTGGGAACATCCCGACGACCGGCTGCCTCAGGTTAGTGGTGATTTCTTACCGTAATTTTCGGACTATAAGGCGATATATTTTTTCTCCAATTTCGACCTATGCGCCTAATAAACGAGGGAGCCCTATTAGTGAACAAAATCGTGAGAAGAGAGGCAACGTACAGTCTACTGTGAGTCACAACATCGAAAGTGGTAATGAGTCGCCGATACGTCGAATACTCACGTTAGAATGCTTCAAAATCCCTATTATTATCTGAGATACCGTCCAACAGATGCCATAACCCTTCATTGGATGCCAAAAGCATCGTTGTAGAACTTAAAATGCCATAATTCTACCAGTTTTCGTGAAGAAAAGTCCAAACACGACAACCGGAACTCGCAAAACCAGAAGTTCGATTATATATTTTGAGAAGGGAGCCAACTCTCATTTATGACAGCAGTAATGGCGGTCAGGTAAGCGTTTACAGGATGTGTACGGGCTTCAAACTTCGACTTTCTTTTGCGAGGTGTGTATCACCTTATAAACGAAGGCGCCTTTTACTTTAATTTTATTTTTTCAGATTTTTCTTGAAAATTGCCCTATTCGCCTTATATTCAGCAACGCCTAATGATCAGAAAAATAGGTACTTCTCTCAACAGAAACATATGACACGGTGCACAGGAAAACCAGACATCAGTCGCTCAGAATGTTTTTGAGCAAAATCCAAAAATAGTCAACAACCCCCAAAATACCCATTTTCTGCTTAGGACATAATTTTGACTATTTGTATGTATCCTACTAGTACCCACAACACGAAAGACAAATTTTTAAAGATTTCTTTGTTAACCCCTTGACTGCCACCAACGTATTACGTATTGACCTGATGACATCACTGATGACGTCATCAGATGAAGAGGAATAACCCTGATATGCTGGCTTTTGCTCTAACACAGTCAAGAGAGTAATATCCCCAGACCATTTTGCCAGATTGGCTCTATCGGTTGTCTTTTTCATGGCATGATTTGCCCAATGATTTTTTTTGTAATTTTCTCTGGCAGTCAAAGGGTTAATTTCATTGTTTTCTGAATTGAGTCAATAGAACCAAAGAGGAAGAAGTACAAACTGAACAACTAGTGATTGCTTTCGTTTGTCTGTACCTAGTTTTTAAAGACCCACTACGCCGATGTGAGAAAATCAGCGTTTTCGCGTGTTCTCCCTCTCTCGCTGGTAAGAAATCTTAGCATACGAAATCTTCTGAGCAATAGAGGGAAAATATACATCATCGTAGTAGGTCTTTAAAGACACACTGACGCACCACGATTAAGTCCCTTGGTTTTTTTTCTGGGTAGCTCTGACCCACATACAAATGTCCCCAACTTCAAATTGAGGCTGCTCTTTAAAATGATGTTTCGGTTTGAATTTGGGGGCATTTATATGGGAGTCAGACCTGGTCAAAACAAGATTTATTTCCAGCTATAAGAGGGAAAACACGTGAAACCTGTGATTTTGACACGTGATCTGGTGGGTCTTTAAATGTTGACCTGAAAAAATTGTTCTGGTTGGGTTTAAAATTTGGGCCAAGTCTTCTATGTCCAAATTCTGCAAATGATCCATCTCGAATGTCGAACTTCGAATGGCTATCAAATAAAAACTAGACAAGCTGGCTCAATTCTGTTTTCTGTGTATTGACTAGGAATCTTTGTTCCATCTTGCACAATTACAATATCTCAGTTTATGCCAAGATTCCACGATGTCTGGTTTCCCCCATGCACTATCACAATATATAGTTAATTAAAGTTGAAGAATTCACTATCAATTCAACTTGTAAAAATTTCCCAAACCTCTGGGAAAATTCCCAAACTTGAAAATGATTCCTCAGTGTCCCCAAACTGTATGAACCCTGTTATCCGCCTGCGAAATTTGAGCCTCCTAAGTCCCTCCGTTCAAATGTTATCGTGTTCACATAGTCAGATACAGACAAACCCCTATTTTACGACCCTCTGTTAAGCGACCACCTCTCATTTGAGACCGGATTTGTTGGCACGGATGCATTTTACTATGTAAACGACCTCTCTTAAACGACTTCCTCTAAAACGCGACTTACGACCGCCATTTTGTTGCTTTTTACGACCGTTGTTGTCGTCTGCATAGACTTCGAGCAAAGGGAAACAACCACGGTCAAGGGCCTGAAAGCGGAGTCGCTTCCCTTGTTGTAGAAAAGATGGCGGAGAGCGTAGGAAAAGCACGAAAACCACTGACTTTGAAAAAGAAAACTACTGACTTTGGACGAGAGTGGAGGTGATTAACAGAAGTCGGCAAAGTGAAACTGTAATACAGCGATTGCACAATCCTATGGAGTTGGAAAGACCCAAATCCAGTTTTAATATGTCATTGTATGTGTGCATGAAGAAGAGAGTATGAACTGTGCTGAACTTTTTCTTTCTACGGCTGCCAGTGAAAACCTCCGTCATACGACCCCTCCAATTTACGACCGATTTTTCCGGACATTTGGGAAGTCTTAAAATAGAGGTTTGTCTGTATATAGATAGATGACTTGAAGAAAGAAAGAAAAAGCGCCCAAGGTAGCTGGTGGCTATACTTCAAATTTTATTGATCCTTTTGCGAACACACTCCACCTTGGACTCAAAGTAATGCGAAAGCTGTGCCTACCGAAGTCAAAGTTAAAATCATTTAAGTCTTCTCTCAAAACTACTCTTTTCAAATCATAGCCTGCTATATTTCTTTTCAAAGTACTGTGCCCCTTCCATCCGCGTGTGTTTGTGTTGTGTGTGCGTGTGGTGCGTTCGTGTGTGTGTGTTTAGTGCGTGCGTGTGTCTGTGTTTAGTGCGTGTGTGTGTGCGCGTGCGTGTGTGTATAATAAAAAAAAAAAAATTATGTTTTTTTCGTTTATTTATTTATATTGCTTTCTTTTTTTCTTTTTTTGTTCTTTTTTCTTTTATTTATTAATTTTTTTTTGATTTTTTTTTTGCTGTCCCATCTTCTGGGCTGTACAGTGGCATTGCTCTCACGCCGCTCGTTCCGAATCCCAATTTGCAGCTACACCCGGGTTTGTTCAAGTCGCAGAAACCGAGACCAGCAGTCCAAGGGGAGCGAATCTATGTTAGACCGTCAGGAGGCAACCAACCGAGGAGACACTGCACTTCTGCTGAGTCACTTCGGTGGAGTTCATTGGAGCCTGTTCAGGACACCACCTACTAAGCCCCCTACTGACGACACTATTCTCTTAGTCGCGGAGCCAGCGTGAGTGAGGTCCTCCTCCGAGGGCGCCACCACGACCGTCCACCGACAGCTCCCCAGAACACACTGATCCCCATGACTTTGACCCGAACGCACCAAGGCACAGACTGGATTGGAAACCGAAACTGAGGTCACCATGAGAGCAGGGCATGCAAAGCCACAGAATTTGAGACATTTTTAATTTTATGATTTTTCTATTTTATTGTAAGCGCTTAGGGCTTTCTTAAGATTAGGCGCTATAAATGTTAATTATTATTATTATAGATAGTCAGACAGACAGGAATAGACAGAATGCCCTAAAAATATTAACCAGCTTTCGCGACTGGCCAACAAATGAAACTGAAGGTCCGAACATAAGTGAAGCGAAGGCTGGCAAAGGGACGTAACTGGAAAAACGTGGTTTGCATTGACAGGGTTCCCACAAGTCCTTGAAAACTTGAAAAGTCCTGGAAAACTAGCAAGGCCTTTTCCAGGGCTTGAAAAGTGCTGGAAAAACAGCACAGGCCCTAAAGCTCCTGGAAAAGTCCTGGAATTTTCTTAATTTGCTTACCAGATTCTCAAGTTTCAAGCAAGCAAAACCAACACTCGATCTCTTTGAAAAAATAGATAGTAAAACTGAAACTTAGCACTTGCTTTTTTAAAATTCAGACTTTTGACCTCCTGATATTTTGACAGCCGACGACCATGCTACTGCATGTGGACATTTGGTGTGTGCAGGTTTTGTAGTTTCAAGTAATTAGAATAGTTCGACATTAGCACACCTCTTACCGTAATGCCTATAATCCATAATACAAGCAGTATTTTCAGTCCTTGAAATTTACTAGCATGGTCCTGGAATAGTCCTGGAAAAGTCCTTGAATATTTCTTTGAGAGATCTGTGGGAACCCTGGATTGAGAAACCATGATCCAGACAAGTCTTACGACTCAGAAATCGCTGTTCCGAGAATACTCAGAATTAGGCCCCGACTGGCATTCTCCTGTTCCTCCCTTATAAGACCTCCCATTATAAGACTCCCTCCCAATTAAGACCTACTTCTCTGAGACATTGCCCTTCTTTGTAAGTATTAAAAATCACCTCCCTTATAAGACCCCTGCCTTATAAGACCTCCTTTTGGATGGTTTTTGTCAAGTTTGACTGAATTCTGGTCACTTCTCGGCCTTTTGGCTAAGACAGTGATTCAGGAACATAAATTTTTGTTTATACCCTGGTTGGTTTGTTCAGCCCGTCGTACATGGCGAAAGCCGATACGCGACGTTAAACTGAACTTCCATGTTTTTTTAAGGTCTTATAAGGGAGGTTCCACTTTACTCAGAATTAGTCCAGAATGAGTTAGTATTTTAGTAGACCTTTTTTTTTTCATATTTTCTACAGGTCTGGAAATGAAAATACCTCCCCAAATATGACTTTGACAGCGACGTGCATGAGCCTTAGCTAATGTCTCATAACTTGTTGTGACAGGGGTGGACTCGGTTCCTGTGATGACCTCTCTGCAGTCAATTCAATGTCTAATGTGTACATGATATATATTCTTATTTTTTAATATGTAAACTTCCTAAACCTGAATTAATATTAGTTGACCTTTTTACACAATTGTTTTTTTTACAGGGCTGGAAATGAAAATACCTTCCCAAATACATGGATGCTCCTTCTTGCAGGATGTCCTGAATTGGAGGATTTTTAAATTGCCTAGAGCCGGCGTCGCCGGATGATGAGAATTTGAGAAGCAACGATTTTCTGTGGCCTGGTTCACGGTTGATGACAAAATAATTACCTTGATTTCGGTATATTTTTCACAAAATGACGATCTGTTTGGCGGTCCGACACTTTCGTTTTGGCAGTCAAAACATCCGCGATTAATTCTCGACTCAACCGCGGAAGCGGGCATCGTCACGCTTCCGCGGCTTATGCATGACTTTTTTCAGATTATTTTTCAAAAGTAGGAGGTGCGGCTTATATTACGAAGAGGCCTGTAGTCCGTGAATGATGGTAAATAGATTTTGTTACTATAGTTTCTTACTATATTAGTATTCATATTATAAGGCGCAGGGGTCTCAGTCTGGGAGAAAAGAAAAATCGCTGTATACAGTGAAACCTCCCTTATAAGACCTTCAAAAATAATTCAAACTGAGGTGTTATAAGGGAGGGGGTCTTATAAGGGAGATGATTGTAATACTTACAAAGAAGGGCAATGTCACAGAGAAGTAGGTCTTATGTGGGAGGGAGTCTTATAATGGGAGGTCTTATAAGGGAGGTTCCAGTGTACAAGGTTTTTGTCCTTAACTAGATCTGAATTTGGGACTTACGAGTTTTTCATCTATTTTCACAACCTCATTTACCCCAGATAGAAAGTCGTTAGAGATACGAGCTTTTGGTGGAAGGTGGCGGGAAAAATTAGAATGCTGACTATGTATCTAACCCCCCCCCCCCCCCCCCCCCCCCCCCCCCCCCCCCCCCGAGATATGAGGTCTTTGAATTTCACCGACGATATGTGATAGGTGACGTCATCGCCTAAATGTATGCAGAAGAAATACAAAGCTGTCAGTTTTATGAATTTGCTTCAAGGGAAGTAAATCTGTGTGCGCATCATACTTTGGTCATTTCTAAGCTCGCTTCACTCCCTTAGACCACATTTTTGCCTCTACTTTGCATTTGTAGTGGGGAAAACCAATTGCTGTAGAGTCTTTCTATATAAAGTCTTTCGCCCAAAAAATAAATCTGATCTACCGCTTCCCTATGCGTAAACCTGAAGTAAAAACCCGTAATCTTGTGCATGAGCCTTGTCGCGTGCAAATTTGCAGCTCGCTACTATGAGAGTGTGTATCAAAACACTATCTGAACGATCTTAGACGGAAAAAGTGCTGTCTTTATAGGGGATTTGAAGAATGAAAATATCACTTTTTCCGTAAAAAAAACCACTAATATTTTCTGTCCCGGATAGTACACTTGACACTTGGAGCGCAAGTGAAGTTATAGTGCGCGTGCACTACAACTGCACTTGTAGAGCTGCAAATTTGCACGAGCTGCAAATTTGCATGCCACAAGCCTTAGCTAATGTCTCGTAATTTGTACTGCGTTGTTGTGACAGGGGTGGAGTCGGCTCCTGTGATGACCTCTCTGCAGTCAGGGCCCGGTGTGGGGCGCTACGCATCCACTCTGCACGAGGCGGCGGCCAAGTTCAACATCCACCGCCACCACCACTTCATGGAGGCAGGCCTGGAGGAGGAGGAGTGGGGGGAGACGCTGGATGAACTGAGATCACTGGCAGACTGCTACAGCACTTTGCTGGAATAGTGGAAAGAGAAAGGAAGAGGAGGAATGGGGGGGGGGGGGGGGGGGGACAGACAGTGGATGAACTGAGATCACTGGCAGACTGCTACAGCACTTTGCTGGAATAGTGGAAAGAGAAAGGAAGAGGAGGAATGGGGGGGGGGGGGGGGGGGGAGACAGTGGATGAACTGAGATCACTGGCAAACTGCTACAGCGCTGTGCTGGAATAGCGTTTGCTATTTGGTACTTTATGGTCAACGGAGGCATCTCAGTGAAATTCAGGTTGCTCCCACCTGGAGAGCGTCGCAGCCAGAGGTGCGCCACCCTTTTTTTTGTCTTTGTGCTTGTGATTTTTTAGGAAGGAAAGGGTGGTGGGGGGGAGGGGGGTTAAATTTTGACCAAATGTACAACTTTTTCCGATGCCACTGGGTTTAGTGTGCTAAGTGCATGGGCACACGGGACCTCGGTTTATCGTCTCATCCGAAAGAATCCACGTTCAGACTGTAAAGCCTGGTGCAGAGTGAGAGGAAAAATACCCTGTACCCAGGTTCAAAATCAAATAGTGGAAAGAGAAAGGAAGAGGAGGAATGGGGGGGGGGGGGAGATGGTGGATGAACTGAGATCACTGGCAGACTGCTACAACGCTGTGCTGGAATAGTGGAAAGAGGAAGGAAGAGGAGGAGTGGGGGTGGGGGGGAGACGCTGGATGAACTGAGATCACTGGCAGACTGCTACAGAACTGTGCTAGAATAGTGGAAAGAGAAAGGAGGGGGGAAAAAAAGAACGAACAAACGAATGTTTTTTATTGAGGGAAAGCGGAATAAGCACAATAACCGGCTTTTTTTCATCCGGCCCTCCGAACAAAAGAACAGAAATTTAAAATAATAAATACAAAAAAACCCATCGCAAAATACAAAAGACAACATCCTTAAGTCAAGGTCGTAAACGGACACACCGTGCAAGACATAAAAATAAGATAAATTACCTCAAATAAAGAGAGAGACTGAGACAAGGACAGGCAGACAGACGGACAGAGAGAGAGAAAGAGATTTTGTGTGTATGTTTGTGCGAGTTGTTTTTGTTGTCGTACCCTGGCTAAAAGACTCCAGGGATCATTCCAACAGCCGAAGCACTTGAACACTATGGTGCAAATGCATCAGCAAGGGATGAGAACATTACGTGTGTGACCGTTTTTTGATTACCCCGCCACGTGGGCAGCCACACTCCCGACCTCGGAGGAGTTTGTGTGTGCTCGAGTGTGCTTTTGAGTGAATGAATGTTTGTGTGCGTAAGAATGTGTGTGCGTCGTTTACAACTGTAACCTCCAAATAGAAAAGGCAAGGGCTGTGTGTGCGTGTGTGCGAGCGAGGGATTGAGTGTGTGTGTTTATGCATACGAGTGACTCTTCAACTTGTATAAATAAACTATGATGGTTTGATTCATTCATTTGTGGACTGATCCTCTTTGGCATGGTTTTTTCTTCTTCTTCTTCTTCAGTTTTCACTTCTCCTATGAACTCCTCCGAAATCGGAATGTGTCGGCTGTACGCAGCAGGGGAGATTAGTGAAAACTGAAAACCAGACATTTGAACGCAGAAGATGATTCCCATCTCACTCACACTCGTAAGGCTTAAATCATTCACATAAAACAAAATGATTAATACATTTTTTAAAAATTTTAAGTAAAATAAAGGAAATCACTCATTTTTGAATAAAGAATAACATAAACACATTAATGAATGTTTAAAAGTTTATTATCAGAAACACCAACAAGGCACTGATACAACAGATATAAAATTTACAATTTTATTTTGGCAAAAAAAGTGAATGTTTCTACTTCTTTCTTTTTGAAATCGATCTCTTGCTCCTGTGCGTTTTGGGGTTTTTTGTCGTAAAGAGAACAAAAAGATCAAAATGGCAAAAGCAACTTGTCAAACTAGGCTTTGACTTCCAGGCTTCTGTTGGATCAAATTTGTGGCCCAGCACCACGAAAGGGACATTAAGTCGCTGGGCTAGTTTCTCACAGCAGGCTTGCAAAGTCAAAAATATAATTTTTTGTCAATTTTGAGTTATGGGTATTTTTGTGTTCTCTAACATCTTATCTTTCATATTTATAAAGGACAATCTTTAATGTGGTCTCTAAATGGTCTTATGAGTGTTTTAAAATGAGTAGGTCAATGCATTTTCTTCAGCTAGGCTAGACCTTAGACTTTCTCAAAATGGCCGATGTTCACCCTACTAACTTAAAATGTTCATAACTATGGAATGAAAAAAAGATACAAGAATTGTTTTTGTATCATTAGAAAGAGGATTATCTGAAGTTTTCAAATGTATAATTTTCTCAGAATGGTCAGTTTGACACTTAATGTCCCTTTGATTAAGCTTGTTTGAATCGCTCCTATAACACAATTTTACCCTGTGACAAAGACCGAATAAATGGTTTATAATACCTTTAAAGGGACACCCTGATGGATGAGTTTTTGCAAGAAACACGTCGAGATTACCAGAAAGACAGCCTTTTTAAGGATCGGAACACTCACTTTACTCTGGTTTCCTAGAAATCAAACCGTCAAAACGGCGATTCCTCCTTGGCAGAGTTGCTGGAGAGAGAAGCCATTTTGGACAGGGTAGGTGGAGGCCACTCAAGAGTGGTTGAAGCTTTTTCTTTTTTGTCATGCAGTAAAAAAAAAAAAGGAGCTATTTGCTTTGTTGGGAGCGAAACTCCTTTTGGTAAACTGTATGAAATAGCTAAAAAAAAAGTTTTGAAAGGCTTGTATTGTGGAAATTTCGTGCAAACGATTTGGTCTGACTCAGGCGGACACTAAAAAAGACGAGGCACATGCCTTGTCTTTTACTGAAATAATCTGATTTCCAGCACCTCCGCCAAGGAGGAATCGCCGATTTGATGGTTTGATTTCGAAGAAACCAGAGCAAAGTGAGAGTTACGATCTCTGTAAAGGGTGCTTTCCTGGTGATCTCAGCGTGTTTCTTGCAAAAACTCATCCATCAGGGTGCCCCTTCAAAATAAAATAGAGACTGTGCTGTATGCACTGTCAAGGCAGAGAATGATAAGAAATCAACACGTACGCCAAATTTCAGAAAGCACCAAAAATCTATTAAAGGGAAAAAACGAGGCTGGAATGTTTCATACTGTTTGTTGGAACATGAACACGCAGTATAAATGGAAGACTTGTGACCCATTGATAACAAAATTAAACATCAGATCAAAATATAAATGTCAAAAACAATCAAAGTGTGTACTGTAAGGCTGGGTGCACATTAGACACGTAAGTTCCGTACGAAAAACCCTAAGTGGAAGAAAGAAGGATAAAAGTTTACGCATAATGGGGAAATTCGGATATGTGCGAAAATCTTTTCTCGTCTTTGTGTCACTTATTTATGGATTACGCACGGGTTTCCGCATGGTATATCCGCTTATGTGTGTACACGACCTTAGTGTTCCCCCCCCCCCCCCCCCCACTGCCAAAGGAAATTTGAGAAATTTATCGATTTTCTTATCAAAAAATGTAAAAGAGACATTGGAGGCATTCAAAAGAGGCCTCCACAAACACCTCCACTGTAACTAAAACCGGGGAACTAGGGGCCATAGATCAAAGTAGTGGTAAATGAAGGGCAGGAGCTGTACTGGTCGGGGTTCGCCCCCAGGAACTGCTACGGTAGCCGGATAAGGTCTTGTCCAGATACTACGAAATAAAGGCTACGGTCCATTTTTTAATATTTTAAAAATCAGATCCACACTAGGTTTATTCTATGTTTCCTTTCCACCACCTTCAATTTCCCGGTTCTTTCCGTGTGTATTGAGCATTTTAACCCTTTCAATGCCAGCCATTTCTCAGCTAAAAACTTTCCATTAAACTTAACCATTGGGGATTATTTTGTACAAACAGTTCCCACACCTTCTGGAAGTTCTGTGCTTGTAACTTCATCTAATCTGTCTTTCTTTAACTCTGCCTTTTCCCTTTGCTTTCTATCATCTACTACCTTTCTGACTTATTGGTCCATTCTTCTGCCCTTTTAAAAAACAAATCTTCCAAATAATTTTCTCTTTGAGCTCCTCCGAAATCGGAAGGTGTCGGCTGTACGCAGTGAGGAGACCAGTGAAAACTGGAAAACGGACACGTATGTACCCATTGTGGCCTTATGGCCCGGGAACGCAGAAGAAGAAAACTCCATTGTTTTCTATAATTTAACGTTACGGTTTTGGCGCGCATGCGTACCGACGGTGACCAGGGACTTATTACGCTGGAGGAGATATTTTTCGAGACACCAGGTATAAAGGAAGACAGTTTCAATGATACAACAGGCTTTTAGTTTGAACATCAGATCACTGAGTAATTTTCCTGGACTACAAGGAACGTTCGTGCCATCAGTGTATATATAACCTGAGCAGAGTGGTAGAGAGAGGTGTTTTCATTGACAACAAAGTTCCCCCGTGGGGATACCGGGGGGTCTTTTGTATAAATAGTTCTCCCACCTTCTGGAAGTTCTGTGCTTGCAACTTCCTCTCATCTGTCACTGTCTTTGATTCTGCCTTTTCCCTTTGCTTACTGTTATCTACTATCTTTCTGCCTTTCCAATCCATTTCCCTGCCTTTTTTCAAGAAACACTTTTTCCTCCAGCCGAAATTGGACTTGCTGGGCCTAATTATTTCTTACTTAGGCGCGTAATGGCAGTATGACGCATCTGCGCTCACAATTCACAGGCAACTGTCTGAGCGATCGAAGAAGAAGAAGAAGAAGTTCAGATCACAGAGTAATTTTCCTGGACTACAAGGACCGTTCGTGCCATCAGTGTATATATAACCTGAGCAGAGTGGTAAAGAGAGGCGTTTTCACTGATACTAAAGTCGACATCAAACCAAAAGATACCTTCAATGCTAGGGGAAAATCCAATGTTCAAATGAACAAGGACGTGGGCTGGGCATTGGGGACTGAAGAAAGACTGTTCAAAGGTAACAAAGTACCGTATGTTTTTTACTATAAGGCGCACCCCTCGCATTATGCACAAAATTATGATTTTGTTATTATGCTATATACTAGCGCAACGCCGAGTACCAGTAACGCCTAGTAACGGTAACACCTAGTAACGGTAACACCAAGTACTGGTAACACTGAGTACAGCAAATTTGAAGCGATTCGGTTAAGAAACGGCGGAGTCGTATAGCGCGCGCGTTTCTGAACCGATTCGCTTCCGGGTTGGTACACGGATAGTCACCGTCCCCGGTCATCTTCCTGCCAAATTCGAAGGCAATCGGTCCAGAAACACCGGAGATACGGGTGCCGAGAGGCCGGTGGATGCGCGTTTCGCGCATTTGCCGAACCTCGCAAATGACACGGCCGCCTCGGTTGCCGTTGCCATCGCCCCGTGAGGGCTCACAGCAAATTTGAAGTGATTCGGTCGAAAAACGGCGGAGTTATAAGGCCCGTTTTGTGTTTCAGACAGACAGACAGACACACACACGGACACTTGGCTTTTTACTATATGATGAGTCACATTATAAGATGCAGGGATCTCAGTCAGATAGAAAAAAAAGTATCGCCTTATATGTAAAATATGGTAAAACAATTTAAATAAAATTGAGCGTAAAAAGTGCCCAAAGTCAAAAGATAGCCAACAAAAGTTGTACCCAATCAGCAGTTGAATAAGCTGTCAGCAATAAGCTATTGTTGCTTATTAAGTGCTGATAAAACACAGACAATTTCTATATGATTACAAAGTGAATCAGCATCAGATCAAAAGAGAATTGTGCGCAAAAAGTGCCAAAAATCGACACTAATAAAATAAAAAAGTTGCGTTAACAGCAACATAAGTGAAAGTAAAATATTCTTCAATCCAGGGTTGAGTTTCTCTAGATAACGGTCGCCACGCGAATAACGCTTACGCCAAAAGGGGTCTAAGAAACACCCTAAACGTTTACTAAGGTCAGATAACTCTTTAAGCTTACTCTTCATTTTTTGGAGAGAGAGAAGGGTTGCTATCAAAAGGGAGATAAATCATACCTCTCTGTCAGTTTGTACAAAGTTTTCGATTTCACCCACGTCTATTTGTGTGCATAAAATTAAATTTGCACTATATTATGCCATCTAACATGATGATAAATTAAGAAAGAGCACCCAAAAACACCTGCGTTTGTTTAATATGCTAAAATCATCCCATATTTTTTCATGATAGACTAAAGAATATTTGCTGTGGCAAGCTTGTTGTTTTGGTCTTCCATTTTTAAAGTTCAAGTCTCTCGTCACGCGAGATATAAAAAAAAAGCCTGAAGTATTGACATTTCCCATGATCCTTCAAATAGTTTTTCGCTTGCTACCTCGATAGCAGCCACAAAACGTTTTCGACAAACGTCGGCAAAAGAGGTGTTTCTTAGTAGCGTTTTTGCCGATTTGCGCTCACACTACGTAACGTTAGCCCTTGTGAAACGGCCCCCTGAATTGACACGTTTTAACGCTTTCTGACTTCACGTTCCTGAAGTGGTGACCGCATTAAACATAATTCCCAATGTGTGTGCGTCTGTGCATACAGGATGGGTGGGGGTGGTGTTAAAACCGCATATCTATCGTCTTGTTTCAATCTGCCATCAATGTGTGTATGTGCATACAGGATGGGTGGGGGTGGTGTTAGAACTGCATGTCTATCATCCTGTTTCAGTCTGCCATCAATGTGTGTCTGTGTATACAGGATGGGTGGGGGTGGTGTTAAAACCGCATGTCTATCATCTTGTTTCAGTCTGCCATCAATGTGTGTATGTGCATACAGGATGGGTGAGGGTGGTGTTAAAACCGCATGTCTATCATCTTGTTTTAATCTGCCATCAATGTGGGCAGAAAGGTTTGATTTCGTAAGACCGTGGATCCGGGTGACAAGATGGCCAATCCCGAAGACTCTTTCTATCGGCTTTTTCAATCCTGATTTCAGGAGCATGCCTGAACTACCTTCACCCATGACAAGGTGGCCAATCCTGAAGACTCTTTCTATCGGCTTTTTCAATCCTGATTTCAGGAGCATGCCTGAACTACTTTCACCCATGACAAGGTGGCCAATCCTGAAGACACTTTCTATCAGCTTTTTCAATCCTGATTTCAGGAGCATGCCTGAACTACTTTCACCCATGACAAGATGGCCAATCCTGAAGACTCTTTCTATCAGCTTTTTCAATCCTGATTTCAGGAGCATGCCTGGACTACCTTCACCCATGACAAGGTGGCCAATCCTGAAGACTCTTTCTATCAGGCTTTTTCAATCCTGATTTCAGGAGCATGCCTGAACTACCTTCACCCATGACAAGGTGGCCAATCCTGAAGACTCTTTCTATCGGCTTTTTCAATCCTGATTTCAGGAGCATGCCTGAACTACCTTCACCCATGACAAGGTGGCCAATCCTGAAGACTCTTTCTATCGGCTTTTTCAATCCTGATTTCAGGAGCATGCCTGAACTACCTTCACCCATGACAAGGTGGCCAATCCTGAAGACTCTTTCTATCAGCTTTTTCAATCCTGATTTCAGGAGTACATGCCTGGACTACCTTCACCCATGACAAGATGGCCAATCCTGAAGACTCTTTCTATCAGCTTTTTCAATCCTGATTTCAGGAGTACATGCCTGGACTACCTTCACCCATGACAAGGTGGCCAATCCTGAACTCTTTCTATCAGCTTTTTCAATCCTGATTTCAGGAGCATGCCTGAACTACCTTCACCCATGACAAGGTGGCCAATCCTGAAGACTCTTTCTATCGGCTTTTTCAATCCCGATTTCAGGAGCATGCCTGGACTACTTTCACCATGGGTGCATGCACTGACCAAAACTGTTGCCTGAACTGTCTTGTCGAAACCCAATGTACAAAAGAATATCATGTTAACCCTTTCACCGCCAGCCATTTTTCAGCAAAAAATGTCCATTAAACTTACCTGGGTGGAGAAAAATATTTGTCTGCAATAGTGGGGATTCTTCTATGGCATGTATAAAGTAAGGCCTATCCGTAAGGGCTTCGCACACTAGCGTCAAGATCTCGAGATCGCGGCGATTTTTTTTGCTGCAAGGCGCAGTTTGATGCGCCGCTTGCGTGTGAGAGATTCGCGGCGCGGCAGGATTTTTTATGCGTAGCTGCGCGATTTTTTGTTGCTCGAGAATAGAACCGGCTCTAATTTTGATGCTCAAGATCGCAAAGATCGTGAAACTAGCCAATCACAACGGACGGAAGAAAATTAAGAAAAAAAATGGCAGACTTGCTCGAACCAGAAATAAAGCATCTGACGCTAGAGTAAACTTTCCTTGCTTTCCAAATAAGGAAGTTCGCGCGACGATAAGAGGCAAAGCGACACCACTGCCTCGCTACAATGTGTGCTGTGATGCATCAAGGCGTTGCTCTGAGAAACAATTGACGCCTGATGCTAGTGTGTGAAGGCCTTTACCTCCCAAAATTATGAAAATAGGCTCTTTGGATAACAGACCCTGGTTTGAGGCCTTTTCGTGACATGGGTGTTAAATCATTGTGGTGCTAAAATGCGACATTGGCGGTGAAAGGGTTAAAGAGCCCTTTCTTCAGGCACTCAGCTGCCTGAAGCAGCATCAAATCAGAATTCAGGCATACCCACATGCACCCCTGTTTCCCCCATGCAGCAGTCAACCTATGTTTGCTCATTTAGTGCTGATAAAACGCGGAAAAATGTGACAGTGCATGGGGCAAACAAGACAATGAAATTTTGGCATAATTATATTGAGATTTTGTTTTTACAAGATGGAAGCAAAGATTCCAAAGTCGATACACAGAAAACAACGGAGTTGTCTTAATTTTGATTTTATAGCCATCTGAAGTTTTGACATTCGAGATAGATCGTTCGCAGAAATTGGACATGGAAGACAGAATTTTGCCTCTTTATTTCTATTGACTTGACTTTTTAAAAAACAATGCAATAAACAAAGAAAGCATTCAAAATTGCCTTTAACACATTCGCATCGCAATTATTTTGAATTATTAAAAAAAACTCACAAATCACTCCAGCCATACACACAAACAATACAGACATAAACAAAAGGAGAAATGAAAGATTACGTGTTTTTTTTTACTTCAGGTTTAGACATAGGGAAGTGGTAGATCAGATTTTTTTATATATAGACTTTATATAGAAAAACTCTCTACACCGATTGGTTTCCCCACAACAAACCACTACAAAAGCAAAGTCAGAGGCAAAATTGTGGTCTAAGGGAGCGAAGCGAGTTTAGAAGTGACCAAGGTATGGTGTGCACACAGATTTACTTCCCTTGAAGCAAGTGCATCAAATTGACAGCATACTGGTAGAATACTTTAAAAAATAGACTTAAATACGGCCTACATAGAAAATAGGTATTTTGGGTGTTGAGCGACTTTTCCCATGCACCGTCAGAAACGTGCAGCCGAGCTGTGAGGTTTGGGCACCCCTCTGCTATTCGCTGTCCGGGTTGAAATGGCCAAGGAAGGCGATGCCCAGATCGTCGCCTTCGGGATACATGTGGGCAGAGTAGATGTCACTGTTGTAGGTCACTGAAAAAAGAACCAAAACGACCAAATGACACGTTCATCGCACGTCACAATCATATCACACGAGATGTCCTATACATGGGTGCAACTCCCCCCAAAATGAACAAAACAAAGGCAGGGGGGTCCAGGGATGCATGGCCCCGGCAGGGTACAGGGGCACAGCCCTCGTCGGATGGTTCTGGGGTAGAGAGATAACGAGACAGAGTGTTAAAATGATAGACAGAGACAGTATGAGTCTGATAAGCCTTGTAAAGTTATTACATTGCCTTCGTAAACTTCCAAGATAGAACAACCAAGTTCAAAACACCCCAAATCGCTTGTGGTCAATTATTTTTGGTTGTTTTGATGAATTGAAAAAAAACGGAAGTTCAGTTTCTGGTAAAATTAAAAATACTGAAATCAGTGTAAAACTGAAAGAGTGGCACCCATGCATATATGTGGTATGTTATTAAAACCACATTGCATACACATTTATGAAAGTATTACCTCCAAGCACATAGTCATGCATAAAGGCCTTGTCTGACGATGCTTCCTTTCGCATTGCGCCTGGTAGCTCTGTCACGCTGTGAGAACGGGTGGAACACTCTTGCGAAAGAGCGAGTGATTCCATCGCCGGACTTAAAGGCCTTTATTGACGCACACACAATGACGCACCGAGGATCGAAAAGTGATAGGACAAACTGTCCTGAGACGAGAGAAATCAATAGGACAATGTCCTGGCTCTTGAAGAAATCAATAGGACAAAGCCTGCCAGCGTTAAAAATGTAATCAGACATTTTTGTCCTGACAGGGGAGAACACAATAGGACATTTTCAGTTTTAATAGGTCAATGATTTATGACCTCACCGACACATGTCATTAGCATCATATCGCAATGAAGTGAAAGAGAAAAAGACAAGTATAACAGCCTTGCTCCCCAGCCCCATAAGCAGTCTGACATAGAATGATTGATTGAAAAAGTAGCTTATTGAAGATTTCAAAGACCCATCCTTTTTTACCATATTTTTCGGACTATAGAGCGCACCTTATTATAAGATGCACACCCCAAATTTGACACAAAATTCAGATTTTGTTACAGTGGAACCTCTCTTATAAGACCTCCCATATAAGACCTACTTCTCTGAGACATTGCCCTTCTTTGTAAGCATTAAAATTACCTCCCTTATAAGACCGCTCCCTTATTGGCTACTGCAGAGACCACCTTTTTGCCAGAGTGAATGCCCTTGGTGGGTGGGGGAAGATGGTTGAGCACTGACCAAACAAGGGCATAACTCTCACCAATAACCCTATTTGAGGCCACTAAATGGCTGCCTTTCGCAAGAGTGAATGCCCTTGTCAGTACTGACCAACAAGGGTTTCACTCTCACTGTCAAGGGCGTTAATAACCCTAGTTGCAGAGGCCACTAAGACCTCATTTTGGAAGATTTTTGAAGGTTTTAAAAGAGAGGTTCCACTTTTTACGTTTTCTTACTATCTCATCTGTCACAGTATAAAGCGCAGGTGCCTCAGTCTGGGGAAAAAAAAGTATCGCTTTATTGTCTGAAACATATGGTAAATACCTATAGACCGGGATAGAACAACCAAGTTCAAAGCGCCCCAAATCGTTTGTGGTCGATTTTTATTTTTGATGACTTAAACCCCCCCAAAGACAAACAAAAAAACAACAACCTGAAGTTCAGTTTCGGGTAAAATTTTAAAAAAGAAAGAAATTGATGTGAAACTGAAAGAGTATACGTATACGCATACCGTAAAATGCAGACTATAAGCCGCTACTTTTTTTTTCTCAACTTAGGACCTTGCGGCTTATAGACTGATGTGGCTTGTCTGTGGATTTTTTTCCATTCTACATTTATCAGTATGATTAAATCTCTTTCTGGACACATTCTTCAGCCTATTTTGAGCTTCTTTAGACTCAAAACTGGTTTTGGTAATCAATAGATTCAAATCCCATGTTTAAAGTGTCTGAGGACATTAAATACTCATGTTCTGATAGGAGAATTTCTATATTTGTGTTGGTTTGAACGCATACAATCAGGGCTCCCAATCGTCCCGCAAAACAAGGGGTCCCAGGGACTCCTTCACTTACAGTATAGAGGGTCCTAGAGGCAGGACAGAGGGTCCCAGTGGCATTGCACATGCTAAAAATAATTTTTCTAATGCATCCCTGGGACCCCCTGCACATTCTTTTAAAGGGTCCTTGAGAATCTTAGTGCTTCATAGACCCCCAAATGGGGGTCCCTGGGAGCCCTGTACAATTTTCGCAGCGGCTTATAAACTGGTATGGCTTATATGTGAATAAATACCTAATATTCTGTCAATTTGAGGGATGCGGCTTATATACAGGTGCGTCTTATAGTCCAGTTTTTACGGTATATTCCTGACTCACGCATGTCTCCAGCGCCGAGGACGACGGGTATAGGGATGCACTCCTTGGCACACATGGAGATAGGGGTCAGCACCATTTTCCTCCTCCCAGACCCCTGGACGTACCAGCTGTGCGTGCCGAACGAAGGCTGCGGCTGGGAACAAAACGGAAATCAACGCTGAGGCGTAACTCACTCAAGGGAAGTATGGTGTGCATACAGATTTACTTTCCTTGAAGCAAATGCATCCAATTGCAGACCTGCCTACTTGGAATTTTCCCAATCAGTAGCCCAGCCATCAATTTTCAGTAGCATGGCAAATTTTTTCGTAGCATCCACAAACAACGGCAATCAATTTGTTCTCTTCCTGAGCCGAAACGTACTGTTTATGTTTCGCCGATTGAACGTGTTGACGGTCGTCTCTACCGCCATGATTCACAGCGAAGTCTGCATGGCAGAGGTTGCAGTGAGCATGGTTCGCACCAAGTCGACTTCTGACGATGCAAGGCCACTCCTCCGTGTAAGCTATTTTGAAAACTTGTGCGTCAGGCCGATGTTTTTTTCTTAGAACAAGATGGTGTGCCAGATGATTTTCGTTTTCTGGTTTGGGTTCGTTTTTTTTCGTTTGAAACATCTCCCGAATCGCTACTGCTGCTGGAGTCCGCCATTTTTTTCAGAGAAAGTAATAAGAACGCATGCGCAGTCACTTTGATAAAAACGGAAGTGACTAGGTTATCGCGCGTGACACGGCGTCTGCTCTTAGAAACAGACAAAACCGGGAACGGCATAAGCAAAAATAAAATGCGGCGGCATTTTGTTTTCTCCGTAGCAATGCTAAGGTTGCCGTAGCTCCGTAGCCAAGCTTTATTTTTCGTAGCTGCTACGGCCAAATCGTAGCAGTAGGCAGGTCTGCAATTGACAGCTATCTATTAATTCCGGACATATATGGCCGGAAGGACTGGAATGAGTTAAAGCTGCTACATGGGCACATCAATATATCGTCGGTGACATTCACAAACCTCATATCTCAATGTTGGTAGTTTTGAGAAAAACGAATTTAACTGTTTTAAAAAGTAACTGCGCTGGCCACAATTGATTAACTATGATGAATATGTTGTTTGAGATATTGCGAGTTAAGTCCTGCATTCTGTTAAAATTACTGAAAACGGTTTTTTTAGACTTGAAAAGAACGAAGATACGAGGTTTTGTCCTTAACTAGATCTGAATTTGGGACTTACGAGTTTTTCTTCTATGTTCACAATCTCGTTTACCCCAGATAGAAAGTCGTTAGAGATACGAGCTTTTGGTGGAAGGTGGCGGGAAAAATGAAAAGAACTGACTATGTATCTAACTCAACCCCCCCCCCCCCCCCCCAAATCGAGATACGAGGTTTGTGAATGTCACTGACGATATGTCCTAAAAGTGTGCCATTCGCTTGTTTTTGTCCGCACATGCATACAATTTTATATCATAATGAACCTCAGCCATTCTGCTTTTAACACGCACAATTTGAAAGTGATGTCATCAGTCACGTCCTTTTCCGAACGTCATCGATCAATAAAGCCATGTTTGCAGCTGAGCCTGTAGAAAGTGGATCTGACAAAATAGCGAATTTATTTATGCACCTTTACAAGTTGGCGATTTTTGCGGCAATTTTATAACTGTGAGGACATTAATTATTGATGGCCCCACGTATGATTCTAAATTCTGATAAAGGCTAACTTCATTTCCAAACAAACGTCAGTTAACGAAAAGTCCAGAAAATCAGTTCGCACATTTGATTTCCCTTTTTTTAAAATTAATCCCCTCACTGACGGAAGAAAACGGAGAAACATCAGTTTTCTTTTTACAAAATTTAAAAGAGATCGGTAAGTTAGACTCAATCTGAGAAAATTGTCTAGAGATATATCTGTCCTGACTTGTCTGAACCAAAAGCCATCATTCCAGGACTATGACATCAAAAGTTATGACATCATCAATGACATCGCACACCACATAGTAGGCGTGGGACTGAGCAGGGAAGGGGTTAAATAAATGTAAATTCTAGAAATTGCTTCATTATTTAATGAAAGGTGCAACCAAAAGCACAGATTTACTAAATCTTCTGATATTCAAATCTCTTTAACGAAATGCTTCTTAATTCTGGACAAAAAAACAATTCTCAAAATCTTCATCAAAGCCTTGGCATAAGGCTGTGTCAGATCAACTGACATAAGCTAGAACACCAAGGCTACATCAAAATGTTCTGCATAGCTATGCGGGGATTGTCTTTAGCATAACATTATCAGTTCAAAATCCTCTGAAGTCGGAGCGTGGCTGCTCACGTGGAGGGGTAATCCAAAACTCTCACCCACGTAACGTTCTCCTCCCTTGCTGGTGCATTTTGAGGGGTAATTGCCTAAACGTGTTATCATAAGACACATAAAGAAGGGTGATAACACGTTTAGGCAATCACCCCTCGATTTGTACCATGGTGTTCAAGTGCTTCGGCTATTGGGATGATCCCTGGAGTCTTTAAGCCAGGGTACGACAACAACAACAATCAAACAAAGCAGAGGTAGGACAATGGAGACGCACCAGTTCAAAGCTTTTGGCATTAGGTCCGGTGAGGAAGATGGTTTTCAAGATGGCCACCTCCATCTTGGCCAACAGGGCTGGTTTGGGAAACACCTTGCGAATCAGCTGTGAGGTCCACACCTGCTTTGATTTCCTGAAAAAACCGCCAATGTCGCATTTTAGCACCACAATGATTTAACTCTTTCTTCTTCAGCTTCTTCTTCGTTCGCTCACACAGTTTCCTGTCATGTGAGCGTAGATGCGTCATGCTGCCGTTATGCGCCTAACTAAGAAATAGTTAGGCCCGGCATGTCCGACTTCGGCTGAAGAAATCTTTGTAGAATGGACCAGTGAGATAGAAAGAGAAGCAGATGACAGTAAGCAAAGGGAAAAAGCAGAGTGAAAGAGAATGACAGAATTAGAGGAAGTTACAAGCACAGAACTTCCAGAAGGTGGGGGAACTATTTATACAAAAGACCCCCCGGTATCCCCATGGGGGAAATTAAACCCTTTCGACGCCAGCCATTCTTCAGCCAAAATTTACCATTAAGCTTACCCGGGTAGAGAAAAGATTCTGTCTGCAATATTGCGGATTCCTCTGTGGCATGCATAACATAGGGCCTGTCCTTACTTCCCAAAATGAAGAACACAAGGTCACTGGATACCAGACCCTCATATGATGCATTTTTAGTGACATGGGTGTCAAATCATTGTGGTGCCAAGTGGCGATAAAAGGGTTTAACACCCATTTCATGAAAAGGCCTCAAACCAGGGTCTGTTATCCAAGGAGCCTATTTTCATAGTCTTAGGAGGTAAGGATAGGCCTTACTTTAAACATGTCACAGAGGAATCCCCAATATCGCAGATAATATTTTTTCTCTACCCAGGTTAAGATTCATGGACATTTTTTGTTGAAAAAAAGCTGGCGGCGAAAGGGTTAAAATAATAGAATAATATGTATCTCCCACAGTTTACCGCAATGTGCTGCTACAGAGGGCTGCCTACCCTCTGTTACGGTTTCCAGGGACTTCTTCTTCTTCTTCGTTCACTCAGACAGTTTTCTGTCAATTATGAGCGCAGATGTGTCATGCTGCCGTTATGTGCCTAACTAAGAAATAGTTAGGCCCAGCAATTCCGATTTCGGCTGGAGGAAATGTTTTTGAAAGTGTTTCGTGAAAAATGGCAGGAGAATGGACTGGGTAAGGCAGAAAGATAGTAGATGACAGTAAGCAAAAGGAAAAGGCAGAGTCAAAGAGAGTGACAGATTAGAGGAAGCTACAAGCACAGAACCTCCAGAAGGTGGGGGAACTATTTACACAAAAGACCCCCCGGTATCCCCACGGGGGAGTTTCCAGGGACAAACTACCGTATTTTACGGACTATAAGGCGATACTTTTCTTCCCTAGACTTAGACCCCTGCGCCTTATAATGTGACTGATAACATATAGTAAGAAACTATAAGAACAGAATTTGAATTTTGTGTAAAAATCTGGGTAGTGCGCCTTATAGTCCGTAAAATACGGTACTTAAAAGATCAGGGACAGAAACGTATTTCCAAGGACCAGCATCGCAATGTCACGCGATTACAAGGAGCAACCATGCGTCATTTTGAGAACATGCGCGTGAATGGCGCGGACACGCCAACAATCTGAAGCTCTGTCTATATTTTTTTAAATATGGAACTACAGAGCCTTGTAGAAAAACAAAATTATTGGGTTTCTGTTTTGCTGTCCCATCTTCTGGGCCGTACAGTGGCGTTGCTCCCACGCCGCTCGTTCCGAGTCCCAATTCGCAGCTACACTCCGGCTTGTTCAGGTCGCAGAATCCGAGACCAGCAGTCCAAGGGGAGCGAATCGATGTTAGGCCGTCAGGAGGCAACCAACCGAGGAGACACTGCACTGCTGCTGAGTTCAGTGGAGCCTGCGCTTGTAAACAAAATGCCCTTAGTATATAAGTCCCCATGGTACAGACTGAAATACTCATTCTCAAAGCATCACAAATACCCCCCCCAAAAAAAAACAAAAGTCGATAAGAGTGGAAAATGTTGTACTTTCATAAACAGATTGAAGTTTAACTTGCACCTACCAGAAGAAGTAGAAGTCAGGCTGGTTGATCAGCCTCTCTTCCACCCCGTCGTCGCCCAGCAGATCTTTAACCTGCGTCGCCCAGGGCAGGTTGGTGTCCACGCCGAACATGGGCTGCTGGGAAAACGGGTTGTTGGATAGGATGGATTGGAACATCTCGAAACTCACATTTCTCCCTCGGCCCTGAAAAAGGGAAACATGTATCGCATACCTCACATGGCTGAATGTCTATGCGTGTCTATATATATGTGCCTGTTTCAGTGATGTCCCGAGGCCCCGGTCAAAGGCCAGTGACCTATTAAAATTGAAAATGTCCTGTTGTGTTCTCCCCTGTCTGGACAAATGTCTGATTAAACTTTTTAACACTGGCACGTTTTGTCTTGTTGATTTCTGCAAGAGCCAGGACATTGTCCTATTGGTTTCTCTTGTCTCAGGACAGTTTGTCCTGTCACTTTTCCATCCTCGGTTCATCTCTGCTGTTTGTCTGTCTGTCTTTCCATTTCTCTTTTAGGCCGGGTTCACATTAGACGCGTAAGTTCCGTACGGAAAACCCTAACTAAATGGAAGAAAGAAGGATAAAAGATTACGAATATAGGGGAATTTTGGACACATGTATGTATGCGCAAATCTTTTCCCTTCTTTGTTTCACTTATTTATGGATTGCGCACAGGTTTCTGCATGGAATATCCACTTATGTGTGTACATGGCCCAACACATGGACGCACACAGTGATGCACATGCACTCACTCACTCACACACACAAATAGTCACACACACACATGTAGAGTGACACACACACATGGAGTGACACACACATACACATAGAAAGCTGGAGAGAGACAAACAGACACACACCCTGAACAACACAGGCTCCAGTGAACTGCCTTACGTTGGTCACAGCGTTACAGTTGTCGCACGCATGACAGACAGACTGACACAGTGACAGACAAAACACACACCTTGAACAACACAGGCTCTAACAGGGCAGGCCCCGGCAGTGGTCCAGACCACTGCCACAGGACCACAGTCCACAGCATTACAGTTGTCGCACGCATGGGGACAGACAGACTGACACACAGAGACAAACAGACAGACACAGAGACAAACAGACACACACCTTGAACAACACAGGCTCTAACAGGGCAGGCCCCGGCAGTGGCCCCTGGTCCAGACTGGAGGTAGTGAATTGCCTCACGTTGGTCACAGCATTACAGTTGTCACACGCATGACAGACAGACACAGTGACAGACAAAACAGACACACACCTTGAACAACACAGGCTCTAACAGGGCAGGCCCCGGCAGTGGCCCCTGGTCCAGACTGGAGGTAGTGAATTGCCTCACGTTGGTCACAGCATTACAGTTGTCACACGCATGACAGACAGACACAGTGACAGACAAAACACACACACACCTTGAAGAACACAGGCTCTAACAGGGCAGGCCCCGGCAGTGGCCCCTGGTCCAGACTGCAGGCAGTGAACTGCCTCACGTTGGTCACAGCGTTACAGTTGTCGCACGCATGGGGACCTAGTATCCACTCCCTGTTGTGCAGCGGGTTGGAAACCAGGCATTCCTCCCCCCACAATTCTTTACATGAAAAAAAAAGAACACCAAAGACATTTAGTCAGCGTTTTTAAAAAACAAATTTTTTTTATACTATAAGACGATACTTTTTCTCCTGCGCCATAATATATAACATGACTAATAAAATAGCAAGAAAACATACTGGTCTCCAAAATTTAAGGGCCGGAAGAACGATCTTCTGTCTTGGGAGGCATGCTTATTGAGAGCTCTGGTTGCCGCCCTTAAATACACATTCGTGTCTAACTTTTGCTCAGCAGTGTTCACTACAGTCATGTCTTGCACGTGCAATAGGCAAGAAACCTGCATCAGCCCTGATTCTTCAGCGAAAAGAGACCAAACTTTCGTAAAATTCTCGTGAATTTGCCACATTTTAAGCGTACCTGAAAACGCTGTTGCTGTACTGCAATGTCTGCAAAACTGGTTCAGGCACGTGCAACAGGAAGGAAAGTTATTGAGTAGCCTAAGTTTTGCCATTTTCTTCATCGTTGTCTTAGTGTACAATAAATAGATATCAAGCTACTGAAAACAGAAGCCGGCCCTTAACTTTTGGAGACCAGTATATAAAAACAAAAATCTGAAATTTGGGTAAAATCTGGGGTGGCGCGCCTTATACAAAGGTGTGCCTTACAGTCAGAAAACTACGGTAGATGTTAGAAGACGTTCCTCTAAACATTTGTCTGTGGAAAAAAGAAAAGAAACCAAACAAAAAACCCATTTTTTATTCACTAGTTTTTTCATGAACAAAAAAAGAAAGAAAATAAGTTCAGCAAAGATAGAGTAGAAAAAGAAAGATATATCATATCAGATGTACGGCATATATAGGCTTAGATAGTCTTTTGCATGCTTTTTCAAGTCATTCGTGTTTGGTTGTTTTTTTTTGTTTTTTAAATATTCCGGGCGCAACAAAGTGCGGCACCGTATTGCTTCTTATATTTAAATATTAGTAAAGTTTGTCTGGAAGCTATAATCCTCCCAGTGTCTATCTAACATGTTTTTAAAACTATTGAGTGTTCCTGCAGTTACTATATTACTGGGTAAGGAATTCCAAGGATTAATAACTCTGTTAGTGAAAAAATGTGCATAGGTATTAGTCCTGGTAAATGGCTTGTTAATCTTCAAGGGATGGCCTCTGGTAATGGAAGTATTAATTGTGAACAAATTGTTAGTAGTGTGACTGTCATAGTACTTATGTAAGATTTTAAATGTTTCTATCAATGATAGTATCATGTCACCTCTTAGCCGGCAGTATTCTAGACTTGGCATATTTAGAGCTTTCAGTCTCTCTTCGTAATTTATTATGGAGAGAAGATATTATGGAGAGAAGATAGAGCCCAAGATAGTCAGGGATAATTTAAGTATTTGTAGATCTTCTTCTTCTTCTTAGGCAGCCAACTTCATCACGCTGAAGATTCTGCTGCACTCCGTTTATGTCCGTGTGTGTGTGTGTGTGTGTGTGTGCATGCAATTTTGTGTGTGTGTGTGTGTGTGTGTTTGGGGGGGGGGAGGGGAAGTAAAACCGGACCTTTGCCGACAAAAATAATTGGTAAAGGTAAAGATGTGCATTTCTCGGTTAATTCTATTTTTCTGTTTTTTCCTATTCTTACCATACATAAAGCTGTATTTTAGGAACATTTTTAGCTAATAACCTTTTTGGAATACTAACCCTATCCCTAACCCTATCCCTAAACTTAACCCTACCCCCCACTATGTACTGCAGTACACCGCGATTTGTCAGTTGTGGTTCGTTGCGTTTTTCCGTCTTATAGGGTGGGGGGTAGGGTTAGGTTTAGGGCTAGGGTTAGGGCTAGGGTTAGTATTCCAAAAAGGTTATTAGCTAAAAATGTTCCTAAAATAAGCTTTATGTATGGTAAGAAAGGCAATAACGGAAAAATAGAATTAACCGAGATAGGCAGGGGGGGTGGCACATCTTGACCTTTACCAAATAATTATGTTACCATGGGTCATGGCGGGCGGATATAACTTTGGCCCAACAAAACATACCATAGAAGTTGATGCGGTCATGCAGTGGCACCGTGGCAAGGCGTAGGTATCTGAAGAAAGGGTACAAGGCTGGCTGAATCAGCTGGCTGAACCGGTGATCGACCTCTGCGTGCTGCATGGCCAACGCGAACACGCCCACCAGGACAAAGAACGCGCTGACCATCTTCAAAAACAGCCGCAGTTTGGGCCAGGTTTTGCGGACCGCAAACTTCAGCTTAGTCGTCGTCGTTGTAGGCGCTGGGAGATCTTTGGGGTTGAGGGACATAGCCCGTTCGATGCATTGCTCGATCTCTTCATCATTCAAACCCCAATCTTTGCCCAACTGTCTCAGTTCTGAGGCGTGTTGGCTGAAATATGCCAAGGTTTCTGCTACTTCCTTGTCCATCTTGTGGCTTGCCAGACGACACGTAAAGGGAGATTATGCAGAATGTTTTCACCTTCGCAGTTCGAGAAAGTTCCGGTTTGTTTCATTTCCGGTTGTAAAAATCGCGGCTTGTGTCGCTGTGTCCATTTTCGTTTTTGTGCAAAAATATTGTTCAAAAGTAACATTTGGATTTTGAAATCATGTCTAGAAGACGCCGAGCAAGTTTTAGCGATGATGAAGATGATGGTAAGTGGATTTTTTATGCTGAAAATGTCTTCTTTTTCCCCCAATCTTCTGGTTTTGGTTCTTGAATTGTTGAGGTTGTTCTGGTACGTCGAATTAAAATATTAAAAATAAAATCCTTTTTTTTTTAAGATAAAGAAAGGTGTCTTTGTTTTACTGTCTGGTGGTGTTGACAGCTTTTTTAAGAGTTGACCATAGGCCTTTTCGCAGCCAATCTGGCTAGCGTAGCGCCCACCGGGGACGAACCCCGACCGGCACAGCTCCTGCCCTTCATTTACCACTACTTTGATCTATGGCCCCTAATTCCCTATTTTAATCTTTAGTTTGAGCAGCCCCCGAAGGTGTTAAGCAGGCATGTCCGCAGTAGGGAACAGACCGACCGGCCCCCCATTTTTCAGTGTGTTTTTTCCCAAAGGTGCCAGAATCTGAGAATGGTCAACATACTGACCGTGGGCCCTGAAGAGAAGAAGAAGAAGAAGAAGAAGGTACCGTACCGCCTGGCGCTGATGGTGCTGCGCTGGCGGGGCCTGCTGCGATGGCTTCGTCGGTCAGTTGATTCCACTCCATCACTCATTCATTGTTCTTACAAAGAAGGAATTGCTGTACTGTGCTGTGATGCTTAGTGGAATTATGAAGCCTCTTGAATTTTGCACAGCTTGTCTCTGAACAATGTTGTCTGTTGTGCAGTCAGCGTATCTTGTGGGCCTGATCCTACGATGATTTGTGTCGACTGGAGTTAAAAAATCCTCTGGTGGTAAAGCTGGGATCTGAGCCTCAGAGATCTTGTGTAGGAGGCTGAGGCGTTGGTCTTTGCAACGCTCCTCCAGTGTTAGCAGTTTCAAGTCTGGAGCATCTTTGTCACGCAGCCCGGATTCCGTGACTTATAGTCTTTGGTGATGAAGCAGGCTACATGTCTTTGGGTGTGCTCCAGCCTGTCGACATCCTGCTTGATGTAAGGATCCCACACAGTCGCAGCGTGTCCTCTATTAATCTGGATCGTACTAATGAAATGTAGGCAAGCCGTTTGCATTCTGGTGGGCAGTTCCTGAGATTTCAGCGTATCAATCCCACCATTGATCCTGATTTCTTGCAAATGTAGTTGATCATGTGTGTGGTCCATTTCAGGTCTTTTGACAGGTGCACACCAAGGTATTGGCATTGCTGGACTTGTTGAAGTGGAGTCCCATTCAGTTTGTACAGGAATTGGGATTTTTGTCTGATGGGAAGGATGGTGCATTTGGATGCGTTAAAATGCATGCCCCATTGTTCAGCCCAGGCCTTAAGTTGGTGTAGGTCGTCTTGGAGCATGAGATGGTCTTGGAAGCTGTTGATTTCTCTGTACAGAAAGAAGACAGTCGTCCGCGAACAGCCTCACTGTCGATTTTACAGAGTCCGGCAGATCATTTAGATGACACAAGAACAGCAAAGGGCCTGATTCCACTGTCACCTCTTCCGATGCCTCGCCTTCAAGTACCACCTTCATCATCCTCTTTGTCAGGAATTGTGTCAACCAGGAGTGGATAGGCCCTCGAACACCATAGTGGTCCAGCTTCTCAAGGAGTTTGCAATGAGGTACGGTGTCAAAGGCCTTACTGAGGTCAAGGACGGCAACGTCCACTTGTTTCTTTGTGTCGAAGGACTTGAGGAGGTCGGTTGAATGTGGGGAGCAGCTGGGTCTCACAAGAGAACCCCGACCTGAATCCATGGTTTTTGTTTGTAAGAATGTTATATTTCTCAAGGTGGTCTCGCAGATGACGGGAGATGAAGTGTTCAAGGACCTTACAGGCCACTGAAGTCAAGGATACTGGCCTGTAATTCTCTGCCCTGTTCCTATCTCCTTTCTTGAAGACTGCAGAGATGTTAGCAGAGAGCCAGTCATCTGGCAGTTGGCTTGACTGTATTGATCTGTTGTAAATTTATACAGGTAAGTGTTGGAGCGATGGTGTCAGAGCGTGTTTTCAGGATTTTGTTTGGTATCATATCTGGTCCTGAAACTTTTGATGCGTTTAGGTTTTTCAGGAGTTTAGCGACTCCGTTGACATTTATGGAGAGACGGGCAAGGTCTGGGTAGGGTGTCCCAGTCAGTCCTGATGGTGGTTCATTGTCAAATAGTGAAGACGGAGCGGAATTGGTTGAGGAGGATTTTCACCTTGGTGCCGCTGTCACTGTATAAGTTTGGGCCATCCTTCAAGGGTGCGACTCCCACATTATCGTGGTATTAATAAAGGTTCATTTCGCCTTCCTCATTTCCCTCCTGCATTCCTTTTGCATAAAACGATAGTTCTTCCAGTTCCCCGTTTTTCTGGCCTACTTGTGCATCCTCTTTTTTCTTCGGAGCAATCTCTTGACGTGCCTGTTTACCCAGGGAAGGCTGGAGTTTCACTTCATCAGAATGTTTCTCTTGATGGAAGATAAGAGGGCCTCTTTGAAAGTGGACCAGAGAGTGTTGACGTCTCTACCCTCCTTATCCATGCCATAGATCTCCTCGGCAGTTCTTTCTATGTCTGCATTGAGGTTCTCCCACTTCTCCCACTTCTTTAAAGTTCAAATATTTAAGTTTTTAACTAACTTGCTTCGGTTTTGAATCTCATTAATATATTTCTACATAGTAAACTGTGTATCTGTAAATACTTCAGTTATTTCCTGACTATCTTGGGATCATTTCTTTTCCCCCATAATGTTTTCATTTCGCTTTGTACTCTATCCCCCCCCCCCCCCCCCCTGTCCCTTCTTCCTCCTCCTTGCCTCCTTACCTCCCCCCCCCCTCCACCCTCATCCACGACTCCCTCTCTACCCCTCATACCAAACCAAGACTTTAAACCAGAAGCCTAACCAAAGCGCAGAAACCTTTTTCCAAGTTAATCTTCAGTACGATGAAGGTGGAACTGGAAGATCAACCGAAGAAGAAGAAGAATCTTTTGCTATTTCTCTCTTTTCGTACTACCCTTTAAAGTGCAGCAGAATCTTCAACGTGATGAAGTTGGCTGTCTAAGAAGAAGAAGAAGAAGAACAGGCAATCTGAATTTAAAAAAGGAATCAAAATGTTTTTGAAGTGTTTTACTAAGATATACTGACTGAGCTCTTTTAGCCTTACTGGATATGAACAGAATAGCACCAATGACACACTAAGTTAAGCACTATAGACACTTGTCAGAATGGCAAGCTTTTTCAGGCCTTGTCCCACACTCTTGACTGCTGTAATCACCAACACTCAACACATGGAGTCACACGACCAACATGCAGACCTTCTTGCAGTATCGGTGCAGGAGGTCTCCAGACAGCAGTAGGACTAGGAGCAGCCAGGTTCCTTAAACGGCCGTCACAGCAGACACTTTCCCAGCCCCACACTAAACCCCAACTCTGGTGTGTGACCACACTAACGCCCTAAGCCCCGACTACTATAGTACAACGAGTACAACAGATACAGTCACTGGGGAAACAGACGATACACACAAGACAATATTGTCAATAACACAGTACATTTGATACAAATCAGCAGTCCCTTGCTGTATCCTTCCAGCTAGCTACTAACTCTAGCTAGAGCCTGTAGCTGTCCATCCTCCTAGTAAACACTAGCTACTGCTTGGGATTCGTATCTCTTGGCAGGTGCGCACACTTCGAGGGCTAAGCTCAGACTGCATCCAAACCTTAATAATAATAATAAACAAAATTTGCTATGGCGCTAACATTCCCCACTATAAGCATGCTCTGTGCGCTTAACAAATTGAAATATAAATAGAACATCAGACATGAATTAAAATCAGAAAATAATGAATAACATACACTTGATAAAAAATTTCAAAATAATATGGTCCACATACCACAAACGACAACACATTCATAAGACAACAACAGATTAAAACTTACTTACTAAAACATAATAGGCATATAACATACACTTCGTAATAGCACACATGAAAACGTAAGATAACATGATTTAGAAACTTACAATAGACTACACATTCGGAGATAGTTAAATCTTGCGTGTTAAAACATAATAACTATATAAAGCATTTTTCATAGGATCACATGATTCACATACCCATAATAGACAAGACATTCCTAAGATAACAAAGATTAAACGAGCCGACTAAAAAACATAAGAATGCAAAAGTACACGCCCACACCAACAGATGCGGGCATACACATATGCCCCCAACACAAACACACAAACACATACACACACACACACTCACACACGCACACACACGCACACGCACACTGCACACGCACACGCATGCATGCACACACACACACACACACACACACACACACACACACACACAGGCATGCAAGCACACATGCATGCAGACACACACCCCCGAGCCATTGCAAAGTCTCACATTGCAGGTTCCAACTTCCCCACATGAAACGCGTGTACACAATAACTAGCGACAACTTCCGGTGACCGCATGAAATCCCCGTGCGTCACTACAGTATCATTTGTTATTTTTGTTACAAAATCAAAAATATTTAGATCACACGTGATATTGCCTTTTTTACGATAATGTGACCTTTGAGTCATATTCTTATTCCGCATGTATCCCAGTATACGGAAAATGAATGGGAAAAAGCTCAACAGTAACTGAATACGGCAAACGTGATCTTTCAGTTTCACTACAGTATTCATTAAAAGTTTTGATGAATAAACAAAGCCATTCCTAAAAAATAAAAAAACACTTTTTGATTTGTTTTAGGAGATCTTGTAAACTGGTCACTTAAAAAACCCAAGTCAAAGCGCCGTCAGGCCTATAAATAGCCCTATAAATAGCCCTATATCTACCTACCTGCCTACCTACCTACCTACAGTTTCAGTCATTTGTCAGTTGATTATTTCACACGAGTAAATGAGATATATCTCAGGCACAGGAAGGTATAGGCCTCTGCATCTAGGGTTATTAACGCCCTTGACAGTGAGAGTGATGCCCTTGCTGGTCAGTACTGACAAGGGCATTCACTCTTGCGAAAGGCAGCCATTTAGTGGCATCAAATAGGGTTATTGGCGAGAGTTATCCCCCTGTTTGGTCAGTACTCAACCATCTTCCCCCACCCACCAAGGGCATTCACTCTTGCAAGAGGTGTTCGTTGCAGACCCCAGTAGTATGCTAATTGCTATATTTTTTTTTCTTTTTTCCCAGAGCGAACAAGAAAAAGGCGCAGGACGGAGGTGGTGGACATCGAAGATAGACTGGAGTCGCTGATCACACGAGTCGGGGAAAAGGTTAGCAGTGCACATGTACTGGTTACTGTGATAGTGCACATGTACTGTAATAGTACACGCATACTGTAACATTGCGCATGCTTAAAAAAATTAAAGCAGTGTTGATTGTTACAAGACTTGCCAGGAAATTGCATTAACCCTTTCAACGCTAGCCTTTCGTCAGCCAAAATGTACCCTTAAACTTACCCAGGTAGAGAATAGATTTTGTCTGCAATATTGGGGATTCATCTTTTACATGCATAAAATAGGGCCTATCCTTAATACCTCCCAAAATTAAGAACATAAGGTCACTGTATACCAGACCCTCATTTGATGCCTTTTAGTAACATGGGTGTTAAATCATTGTGGTGCCAAGAGGCGACAGTGGCGATGAAAGGGTTAATAGTACATGTACATTAGTAGGACAAAAATTATTACTTTTAGTATTACTCTCTCTCACACATGGCCTATATATAATTTAGCTTTAGGGTTTTTGATTGCTTCTCAGTTCTCTCTATATAGTATTAATTTAGTTGAACATTGAAAGGACAAACTCAAAATGATTCTAATGCATGCCTACATGGTCTTTAATGTATGCTCATGACACAAGACAAGTATATAAAAAAGCAAACTGTAACTTTTAAAAAACACCCATTTAAGCCACCAGGGGGCTTGAATGGCCAAGTTTAGCCTGGACAACAACAAAACAAGAAAAAAAAGGTTCTTAACTTGACTACATTGGGTTCCTGCTACAGACAAACCTCTATTTTAAGACTTCCAAAATGTCCGGAAAAATCGGTCGTAAATTGGAGGGGTCGTATGACGGAGGTTTTCACTGGCAGCCGTAGAAAGAAAAAGTTCAGCACAGTTCATACTCTCTTCTTCATGCACACATACAATGACATATTAAAACTAGATTTGGGTCTTTCCAACTCCATAGGATTGTGCAATCGATGTATTACAGTTTCACTTCGCCGACTTCTGTTTAATCACCTCCACTCTCGTCCAAAGTCAGTGGTTTTCTTTTTCAAAGTCAGTGGTTTTCATGCTTTTCCTACGCTTTCTGCCATCTTTTCTACAACAAGGGAAGCGACTCCGCTTTCAGGCCCTTGACCGTGGTTGTTTCCCTTTGCTCGAAGTCTATGCAGACGACAACAACGGTCGTAAAAACCAACAAAATGGCGGTCGTAAGTCGCGTTTTAGAGGAAGTCGTTTAAGAGAGGTCGTTTACATAGTAAAATGCATCTGTGCCAACAAATCCGGTCTCAAATGAGAGGTGGTCGCTTAACAGAGGGTCGTAAAATAGGGGTTTGTCTGTATCTCAAAAGCGGGTAGCTCAAAAAACACTGGATAACTCAGAATAATCTTTGAAATGCAAAAAAAAAGAAAGTCTTTTTAAGTTGAACTCAAAGTAAATAGCATACAGTGGAATCTCCCTTATAAGACCTCCCATTATAACTAATATAAGACTCCCTCCCATATAATATATTGATATAAGACCTACTTTTCTGAAGCATTGTCCTTCTTTGTAATGTAAGTATTAAAATGACCTCCCTCAGGGCTCCCAGGGACCCCCATTTGGGGGTCTATGAAGTACTAAAATTCTATCTAAAGGACCCTCTAAAAGAATGTGCAGGGGGTCCCAGGGATGCACTAGAAAAATTCTTTTTTAGCATTCGCAATGGCACTGGGACCCTCTATCCCGCCTCTAGGACCCTCTGTACTGTAAGTGAAGGAGTCCCTGGGACCCCTTGTTTTGTGGGACGAGTGGGATCCCTACTCCCTTATAAGACCCCTCCCTTATTAAGACCTCATTTTGGAGGATTTTTGAAGGTCGTATAACGGAGGTTCCACTGTATAATACAGTGTATTACAGGGCTGCCAACCGTCCCTGTGTAGCCGTATTTGTCCCGGATTTTTGCGAAAAGCATGACCCGTCCTGTTTGTCCCGATTTTTTAATGACCGTCCCGGAAAATCGATAAAATCGTGGAAGCGTGCATTTTTTCCGCCTGTCTACCGCTTACGTAGCGCTAGGTTTCGGATCGCGCCACGGATCATGGTTTGCGCCTATTTTTGTCACACGCTATCAACTTCTTTACAGAGAGTTATTCTGATTGGTTAAATCTTCAGTGAAATCAATTCTGATTGGCTGTTGTAGCCAAAATTTCATTGGCTGTTGTAGCCAAATTTTCATTGGCTGTTGTAGCCAGTTTAGTCAAGGTTGAAAAAATGGCGTATAAACGGTCGTGTGAGGATGATTCTTCTTCTAAGAAAGAAAAAGTTTCAAAGCGTTCCTGTTTATTTCGAGAGACATACGCTGAGAAATGGCCTTTCATTGTGTCAGGAAGAAAAGGCGAAAACTTACGCTTTTTTGTGAAATTTGTGCGTGTGATTTGTCGATAAAGTCTGGTGGTAGGGATGATGTGCGCCGTTGTTATGTCAAGTTGTGGTGAGTACTGTACTTAATTTCTGATCATTATTAAAATGTCCCTGAAATTCAGGCTGTGTCCCTGATTTGAGAGTCGTTTGTCCCTGATTCACAAACTTAGGGTTGGCAGCCCTGGTATTATCAGTCCCTTCAATGTGGACAGCGATTTTCACTGCCATGCGGTTCTAGCCGGGGATTGTATGCAGGGTGTTTTTCAGAGCACCTCGTCCCTGGAGAGCAACCTGGAGGGTCTGTCCAGCGTCCTGGAGGCTGACCTGCCCAACTACAAGGTCAAGATCATGAGGATCCTCTGCCAGTGGTCAGTGATGATGACAATGGTGATAATCATTGAGCGATCGTAGAAGTAGAAGAAGACAATCATGATGATAATGTGCATTTGTATAGTGCTTTTTGTCACTTGAGTGCAGTGGGCTTAACTTATGTTAACCGTGACTGATTCAGTGATTGAGAAGTAAGAAGAAATTAAAAAGCAAACAATAAGTGATTGAAATGTGCACATAATGCTTGCATGCCAACATGCACACTTATGAGTTATGGGCACAGATAATTATTCATACGCATGCATATGCACATACTCGTCACACACACACGACGATAATAATGATGATAATGATGACCATCATTGCCTCTTTCCTTGACAGTGTGGTGACTCTCCCGGAGAAGCTGACAGTGTACACCACTCTGGTTGGATTGCTCAACGCCAAGAACTACACGTGCGGTGGAGAGGTCAGTTCTTTACAGGCATCAGAATTGTCAGAGGATTACAAATTTCTGACAGAGGATTGGCTTCTACTGTCAGAGGTTCTGCCTTTTCATTGACAGAGATGAGATTTCTTCCTTTTTGATGGCCCCAGAGGTCATTTTTGAGATCAATGTAAATCAATTGATAAACTTGGGGGGTGGGGTAGGGGTGTTAGGTTTTGTGTTGAATCGTAAATGAGGTAAGACATTTTGTTCTTGATCAGTTCATTTGAGAATGAACGTTTCCAGTTTTTGCTTGGGGCAGCCAAGACTGCTCTCTTGATCATTACTCTGCAGTTGGCAACACTGAAATCGGAAGTTATTCATTTGCTGATGAAGCCTACTCCTGGCCACGGACCCCTGGCGCTGGCTTTTTTTTCCTCCTTTTTTGGTTTTCTGAGAATCTCATCTCTGCATTGAGTATTTTCTTTTCTGTTAGATAGCGATTCCCTCTGCAGTAAGCCTGTTCAGTCATGTTGGGAACTGATTTCTCTGAAATTTTCAGTGTTGTCCCTCTACAGTCTGGGACCTTGGTGGCTCTTGTACCACAGTTTTCAGAGGATTGGTCTTCAGACTATTATGATGCCTGTCTTTAGAATAGTGTCAACAGCTTTCTGACTGGATTTGCATGGATGCTCCTGCTTTCACAGTTACAGGATGTTCTGAAGTTCAGGAGCCTGGATTGCCTGCATCGTCGGATTATGAGAATTTGAGAAGATGCATTTTGCCGGTTATAGAGATGAAGTTTAACTAGTAGTGAAAGTGCAACAGGAACCTGTCAATTGCATTGGAAACTTGTTTCCCTTCAGCTTCCAAGGGGCATTGCCCCCCCCCCCGGAACCCCCAGGAGGGGCGCTGTCCCTGCACTCCGCCAGGACTTGCAGGATTTTTGAAATTTCCCAGAAGCACCCATGGATTTGTAACTGCATGGATAAAACCCACATGGCAGGAAAAGCAGGAATCCTGATTTTGGCTTTGTTAGTTTTTTCCTGAAATCAGGAATGTGCAATACTTTGGCGGACAACGACGCTCTTCGACTTTGATTTTTGTGGCGGCAAAGTAAAAAAAAAAAAAGTCCTCTGCCAAACGAGTGTGCAGAAGATGTTGCAGAAACAGCTACTGCATCAACAGTCTCGGAGAAGCAGCTCAAAGATAACGGCACTTGTGTGAGGGAACACCAGTTCCAAGACGAGTGGCTGAAGAAGTGAATGGCTAGCGAAGATTGAATCGGCCGCCTCCCCCCCCCCCCCTTCCCCTCGTATCCATTGGACCTGCCCCCCTTTTTTCATTCTTAGGGGGGGAACGCCCCCACTTTTTAAAAATCCTAGAATCAGCTCTGTAATAAGAAGAACAATAACACCTAAAGCACATGGATGCTCCTGTTTTGTTTGTGTGTATGGCTGGAGTGATTTGTGAGGTTTTTTTAACAAATCAAAATCGTTGCGATGCGAATGACTTAAACTTCTTTTATTTTTTACTATATTTTTCCAGTTTGTGGAGATGCTGGTTCGGAACTTGAAAGAATCTCTGAAAATGGGAGAGTGGGAGAACGCCAAGATGATGGTAAGATTAACAACATATTTGTCTTCTTGTTTCTCGTAAAAAATGTAGTAAACATGTTGAGAAATTTCTCTTTTTGTGTCTTATTTACGTGTTAGTTTTGTTTACTACTGTATTTTAAATGTTTTTCACATAAATTATGCTAATGGGAAAAAAAGATTTTAATATCCAATAACGCTTAAGAGTAGAGACCAGATTTTAAAAAACCCACAAAAAAACAAATAACTATTAAGGTACTGATTGCATTCATGGTAATGATGATGATGAGATTGACAGTGATTTTGTCTGCAGGTGTGATTTCTCAATTCTGGATTATTTGGTCATTCGCTGTGTGCTGATGGCACATCTGTCCTGCAGATGTTTGATGATGATGATGTTGATGATGATGTTGATGATGACGATGATGATGATGATGATTACAGGTGCAATTTCTGGCTGATTTAGTCAACTGCCATGTTCTGGTGGCTGCCTCAGTCCTGCAGATGTTTGACAATGATGATGACATTGACGATGATGATGATGATTACAGGTGCGATTTCTGTCTGACCTGGTCAACTGCCATGTCCTGGTGGCTGCCTCAGTCCTGCAGATGTTTGATGACAATGATGATGATGATGATGATGATGATGATGATGATTACAGGTGCGATTTCTGTCTGACCTGGTCAACTGCCATGTTCTGGTGGCGGCCTCAGTCCTGCAGATGTTTGATGATAACGATGATGATAATAATGACGATGATGATGATGATTACAGGTGCGATTTCTGTCTGACCTGGTCAACTGCCATGTTCTGGTGGCGGCCTCAGTCCTGCAGATGTTTGATGATAACGATGATGATAATAATGACGATGATGATGATGATTACAGGTGCGATTTCTGTCTGACCTGGTCAACTGCCATGTTCTGGTGGCGGCCTCAGTCCTGCAGATGTTTGATGATAACGATGATGATAATAATGACGATGATGATGATGATTACAGGTGTGATTTCTGTCTGACCTGGTCAACTGACATGTCCTGGTGGCTGCCTCAGTCCTGCAGATGTTTGATGACAATGATGATGATGATAATGATAATGATGATGATTCCAGGTGCAATTTCTGTCTGACCTGGTCAACTGCCATGTCCTGGTGGCTGCCTCAGTCCTGCAGATGTTTGATGACAATGATGATGATGATAATGATAATGATGATGATTACAGGTGATTTCTGTCTGACCTGGTCAACTGCCATGTCCTGGTGGCTGCCTCAGTCCTGCAGATGTTTGATGATGATGATAACGATGATGATAATAACGATGATGATGATGATTACAGGTGCGATTTCTGTCTGACCTGGTCAACTGCCATGTCCTAGTGGCTGCCTCAGTCCTGCAGATGTTTGATGATGATGATGACATTGATGATGATGATGATGATGATGATGATTACAGGTGCGATTTCTGTCTGACCTGGTCAACTGCCATGTCCTGGTGGCTGCCTCAGTCCTGCAGATGTTTGATGACAATGATGATGATGATAATGATAATGATGATGATTACAGGTGATTTCTGTCTGACCTGGTCAACTGCCATGTCCTGGTGGCGGCCTCAGTCCTGCAGATGTTTGATGACGATGATAATGATAATGATGATGATTACAGGTGCGATTTCTGTCTGACCTGGTCAACTGCCATGTCCTGGTGGCGGCCTCGGTCCTGCAGATGTTTTGATGATAACGATGATAATGATGATGAAGATAATAATGATGATAACGATGATGGTGATGATGATGATTACAGGTGCGATTTCTGGCTGATTTAGTCAACTGCCATGTCCTGGTGGCGGCCTCGGTCCTGCAGATGTTTTGATGATAATGATGATAACGATGGTGATAATAATGATGAAGATAATAATGATGATAACGATGATGGTGATGATGATGATTACAGGTGCGATTTCTGGCTGATTTAGTCAACTGCCATGTCTTGGTGGCTGCCTCAGTCCTGCAGATGTTTGACAATGATGATGATGATGATGATGGCAACAATGATGATAACAATGATGATGATGACATTGATGATAATGATGACATTGACGATGATGATGATGACATTGACGATGATGATGATGATTACAGGTGCGATTTCTGTATGACCTGGTCAACTGCCATGTTCTGGTGGCAGCCTCAGTCCTGCAGATGTTTGATGATAACAATGATGATAATAATGATGATGATGATGATGATTACAGATGCGATTTCTGTCTGACCTGGTCAACTGCCATGTCCTGGTGGCGGCCTCAGTCCTGCAGATGTTTGATGATGATGATGATGATGATGATGACATTGACGATGATGATGATGACATTGATGATGATGATGATGATGATTACAGGTGCGATTTCTGTCTGACCTGGTCAACTGCCATGTCCTGGTGGCTGCCTCAGTCCTGCAGATGTTTGATGATGATGATGATGATGACATTGACGATGATGATGATGATGATGATGATGATGATGATTACAGGTGATGATGATGTCTGACAGGTGCCATTTCTGTCGGCCTGACCTGGATGAACTGCCATGTGATGATGATGATGGATTACAGGTGCTTTCAGTCTGACCTGGTCAGATGTTTGATGGCGGCCTCAGTCCTGCAGATGATGATGATGACGATGATGATGATGATGACGATGATGATGATGATTACAGGTGCGATTTCTGTCTGACCTGGTCAACTGCCATGTTCTGGTGGCGGCCTCAGTGCTGCAGATGTTTGATGATAACGATGATGATGATGATGACATTGATGATGATGATTACAGGTGCGATTTCTGTCTGATCTGGTCAACTGCCATGTTCTGGTGGCGGCCTCAGTGCTGCAGATGTTCGACAACTTTGTGGAGGTCACCCTGGAGGACAACATTCCACAGGTGGGTTGATCTCGGCAGACCTGCCAACCTTTCCGCTTTGAGCGGAATTTCTTCCGCTCAGACTACATTTCTTCCACCCTTCCGCTCAAGTCCATAAAATTCTGCTTTCAAAACTTAAAAAAAAAAGGTTTTTTGAACACACAAAGTCATCGTCTTATATACAAAGCAGCATAGCTGATGTGCATATAGCTGACTTTCTAGTTTCTGTTTGCGCACTTCCGTCAAGATGGCGATCGACACATCGATGTGTGTGAGACTCTGGGGAGAAAAGAAAGAGAATAGACCAATATTTCTGCCAAGATTACATGGAAAAGTATCTGTGCATTCAGAGATCAAGAAAGTGTGCATCATGCTAGATGTATGATGTGCTCACTAGTCACTAGACTTAAAAGTCTCCTATGCCATGGAGGGTGTCAGGTCATCAAATGCCACATTACTTCTCATCGTCTTATCGACGCTGCCACCCCCAGACTTCGTCTTCCACCGTTACCGACAGCGGAAGGAAAGTAGAACAAAGCTGAACTTAAACTGATTCATCATCTTCCTTCCAAGTCTTATTGTTGAAGTCATCTATGGCACCAACCGTCTTGGTCTGCCCCAATAAAAAGGACAGAGGATCAAACCAAAAGCTTCTATTGTGTTAGGAATAGTTGTGACACTTCCAGACAAGACTAGTTTTAAACAAGACAAGTTCACAAGGATGAAAATTGCTTGCTTCAAATTATGTTTACGCGCGAAAGGTAAGAATCTAAGATGCCGCGTCAAAATTCCTCTTAGCAAATTAGTTCACGAGTCAGGGGGACAGAATTTTTGGTAAAGGTCAAGATGTGCCACCCTCCCTGCATTTCTCGGTTAATTTTATTTTTCCGTTTTTGCCTTTCTTACCATACATAAAGCTGTATTTTAGGAACATTTTTAGCGAATAACCTTTTTGGAATACTAACCCTATCCCTAACCCTAGCCCTAAGCCTAACCCTACCCCCCACCCTATAAGACGGAAAAACGCAACGAACCACAACTGTGACAAATCGCTGTGTACTGCAGTACATAGTGGGGGGTAGGGTTAGGTTTAGGGCTAGGGTTAGGGATAGGGTTAGTATTCCAAAAAGGTTATTAGCTAAATATGTTCCTAAAATACAGCTTTGTGTATGGTAAGAAAGGCAAAAACGGAAAAATACAATTAACCGAGAAATGCAGGGGGGGTGGCACATCTTTACCTTTACCAAATTTTTAGTATGAATTCTCCTTGAAAGACTTGATGTGGTTTTTTTTGTTTTTTTTGACTTGACTTGAGGCACTTCATCCTTGTTCAAGATTCGATGTGTGATTTGTGTGGCAGGTTCGCTCAGATATCTACATCTACATGGTCCTCTCGTCTCTACCCTGGGTAAGTTGGCTCGCTCGCTTCCTCGATTGCTTTCTTTCTTCGTAGGTGCTACTCTTTCATTTTTACACTGATTTCAGTATTTTTAATTTGACCAGAAACTGAACTTCATTTTTTTGTAATCCATCCCCCCCCCAAAAAAAAAATTGACCACAAGCGATTTGGGGCGTTTTGAACTTAATCTAGTTCTATCTTGGAAGTTTACAAAGGCAATGATTGTAATCATTTGACAAGGCTTATCAGACTCAAACTGTCTCTGTCTCTCATTTTAGCTGTCTGTCTGTCTCATTGTATCTCTCTCTTAAGTTGCCTTCCCCTGAATTGTCCGACGGGGCTCTGCCCCTGTACCCTGCCGGAGCCATGGGTCCCTGGACCCCTGCCTTTCAGTTTCTTTTCTGTGCTACCTTAGAAGCATAAATTTGCGTCTGTCATATTGAATGGGTGAAAGTGGTTCAGGCCTGCTCCTGAAATCCATTGGAAAAGTTGATAGAAAGAGTCTTCAGGATTGGCACTTGTCATCCGGAACCACAGTCTTATAAAATCAAACTTTTCTGCCAACATTGATGACGGATTAAAACAAGATGATAGACATGCAGTTCTAACACCACCCCCATCCATCCTGTACACACAGACACGCACACATTGGAATTTATTTTGAATGTGGTCACCAAGTTCAGTGGTTTATTTAACGTCTGTTCACCATTGATGATATTAGACCAAAAAATAAGATATTAATAAATTAAAAAATATATGAAAATAAAGGTGATCTCTATCGAACGAATGAAACAATGAAATATCAAAAATTAACTTATCAAAGTAACTTTACTTTGATGTGTATGTGCTAATGTTTTTGTTTTTTGGTGTTTTTTTTCCAAATGATTGTGGTATGGGTTGTCTCTGTTCAGGTGGGACGGGAGCTGTTTGAGAAGAAAGAGATTGAACTGAACAAACTGCTGGAGATTGTGGATGGATATATCAGGTTTGGTATTGTGGTGTACTGTATTGTACTGTATAGTATTGAGTACAAAACCTGGTAGATCTGATGAGCCCAACCCGAGTAAGCAATCAAAATACATTTTTGTTGTTGTTGGGTGTTTTCGTATATTTTTAGTCACAGAGACTTCTCTGTGAATTCCGGGCTGCTCCCACCTGGAGAGCGTGTCGCCGCAAGCGCAGCGTTGCCCTGTTTTTTTGAAGGGTGTGTGGGGGAGAAGAGCCTGGAAGGGGGGGGACCCTATATCAGTTTGTCCAAGCCACATTTCCAGTCAGAGGATTTCTCTCTGCTGTTAACCAAATTTTTGCTGCTGTGGGATTTTACGTGCGTAAAGCGCACAGGTCAGACTAGCTTTAAGTCCCCATCCGAAGGACTCGACATTCAGTTCAATTTTCCTGTCAAACTAGAAAGAAAGGGCGAGGCCAGGATTCGAACCCGGGTCACTCACATATTTCAATATGTGAGTTGGCAGGCGAACGTCTTAACCCACTTACCCCCAACTCGCCCGACGCTAGCCTTGCTATGAAATTCCATGTCAAGGGAAATAACTTGCGCAATTCTCTACAGTAGGTAATTAAAAAAAATAAAATTAAAGATATAATTTCAGTCTGTAAATGCATTGAATTATTTGTATTATGTTCTTGATACTCTGAGAAAAGTAACAAAGAAACACTAATTTCAAATTCACGTTAATTTTTATTTTTCAGTTTTTGTTTCTGGTGTTGTCTTACCCTGGCTAAAAAACTCCAGGGATCATCTGAACAGCCGAAGCACTTGAACACTCTGGTACGATTGATAGCTAGGGATGTGAACATTACGTGTGTGACCGTTTTCTGTTGTTGTCTTACCCTGGCTAAAAGACTCCAGGGTTCATCTGAACAGCCGAAGCACTTGAACACTCTGGTACGATTGATAGCTAGGGATGTGAACATTACGTGTGTGACCGTTTGTTGTTGTATTACCCTGGCTAAAAGACTCCAGGGTTCATCTGAACAGCCGAAGCACTTGAACACTCTGGTACGATTGATAGCTAGGGATGTGAACATTACGTGTGTGACCGTTTTCTGTTGTTGTCTTACCCTGGCTAAAAGACTCCAGGGTTCATCTGAACAGCCGAAGCACTTGAACACTCTGGTACGATTGATAGCTAGGGATGTGAACATTACGTGTGTGACCGTTTTCTGTTGTTGTCTTACCCTGGCTAAAAGACTCCAGGGTTCATCTGAACAGCCGAAGCACTTGAACACTCTGGTACGATTGATAGCTAGGGATGTGAACATTACGTGTGTGACCGTTTTCTGTTGTTGTATTACCCTGGCTAAAAGACTCCAGGGTTCATCTGAACAGCCGAAGCACTTGAACACTCTGGTACGATTGATAGCTAGGGATGTGAACATTACGTGTGTGACCGTTTGTTGCTGTTGTATTACCCGCCATGTGGGCAGCCACACTCCGACTTCTGGGGAGTAAATAAAGGATTCTTTTTGTTTTTGTTTTGATTGACAGCAAACGTCAGAAGATTCACATGCCAGCTCTTCGTGTGTGGTCAGTGGATGAACCCCACCCTCAGGAAGAGGTACGTGTGTGCGTGTGCGGGTGCGCGCGCGTGTGTGTGTGTCTGTGTGTTATGTCTTGTGTGCGTGCATAAGGGATTTGCCAAGTGTCCAAAGTTTGGACTTCTTCTTCTTCTTCGTTCCTGGGCCATAAGGCCACAATGGGCACGTATGTGTCCGTTTTCCAGTTTTCACTGGTCTCCTCGCTGCATTCAGCCGACACATCCCAATTTCGGAGGAGCTCAAAGGAGAAAAGTATATGGAAGATTTTTTGTTGAAGAAAAGGGCAGGAGAATGGGCCCAAAGTCAGAAAGATAGTGTACAGTGGAACCTCCCTTACAAGACCTCCCATTATAAGACTCTCTCCCATATAAGACCTACTTCTCTGAGACATTGCCCTTCTTTGTAAGTATTAAGTATTAAACTTACCTCCCTTATAAGACCCCTCCCTTATAAGACCTCATTTTGGATGATTTTTAAGGTCTTATAAGGGAGGTTCCACTGTAGGTGACACAAAGCAAGGAAAAGGGAAGAATCAAAGAGAGTGACAGATTAGAGGAAGAACTTCCAGAAGGTGGGGGAACTATTTGTACGGAAGACCCCCCCCCCCCCCCCCGGTATCCCCACAGTGGTGCAAAGTTTGGACAGAAGTTATGATCCAGAATTATTGCTGATGCAGTTTTCTACAAATTGACTGAAGTCCCTGTCCGTTTTCAAAACCAACCTGAAAACCCATCTATTCTCTGAACACTGCTGTCCACCATGATCGGATTGTGTGAATGAAAGCGTGTGCGGATGAGGAAGGGCATGGGGAAGGTGGAAGACAGAAAGTGTGTGTGGTTGTGTGTGTGTTTTTAACTTGGTTGTTCAATCCTGGAAGTCTCTCTCGGGGAATCTTAGCATGGTGATGTCATATTGTTTCCAAAAGCAATGTGGCCCCTGGACCCCTGCCTTTCAATTTTTTTCATTTGGGGGAGTTGCGCCCATGGCCTATGGAAGTGTTATATACATGCATTTTTGTTAATCCTTTCAGTACCTGGACTGCCTGTGGGCTCAGGTCGGTAACGCCCTACCTGGCCTTCCGAAGCGTTACTAATCTGTGTGTGCTATGTTTGCTGCAGTACCTGGACTGCCTGTGGGCTCAGGTCCGTAACCTGCGCAGCAACAAGTGGCTGGAGAAGGTGATCAACCGGCCCTACCTGGCCTTCGACAGCGTTCTGTGCGACGCTCTGCAGCACACCCTTCCCCAGATCATCCCCCCCTCGCACAACGACGAGATGGTCTACCCCCTGCCCCGAGTGGTGTTCAGGCTGTTCGACTATACCGATGTGCCCGAGGTGAGTCTGTTAGCGGTGTAATGTACTGTTATATTGTGTAGTGCGTTGTACTGTACCTTGCTACGATAATAGTACAGATCATTCCCCCCTCGCACAACGACGAGATGATCTACCCTCTGCCACGAGTGGTGTTCAGGCTGTTCGACTATACCGATGTGCCAAAGGTGAATGTGTTAGCGGTGTAATGTACTGTTATATTGTGTAGTGCGTTGTACTGTACCTTGCTACGATAATAGTACAGATCATTCCCCCCTCGCACAACGACGAGATGATCTACCCTCTGCCACGAGTGGTGTTCAGGCTGTTCGACTATACCGATGTGCCAAAGGTGAATGTGTTAGCGGTGTAATGTACTGTTATATTGTGTAGTGCGTTGTACTGTACCTTGCTACGATAATAGTACAGATCATTCCCCCCTCGCACAACGACGAGATGATCTACCCTCTGCCACGAGTGGTGTTCAGGCTGTTCGACTATACCGATGTGCCAAAGGTGAATGTGTTAGCGGTGTAATGTACTGTTATATTGTGTAGTGCGTTGTACTGTACCTTGCTACGATAATAGTACAGATCATCCTCCCCTCACACAATGATGAGATGGTGTACACTCTGCCCCGAGTGGTGTTCAGGCTGTTCGACTATACTGATGTGCCCGAGGTGCATGGGTGCAATTTTTTCCTGGTTTACAAGGATTTCCTGTTTGTCAGAGCAGGAAGTTCCTTTTTTTAAACTCTTGTCAAACAAGATCTTTGTGCGTCTACTGTATTGTTAAAGAACTTTAAAAATAAGCATTTGTATAAATTGTGGAAAAAAAGCAAACTAAATACCTTCATAAATCAAATTTTTTCTTCAGCTGCAGGGGGACATTACCCCTGGACCCCGGCCTTTCAGTTTTTTTCATTTTGTGTAGTTGCACCTATGTAGGTGTGCGTCAGGGTTTCTGAAGACGTAGAGATTACGCATATTTACGCATTAGACCTCTCAAATCACCCCCTAGAATCTCGAACCATGCGTGAGACTTACCGTTCAAGGCCTCAAGTAGGGGGTGAGATGAGGCATTAAAGTGATGAATCGTGCGTTAACACAGTCGTTCATTTTCTGTAAACTTTGCTGGAGTCGCTAGCCTAGATCTAATATTCGACTAGATCGTTCAGAAAGCCCTAATCTTTGAAAGCGTGTTGTCCATTGGCAGATGTGTTTTTTGGTGTGTGTTCTTTCAACATCCCGTAAAATCGCTTCATATACTTGATATTCCTTTGATCAGTATTTCAAGCGTTTGTCTTACAAGCGTATGTATGTTTTCGTCTTGACCCCAATTATTTGACCCTAATAGATAGCTGTCAGTTTGATGCATTTGCTTCAAGGGAAGTAAATCTGTGCACATCATACCTTGGTCACTGCTAAACTCGCTTCGCTTCCTTAGACCACAATTTTGTCTCTGGACTTGCTTTTCAAGTGGTTTGTTGTTGGGGGACCCCATGGTGTAGAGAGTTTTTCTATGTGAAGTCTATATGACTCTGTGCCAAAAGGTGAGCACGGAGAGGGTCAGGTACTTACATTCTCAATAAATTGGCCTTCCGAAGCGTTACTAATCTGTGTGTGCTATGTTTGCTGCAGTACCTGGACTGCCTGTGGGCTCAGGTCCGTAACCTGCGCAGCAACAAGTGGCTGGAGAAGGTGATCAACCGGCCCTACCTGGCCTTCGACAGCGTTCTGTGCGACGCTCTGCAGCACACCCTTCCCCAGATCATCCCCCCCTCGCACAACGACGAGATGGTCTACCCCCTGCCCCGAGTGGTGTTCAGGCTGTTCGACTATACCGATGTGCCCGAGGTGAGTCTGTTAGCGGTGTAATGTACTGTTATATTGTGTAGTGCGTTGTACTGTACCTTGCTACGATAATAGTACAGATCATTCCCCCCTCGCACAACGACGAGATGATGACTACCCTCTGCCACGAGTGGTGTTCAGGCTGTTCGACTATACCGATGTGCCAAAGGTGAATGTGTTAGCGGTGTAATGTACTGTTATATTGTGTAGTGCGTTGTACTGTACCTTGCTACGATAATAGTACAGATCATCCTTTCCTCACACAATGATGAGATGGTGTACACTCTGCCCCGAGTAAGTGTTCAGGCTGTTCGACTATACTGATGTTGCCCGAGGTGCAATGGGTGCAATAAAGTTTTACCTGGTTTACACCAGCATGTTCATTTCTTTCTTCTGCACTAATCAGGAATGTTCAATGTTTTAATCATTTTCAAACAAGATGTTTGTGCATCAAGAAAATTTTTAATTATCAAATTAAAATGGTTTTATTGGTCTAAATCTAATAAACAAATGAACACCAAAATGGGTTCATAAATTAATTTAGAGCACTTCAGCTGCAGGAAAGATTACCCCTGGAAATAGTGCTTAATGAAAATTATTTTGTGTAACTATGATGTTCGTCATACATGTCCTATTCTGTAAATAGTGAATTATGCATAAATAATTCAATAGTTGTTTGAAAAAAACTCAATTCACCCCCTAGAATTATCGAACCATAAAGCGTGAGCTTACTTACCGTTGACAAAAATACAGTTATTAGACATTTTGAGAAACTGGAGGCATTAAAGTGATGAATCGTGCGTTACACACAGTCGTTCATTTTCTGTAAACTTTGCTGGAGTCGCTAGCCTAGATCTAATATTCGACTAGATCGTTCAGAAAGCCCTAATCTTTGAAAGCGTGTTGTCCATTGGCAGATGTGTTTTTTGGTGTGTGTTCTTTCAACATCCCGTAAAATCGCTTCATATACTTGATATTCCTTTGATCAGTATTTCAAGCGTTTGTCTTACAAGCGTATGTATGTTTTCGTCTTGACCCCAATTATTTGACCCTAATACCATAGCTGTCAGTTTGATGCATGTGCTTCAAGGGAAGTAAACCACATGTGCACATTTTCTCATACCTTGGTGCCACTTTGCAAACTCGCTTCGCTCCCTTTAGACCACAATTTATGCATCTATTTAAATTTTGTAGTGGTTTGTTGTGGGGACCCCTATGTCCACTTTTCATGTTTTTCTTTTGGCAAGTCTATATATTAAAAAAGTCTTATCTACCACTTCCCTGTCTAAACCTGAAGTAAAAACCCTGTAATCTTCTTTCATTTCTCCTTTTGTTTGTGTACGTTTTGTTTGTTTGCATGGCTGGAGTGATTTGTGAGGTTTTTTTAATAATTCAAAATCGTTGCGATGCAAATGAGTTAAGATAATGCCCGTAGCAAATTTTTGAGCAGTCTGTTTTTGTGTTGCGCTCAGGGCACGGTGCTGCCGGGCAGTCACGCCATCGAGCGTTACCTGATTGAGGAGCAGCTGGACCGCATCATTCACGCCACCTACACAGAGAGAAAGAACTGGTCAGTACCTCCGTGCTGTGCTGTGCTGTACTGAACAGTCAGGGTTTCTGATTTCACCCTCTCTGTAGGGGCAAGTTCACCCCCCTGTTTACAGTTTTAATTAACCCCTTGACTGCCAGAGAAAATTAAAGAAAAAAATAATTGTGCAAATCATGCCATGAAAAAGACAACTGATAGAGCCAATCTGGCAAAATGGTCTGGGGATATAACTCTCTTGACTGTTAGAGTAAAAACCAGAATATCAGGGTTATTCCTCTTCATCTGATGACATCATCAGTGATGTCATCAGATCAGTATGTAATCGTTGGTGGCAGTTAAGGGTTAAAGACCCACCAGATCACGTGTCAAAATCACGGGTTTCACGTGTGTTTTCCCTCTTATAGTTGGAAATAAATCTTGTTTTGACCAGGTCTGACTCCCATACATATGCCCCCAAATTCAAACCGAAACATTTTAAAGAGCAGCCTCAATTTGAAGTTGGGGACATTTGTATGTGGGTCATAGCTACCCAGAAAAAAACCAAGGGACTTAATCGTGGTGCGTCACTGTGTCTTTAAGGGGCATTTTTTGACCCCCATATTCAAATTTTAAAGGGTCAGTTCGAAAATGTAATGAGAAGCTCCATCTCACTTTCTGCCCTGCACTATACTGTTGTACTGTATTGTGTTGCTTTGTACCCTGGCTAAAACACTCCACGGATCATCCCAACAGCCGAAGCATTTGAACACTATGGTACAAATGCACCAGCTGGGGATGAGGACATTACGGTGTGTGACCGTTTTTGATTACCCCGCCTCGTGCGCAGCCACACTCCACCCCCCCGCATAGCTATGCATAGCATGACAGCATTTTGTGGGAGCAACGCCACTGTACGACCCAGAAGATGGGACTGCCAAAAAACAACAACAAAACCAACACATTTTGATGTAGCCTTGGTGTTCTAGCCTATGTCAATTGGTCTGACATAGCCTTAAAGTTTTTGGTCTGAGTGGTTTCTGGTGTCAAATTTGACATTGTCATTCGTGTATGTGTAGCAGGGATGGGAATTGTCCGCCAAACAGCAAATTTCCGCCAAAATGACATTGCTTTTCCACCGATAAAAAGTCTGTCCGCCGAAAAACAACAACAAAAACACTAAATGTAGCTATTCTAATGTTGTTTAGGGCTTCAATTACCAAGAAAGCTTCAGCATTACCCCCTGGACCCCTACTAGGGGCCTTCTGCGGCCCCCAGAACCCCGCTTTTTAGCTTTTTTTTACTTTTCCAATTCCCATGCCTGATGTAGACAGCAAGAGATTTCAGGGTTGAGCGAATGCTTCATGCTTTCTCACCCACCATGCGTTTGTCACGGTGTGTATTTTTGATCGCTGCCTTTCAGCGCTGCGTCGTTGTTGGGCTACCCGGTGAAGACGCTGCCCCTGAACTACATGATCGTGGAGGTGATGTTCTCCCAGCTGTTCCAGCTGCCCTGCGCCCCCTACCTGGAGATCTTCTACGGGTCCACGTTCATCGAGCTGTGCAAGCTGCAGCCCTCCTCCATGCCGCAAGTCGTATCCTTCCTCACAGTACTCTAATTCCCCTTAGTCTAGCTCCTTTCAGTTTCCCACAGAGAGCTATTGGTTTCAAGTTACCGTAATTTTCGGACTATAAGGTGATATTTTTGTCTCCAATTTTGACCTATGCGCCTAATAAACGAGGGCGCCCTATAAGCGAACAAAATCGTGAGAAGAGAGGCAGCGATTTGCTGTGTTCAGTACAGTCTACTGTGAGTCACAACATCGAAAGTGGTAACGAGTCGCCGATGCGACGAATACTCACGTTAAAATGCTTCGAAATCACTGTTATCGTCCGAGATACCGTCCAACAGATGCCACAACCCTTCATTGGATGTAAAAAGCATCGTTGTAGAGCTTAAAATGCCATAATTCTACCAGTTTCAGACCTGCCACTTGCTCCGATTTCAGAGGAGCAGCTCAGATATGTTGAGCATTGCTCCTAGCTCCTCTTGCAACCTCCCCAGCTCCTATATTTTAAAATCTGTCTTGTATACATTTTCCACTCAATTTCACAACAAAGAGCATGCATTCAAAGCACCAGCTAATGGACATCTAAGGGTCAGCATGAGACAGTGAGGGGCTACACGAAGCATAGGCCTATCTCAGGCTAAATGACCAACAAATATTGTAGATTGGTCAATATTTCTTTCTCTAAAATGGATCTCAAATTGACAATGGTCAATATTTCTTACTCTAAAATGGATCTCAAACTGACAAAGACGACTGCATGTTTGAAGAACAAAAGAGAAGGCCGCACATTTCGAAGTGGCAATGGATTTTACTGGGGGGCCAGTGCCAGCCCCTAGATTCTCGCTCCTCTTTTTTATTCTCAGAATGTGGCAGGTCTGCAGTTTTCGCGAAGAATTGTTCAAACACAGCAACCGGAAGTTGCAAAAATGGAAGTTTCGATTATTTGAGAAGGGAGCCAACTCTCGTTTATGACAACAATAATGGCGGTCCAGTAAGCGTTTACAGGACGTGTACAGGCTTCAAACTTCAACTTTCTTTTGCCTTATAAACGAGGGCGCCTTTTACTTGGATTTTGTCAGATTTTTCTTGAAAATTGCCCTATTCGCCTTATGCACAGCAGCGCCTAATGAGCCGAAAAATACAGTATTTCTTTTAACAGAGGCAAATATTCTTATCATTGATTTTGGTTAGGGATAGGAAAAGACCTTACAAGTGGCATACCACCATAAAACAATGTAAGCCTAATGGATAAAACACTTGAAATTGGTTTATGCTGGTGATGAGTGTTAACAAAAGGCATGAACTGAAAGGAGCTGAGAAAAGCTACTGTGGATCCTGTGTGAGAGAGAGAGAGAAAACGAAAACAACATTTTATTTAACCAGGGAACATGAGATAAGTAATGATGGCTTTTTTCCACCCAGCCCTGAGGAAATAATAGTAAATAACAAGAATCAGAGATAGAGAGAGGGACTTTGTGTGTGTGTGCGTGTGCATGGGTGCTACACTTTAATTTTTAAACTGATTTCAGTATTTTTAATTTGACTAGAAATTGAACTTCATAAAGAAAAAGAAAAAAAAATTGACCACAAGCGATTTGGGGCGTTTCAAACTTGGTTGTTCTATCTTGGAAGTTTACAAAGGCAATATAATAATTTTACAAGACTTATCAGAATCAAACTGTCTCTGTCTATCATTTTAACTGTCTGTCTATCTCGTTATCTCTCTTAACTTGCTCCCCTGAATCGTCCGACAGAGCTCTGCCCCTGTACACTGCCGGGGCCATGGGTCCCTGGACCCCTGCTTTTCAGGGTTTTTTTTCATTTTGGGGAGTTGCACCCATGTGTGTGTGTGTGTTTCAGATTTTGCAATAAATCACGAAAGGGACATTAAGTCGCTGGGCTAGTTTCTAACAACAGGATTGGAAAGTCAAAAATATAATTTTGGGCCAATTTTGAGTCATGGGTATTTTCGTGTTCTCTTACATCATATCTTTCATATTTATAAAGGACAATCTTTAATGTGTTCTCTAAATGGTCTTATAAGTGCTTTAAAACGAGTACCCTATTTTTCAGACTATAAGGCGATACTTTTTTCCCAGACTGAGACACCTGCGCCTTATGACATGACTACTAAAATAGTAAGAAAATATAGTAACAGAATCTGAATCTTGTGTAAGATTTGGGAGGTGCGCCTTATACACAAGTTATAGTCCGAAACATACGGTAGGTCAATGCATTGTCTATTATAGACAATGCATTGACCTACCGTATATAGACTATAGCTAGGCTAGACTTTAGACTTTTCTCAAAATGGCCGACGCTCACCCTACTAATTTTAAGTGCTCATATTAACTCTGGAATGGAAAAAAATAAAAAATAAAATGGTTCTTGTATCATTAGAAAGAGAATCGTCTGAAATCTTCACTTGTATAATTTTCTCAGAATGGTCAGTTTGACACTTAATGTGAAATTCTGCTTAGAGTCCTCCGGTCTGGAAGAGACACATATGGGACATTAGTGGATATAAAGATGGTGGGAACTATCCTGGAGGCAATGCCCGGAGGCAGTGCAACACCAGTAAAGTCCTGAATTGTTAACAATGCAGATGTATATTCTAGTTGCTTCCAGTTCCTTAGCCCTTCATCAGCTGGCCCAGGCTTCGGAGATGCTGTTTGAAAGGATCAACCACATGCACACCATCTGCATTGACAGGTCAGTAGAATAGGGCATTTGCCGCGAGAGGACGACCTTGAAATTCACCAAGTTGAATTTTTATTAACTCATTCGCATCGGAACGATTTTGAATTATTAAAAAATCTCACAAATCACTCCAGCCATACACACAAACAAAACATACATAAACAAAAGGAGAAATGAAAGAAGATTACAGGTTTTTAATTCAGGTTTAGACATAGGGAAGTGGTAGATTCGTCTTTTTTATATATAGACTTTATACTGTGTAGACTTTATATTGAAAAACTACACCGATTGGTTTCCCCACAACAAACCACTACAAAAGCAAAGTCAGAGGCAAAATTGTGGTCTAAGGGAGCGAAGCGAGTTTAGAAGTGACCAAGGTATGGTGTGCACACAGATTTACTTCCCTTGAAGCAAATTCATCAAATTGACAGCTATGTAATAATTCCGGACATATATGGCCGGAACGACTTGAATGAGTTAAGAAGATTTCTATGGCGTATACCTTTAAGCTCTTTGCACTTAGAGAGTTGAATTAGAACGGTCAGCGTAACTCGGGCGGAATGAGCGCGGGCAAATTAGTACTCTAGTACGGAGAGCGAACACTCGTGGCGAATGCCCTATTGTATCATGCCTGAGGCAGTGGATGCCTCGTGCCTCCATGTGGGGAGCTGGACGACCCCACCTTCCACGAGTCTCTCCCCTTGGGGATACTGGGGGGGGGGGGGGTATTTGGTATATTCTAGTCTCAGAGACTTATCTCTGTGAAATTTGGGCTGCTCTCCCCCGGAGAGCGCATCACCGCAAGTGCAGCGCCTACCCAATTTTGTATGGGGTGGGGGGGGGGGGTTGAGTTGGGGTGAGGTGAGGGGGAGAGTGGGGGGGTGAGGTGAGAGGGGGGTTGAGGTGGGGGGGGGGGGGCACACTTGGAAAACCTAGCTATCAATTTGTCCATACCAGGCAGCGGGGTTTTCTTCCTGCTCTTAGCGACTTTCAGCTGTGTAGCACCTGCCCCTCCCCGCCCCCCCACGCAACAGAAATTCAGCAGACTGTCTTTCTATTTTAACCCCCCTCCACCAAAGTTGATTACGATACCAATCACCTAGCAATGCGTGGATCAGAGTATGATGCTTTGTTTGTCTCACTTTGGCTCTGACCCACGCATTGCTAGGTGATTGGTATCGTAATCAACTTTGGTGGAGGGGAGTTAATTAGAAAGAGAGTATTCCCCCTTTGTTCAATTGTTTTTAACATTTAGTTTTCATGCCAGGGTATGCATTGTTGTTTTGCTTCACTGTATTGCCTCTCCCCCCGAAGACGGAGTGTGGCTGCCCATGTGGCGAGGTAATCAAAAACGGTCACACACGTAATTTTCTCTCATCCCTAGCTGGTGTATTTGTACCATGGTGTTCAGTTAGAAAGAGAGTATTCCCCCTTCATTATTTTTAGCATTAGTTTTCATGCCTGGGTATGCATTGTTGTTTTGCTTCTTTTTTTTTCCGCCGCTAGATTCGTGAACTGGTTTTCGTACCACCTGAGTAACTTCCAGTACCGCTGGAGCTGGGATGACTGGAGTGAGGTGACCACCATGGATGACGCCCTACCCAAGGCCATGTTTGTCAGAGAGACCCTGCTCAAGTGCATGAGGTATGCGCGCGTGTGTGTGTGTGTGTGTGATATGACTGGAGTGAGGTGACCTCCATGGATGACGCTCTGCCCAAGGCCATGTTTGTCAGAGAGACCCTGCTCAAGTGCATGAGGTATGCATGTGTGTGTGTGTGTGTGTGTGATATGACTGGAGTGAGGTGACCTCCATGGATGACGCTCTGCCCAAGGCCATGTTTGTCAGAGAGACCCTGCTCAAGTGCATGAGGTATGCGTGTGTGTGTGTGTGTGTGATATGACTGGAGTGAGGTGACCTCCATGGATGACGCTCTGCCCAAGGCCATGTTTGTCAGAGAGACCCTGCTCAAGTGTATGAGGTATGTGTGTGTGTGTGTGTGTGTGTGAGATACGACTGGAGTGAGGTGACCTCCATGGACGACGCCCTACCCAAGGCCATGTTTGTCAGAGAGACCCTGCTCAAGTGCATGAGGTATGTGTGTGTGTGTGTGAGATACGACTGGAGTGAGGTGACCTCCATGGACGACGCCCTACCCAAGGCCATGTTTGTCAGAGAGACCCTGCTCAAGTGCATGAGGTATGTGTGTGTGTGTGTGAGATACGACTGGAGTGAGGTGACCTCCATGGACGACGCCCTACCCAAGGCCATGTTTGTCAGAGAGACCCTGCTCAAGTGCATGAGGTATGCGTGCATGCAACTTTTCCTGGTATACAAGGATTTCCTGTTTTTGAATTTTACCAGAAAAGGAATTTCCTTTTTTTTAATTTTGTCAAACAAGATCTTTGTGTGTCTACTGTATTTTTCAAACACTTTGAAATAAGCATTTGTATAAATTGTGAAAAAATCAAACTAAAATACCCGCTTCATAAATTTTTTTTTTTTCTTCAGCTGCAGGGGGACATTACCCCTAGATCCCGGCCTTTCAGGTTTTTTCAATTTTGTGTAGTTGCACCCATGGGTATGTGTGTTGTGTATGTGTTGTCTGTGTGTGTGTGTGTGTGTGTGTGTGTGTGTGTGTGTGTATCTCTCTCTTTCTCTGTATCTCTCTCTCTCTCTCTCTCTCTCTCTCTCTCTCTCTCTCTCTCTCTCTCTCTCTCTCTCTCTCTCTCTCTCTCTCTCTCTCTCTCTCTCTCTCTCTCTCTCTCTCTCTCTCTCTCTCTCTCTCTCTCTCTCTCTCTCTGTCTCTGTATCTGTGCGTTTGTGTGTGTGTGTGTCTCTATGTGTGTGTGTGTGTGTGTGTGTGTGTGTCTCTGTGTGTGTGTGTGTGATACGACTGGAGTGAGGTGACCTCCATGGACGACGCCCTGCCCAAAGCCATGTTTGTCAGAGAGACCTCTGCTCAAGTGCATGAGGTGTGCGTCAGACCTGTTTAGCCATATGATTTCACCATATTGTGTACACATATTTGACAGAAATGTGATTAATGTGGGAAATGGGGAACAAATATGGTGAAAACAAATCCCACTTATCATTTCTGTTCCCACTTATCATTTCTGTATATTCATATTCATTGATACTTGTCTTCATGTTGATTATTCTTGGCTTGTCTTTAATGTGTATGTTTATCTGTATGTTAGTGTTTAGGCCTTTGTTCAGCGCTTTGAGCACCCTGCAAAGGGAGTTAAGCGCTCTATAAATAACCAGTATTATTATTATTATTATTATATTGCCTGATTCGGGAAACGGGTGCGCTCTGTGTGTGTGTGTGTGTGTTGTTGTAAATTTAAATGGATGGTACTTTTGACACAGTATTTCTATAGTTATGCCGATGTATGTATGTTTGCTTTCCGTTTTTCTAACTTTCCTGTTGGAGTGCTCCTATTTTGTGAAATATACACTTATTTTGGATTTTGAAAACACAAAGCCCAATTTCAGAGCAAACAGATCTGTCAGAGAGGGTTGTTGGAAAGTGAAGTCCAAACTCCATCAGGGTTCATAGGGTCCTTACCAGTCCTTATAAGTCTTGACCAATTGAAATCTCCAAGTAAGGCCTTACAAGTGCTTACATTCACTTCAAGGTCCTTACAAGTCCTGACAGCTGCCCAAAACTGCCCTGAGCAGCAAGACCATACTCAAAATAGATCGCAGAAGCAGCACTTTTACACTTGAGAAACATCGCTCAGCACCTACTCCACCTTGCCCCCCCTCCCCCACCTTCCCGTTTCAACTGACCGCTTAGCAGACGAACGATGCACCGCGAGTTGTGAAGAGAAATTGGACTGAAATCTCGTTCTTTATCCTGGTGTCGTTTTGCGAGAAAAC
>CM065693.1:51568163-51578163 GCA_017654935.2 Phymorhynchus buccinoides
CTACAGTCGTCAGCAGAAGCGTGTTCTGAGAGCGGATTTGAAATGATTTTTCAGCAACAAGAGGCCCTATGTGTCTTTTAACCCTTTCATGGCCACTGTCGCCTCTTGTCACCACAATGATTCAACACCCATGTCACTGAAAGGCACCAAATGAGGGTCTGCTATCCAGTTCTTAATTTTGGGAGATAAGGACAGGCCCTATTTTATGCACGTCACAGAGGATTCCCCAACATTGCAGACAGAATCTTTTCTCTTCCTAGGTAAGTTTAGTGGAAAGTTTTGGGCGGAAAAATGGCTGGCTTTGAAAGGGTTAAAAGTGATTGGAAAGCCGTTTTGAAAGAAAACTGGACTGTGTATTAGAACATTTTCACAGCGAGGCATAATTTCGAGTAAAGGCAAAGTCATTGTTTTTAAAAAAAACTGCAAAACTTTTTAAGTTTCGTGCTTTAACCCTTTCACTGCCAAAGTCGCATTTAAGAACCACAGTGATTTAACACCTATGTCACTACAAGGCATCAAATTGGGGTCTATTATCCAAAGACCCTGTTGTCATAGTTTTGTGTCCTAACGAACCTTTCACCGCCACTGTCGCCTCTTGGCACCACAATGATTCAACACCCATGTCACTGAAAGGCATCAAATGAGGGTCTGGTATCCAGTGACCTTGTGTCCTAACGAACCTTTCACCGCCACTGTCGCCTCTTGGCACCACAATGATTCAACACCCATGTCACTGAAAGGCATCAAATGAGGGTCTGCTATCCAGTGACCTTGTGTCCTAACGAACCTTTCACCACCACTGTTGCCTCTTGGCACCACAATGATTCAACACCCATGTCACTGAAAGGCATCAAATGAGGGTCTGCTATCCAGTGACCTTGTGTCCTAACGAACCTTTCACCGCCACTGGCACCACAATGATTCAACATTTTATCAGACCTGTTTACTCTACTCTTTTTGAGTAGTATTCTACTCAATTTGGACCTCTACTACTCTTCAAAATGGAAAAAAATGCTCTTAATTACTCATTTTCAGTGAACATTATTTGATGGTTTAATGAAGAGGACTACTCATTTCACACAAAGACTACTCATTTCAGCTGTCCAGACTACTCAAGACTTGTGTAGGGGGTAAACAGGTCTGTTTTATACATGTCACAGAAGAATCCCCAATACTGCAGATGGATTTTGTTCTCTACCCAGGTAAATTTAATGGAAGTTTTTGGCTGAAATATGGCTGGCGGTGAAAGGGTTAAATGTTTGAAATTTCATACATCTTGGTAGAAGCTTTTTTCGTTCTTGGCTAGATCAAGTCACGTGTTTTTTGGTCCCCTTACATGTATTGATTGACTGATTCAGTGATTGGTTTATGTATTGTTGTGTTTGTCTGTGTGTGTGTATGTATATTTTATATGTAATCAATTTATTTTGTCAGGTTTTACCCCAACCTGAAATCTCTGGCGGAGTCGGATGATGGGCAGGTCTACCTGTTGAGGACCTTGCACCTCACATGGAGAACGCACCAACAGGTGTGTAGTGTGCTGTGGTGTGTAGTGTGTTGTGGTGTGTAGTGTGTTGTGGTGTGTAGTGTGTTGTGGTGTGTAGTGTAGTGTGCTGTGGTGTGTAGTGTGCTGTGGTGTGTAGTGTGTTGTGGTGTGTAGTGTGTTGTGGTGTGTAGTGTGTTGTGGTGTGTAGTGTGATGTAGTGTGTTGTGGCGTTTAGTGTGTTGTGGTGTGTAGTGTGTTGGGGTGTGTAGTGTGTTGTGGTGTGTAGTTTGTTGTGGTGTAGTGTGTTGTGTTGTAGTGTGCTGTGGTGTGCTGTGTGTTGTGGTGTGTAGTGTGTTGTGGTGTGTAGTGTGTTGTGGTGTGTAGTGTGTTGTGGTGTGTGTGTGGTGTGTTGTTGTGTGTAGTGTGTTGTGGTGTGTTGTGGTGTGTAGTGTGTTGTGGTGTGTAGTGTGTTGTGGTGTGTAGTGTGTGTGGTGTGTAGTGTGTGTGTGGTGTGTGGTGTGTTGTGGTGTGTAGTGTGTTGTGTGTGTAGTGTGTTGTGTTGTAGTGTGCTGTGGTGTGCTGTGTGTTGTGGTGTGTAGTGTGTTGTGTGTGTGTAGTGTGTTGTGGTGTGTAGTGTGTTGTGTGTGTAGTGTGTGTGGTGTGTTGTGTGTGTGTGTGTGTTGTGTGTTGTGGTGTGTTGTGGTGTGTAGTGTGTTGTGGTGTGTAGTGTGGTGTGGTGTGTTGTGGTGTGTGGTGTGTTGTGGTGTGTAGTGTGGTGTGTAGTGTGTTGTGGTGTGTGTGTGTTGTGTGTAGTGTGTTGTGGTGTGTTGTGTGTAGTGTGGTTTTAGAGTATTATGCTTTTCATTTACCAAATCCCCCCGTGGGGATACCGGAGGGTCTTTCGTACTAACATTTCCCCCACCTTCAGGAAGTTCTGTGCTTGTAATATTGTCACTCTCTTTGACTCTGCCTTTTCCCTTTGCTTTGCCGTCATCTACTATCTTTCTTCCTTACTGGTCCATTCACCTGCCCCCCCTTTTTATTTTAGGAACCAGGGGTGCATGTGGCTGTGCCTGAAGCCTGAATTCAGGCTGTTTGATGCAGCTTCAGGCAGTGGTCTGCCTGAAATAATCCTACCCCACAAGGAATTATATTCTTGAACTGATCACTTGGTTTAGAGCTGGAAATGAACATTCAGGCTAAGGTTTATGTCGTCACATGCACCCATGACGATGATGATGATGATGATGATGATGGTGATGATGATGATGGTGATGATGGTGATGATGATGATGGTGATGATGATGATGATGATGATGATGATGATGATGATGATGATGATGGTGATGATGGTGATGATGATGATGATGATGATGATGATGGTGATGATGGTGATGATGATGATGATGATGATGATGATGATGATGATGGTGATGATGATGATGATGATGATGATGATGATGATGATGATGATGATGATGATGATGATGGTGATGATGATGATGGTGATGATGATGATGATGATGGTGATGATGATGATGGTGATGATGATGATGATGGTGATGATGATGATGATGATGATGGTGATGGTGATGATGATGGTGATGATGTTGATGATGATGATGATGATGATATTGATGATGATGATGACGTTGATGATGATGTTATTGCAGATGATGGTGGTGTTGGTCGACAAGCTCATGAGGACTGAAGTCGTCCAGTGTCAGTCAGTGGCCAACTGGGTGTTCTCCAAACAGATGATGATGATGATAGCAATGATGACGATGATGATGATGATGATGTTATTGCAGATGCTGGTGGTGCTGGTAGACAAGCTCCTGAGGACTGAAGTCGTCCAGTGTCAGTCAGTGGCCAACTGGGTGTTCGCCGAAGAAATGCGATCAGAGTTCACCAGGTAAACGCTCACCACTGAGTACCGTACTTTACGGACTATGAGGCCGTGTACACACATAAGCGGATATTATTCCATGCGGAAACCCTGCGCGCAATCCATAAATAAGTGAAACAATGAAGGGAAAAGATTTGTGCACGTGTCCGAATTTCCCCCATTATATGCGTGAACGTTTATCCTTCTTTCTTTCCACGTGGTGTAGAGTGGCACAGTGGTAGCGCGTTCGCTTCGTGTCAAGTAAACCCGAGTTCGAACCTGGGTACAGGGGATTTTTTCCTCTCACTTTGCACTAGGCCTTACGGTCTGAACGTGGAGTCTTTCGGATGAGACGATAAACCGAGGTCCCGTGTGCCCATGCACTTAGCATACGTTAAACCCAGTGGCAACGAAAAAGTTGTCATTTGGTCAAAATATACCTCCCTCCCTTTCCTTCCTCATCAGTCACACAAAAATCGCATGCATAAAAAAATAAAAAATTGGGTGGCGCGCCTCTGGCTGCGACGCGCTCTCCAGGTGGGAGCAACCCGAATTTCACAGAGACGCCTCTGTGACTATAAAGTACCTAATACCTAATAATACCTTATTTAGGGTTTTCCATACGGAACTTACGTGTCTAATGTGAACCCGGCCTTAGGCGATAACTTTTGCTACCCCAGACTGAGACCCCTGTGCCCTTTGATGCGACTAATGATATAGCAAGAAAATACAATAACAAAATCTGAATTTTGTGTAAATCAGGTGCATCTTATAGTCCAAGAAATACAGTAAATTATGGATTTGTGATTGTAATAGATATTTTTATTTTTTAAATTTTTATTTATGCAAATCCGAAGGGCAGAAGAGAGGGGCAGATAGTGACAGGGTAACTGCGTGGATGCCTTTAGTCACAAAATGTGTCCATGCCATGTTATATAATTATGTATGTATATATATAGTAAAATAGTTTAAAACATTTTTGTCCCTATGTTTTTGAAACGAACATTAAAACCAAAACCAGTTATATTGGTATTTTGATCTATGTTCCAATAAACATTAAGAGAGTGCTAGTTTAGTTCCTCCTCCTTATTAGAGAGGCAATGGCAGAACCCAGCCGAGGACAGCTGTTTCGACTCTAGGGAGTCTGATCAGCTCGACACCGGATGGGGTCTTAGCCTACCAAGGTGGAACTACTCTCACCTCAACAAGACGATTGTTCCACAAAGGCAATGTTTCTTCATGTATATATATATATATATGTACGGTTTTAGTATTTTAGTTTGTTCTCAATTGCTTTTGTAAAGTGTGACAAGCCTGCTTTTTAGGCAGGGTATCGTGCGATATAAGTCAACATTATTATTATTATTATTATTATATGATTATGTGTGTATGCAGTTTCTTCATGTGGGAGATTCTCCAGGGCACGATCAAGAAGATGACCAAGCAGGTGAACCAGCTGCAGTCTGAAGTGGACGATGCCAGAGATAGACTGGACGCTGCCAAGAGAAAGGTATGTTGTGTGTGTGTGTGTGTGTATGTGTGTGTGTGTGTGTGTGCATGCATAATGTACAGAAGATGACCAAGCAGGTGAACCAGCTGCAGTCTGAAGTGGACGATGCCAGAGATAGACTGGACGCTGCCAAGAGAAAGGTATGTTGTGTGTGTGTGTGTGTGTGTGTGTGTGTGTGTGCATGCATAATGTACAGAAGATGACCAAGCAGGTGAACCAGCTGCAGTCTGAAGTGGACGATGCCAGAGATAGACTGGACGCTGCCAAGAGAAAGGTATGTTGTGTGTGTATGTGTGTGTGTGTGTGTGTGTGTGTGTGCATGCATAATGTACAGAAGATGACCAAGCAGGTGAACCAGCTGCAGTCTGAAGTGGACGATGCCAGAGATAGACTGGACGCTGCCAAGAGAAAGGTATGTTGTGTGTGTGTGTGTGTGTGTGTGTGTGTGTGTGTGTGCATGCATAATGTACAGAAGATGACCAAGCAGGTGAACCAGCTGCAGTCTGAAGTGGACGATGCCAGAGATAGACTGGACGCTGCCAAGAGAAAGGTATGTTGTGTGTGTGTGTGTGTGTGTGTGTGCGTGTGTGCATGCATAATGTACAGAAGATGACCAAGCAGGTGAACCAGCTGCAGTCTGAAGTGGATGATGCCAGAGATAGACTGGACGCTGCCAAGAGAAAGGTATGTTGTGTGTGTGTGTGTGTGCGTGTGTGTGGGTTGTGCGCGTGCGTGTGTGGGGTTGTTTTTTGTGTGTGTGTATGTGTGTGTGCATAATGTACAGAAGATGACCAGGCCAGTGAACCAGCTGCAGTCTGAAGTGGACGATGCCAGAGATAGATTGGACGCTGCCAAGAGAAAGGTCTGTTGTGTGTGTGTGTGTGTGTGTATGTGTGTGTGTGTGTGTGTGTGCATGCATAATGTACAGAAGATGACCAAGCAGGTGAACCAGCTGCAGTCTGAAGTGGATGATGCCAGAGATAGATTGGACGCTGCCAAGAGAAAGGTCTGTTGTGTGTGTGTGCGTGCGTTTGTGTGTGTGTAGTGTGTGTGTATGTGCGCGCACATTGTGTGTGTGTGAATGTGTGAGTGTGTGCGTGTATGTTTGTATGTGTGTGTGTGTGCGCGCGAGTGCGTGAATGTGTGTGTGTGTGCGTGCGTGCACGTGCATAATGTAAAATTTATGCAAATTAATTTAAAAAATGGGTGGCGCGCCTCTGGCCGCGATGCGCTCTCCAGTTGGGAGCAACCCAAATTTCACAGAGACGCCTCTGTGACTATAAAGTACCAAATACTTTGCTGTCTGTGTACAGGAGGCGGACGGGATGGAGATTTTCTCTGGCGAAGAAGTGCCCACAGAGGAGATGATACAGATCATACACTACACAACAATAATTATGAAACACAGTGCACTTTGCTATATCTGTATTGTATATAGGAGGCGGACGGCATGGAGATTTTCTCTGACGAAGAAGTGCCCACAGAGGAAATGATAGAATATCGTCGGTGAAATTCAAAAACCTTGTATCTCAATTTTGGTAGTTTTGAGAAAAAGAAACAAATTTTTTTTTTAATTAACCGCGTTGACCACAATTGATTAGCTATGATGAATATGTTGCTCAAGACATTGCGAGTTTAGTCCTGCATTTTGTTAAAATTACTTGAAACTTTTTTTTTTTAAGACTTGAAAAGAACGAAGATACGAGGTTTTTGTCCTTAATTAGATCTGAATTTGGGACTTTCGAGTTTTTCGTCTATTTTCACAACCTCATTTACCCCAGATAGAAAGTCGTTGGATATACGAGCTTTTGGTGGAAGGTGGCGGGAAAAAATAGAAAGCTGACTATGTATCTAACTCAAAACCCCAAAAATCGAGATACGAGGTTTTTGAATTTCACTGACGAAATACAGATCACACACTACACGGCAATATTATGAAACACTGTACACTTTGCTATGTCTTTTTTGTGTTCAGGAGGCGGACGGCATGGAGATATTCTCTGACGAAGAAGTGCCCACAGAGGAGATGATAGAGCGCATGGAGGAGAGGCTAGAGACAGCCACCAGCCAGCAGAAAAACCTCTTCCTCGTCATCTTCCAGGTGCGTTACGCCCCCTATTTTACGGACTACCATATTTTTTCGGATCATTAGGCGCTGTGTCTAAGGCGAATAGGGCAATTTTCAAGAAAAATCAGAGAAAAAAATAACCCTTTCAACGCCAGCCATTTTTCAGCCCAAAGTTTCCATTAAACTTAACTGGGTAGAGAAAAGATTCTGTCTGCAATATTGGGGATTCCTCTGTGACGTGCATAAAATAGGGCATGTCCTTACCTCCTAAGACATAGAACATAAGGCCTCTGGATACCAGACCCTCATTTGATGCTTTTTAGTGACATGGGTGTTGAATCATTGTGGTGCCAAGAGGCGACAGTGGTGATGAAAGGGTTAACCCTGTCGAAAGTAAAAGGCGCCCTCGTTTATAAGGCGATGCTGCGCACTTCGCAAAAGAAAGTCGAAGTTTGAAGCCCGTACACATCCTGTAAACGCTTACCTGACCGCCATTACTGCTGTCATAAACGAGAGTTGGCTCCCTTCTGAAATAATCGAACTTTACGTTTTTTTCCGACTGGTTGTGTTTTCCAGCGGTTCATCATGGTGCTGACGGATCATCTGGCGAAATGCGAGACCCACGCCATGGATTACAACACGCCCTGGTACAAGTGGGTCATCGAGAGACTGCAACACATCTTCCTGCAGGTACGTTTTACAAGTTAATTATCATTATTATCAGGGATGTGAGGGGCCCCCAGCAAAAAAGCGTAGTCGATGGTATCATCAAAGTACTCAAACAAGACTTTGCCTCCGACATCAATCTTTTTACGGGCTCATCTACACGGATCTTACTGTCCAATCACTGTCAGATTTGTGTTGGCATCCTTTGTCAATCTCTTCTTTCCTCACATCTATTATATGGTGGGATAAATAATGTTGATGAAACCGGTCACACAATAGCTTTGAAAACATCCAAATCTTCCTTCGAAATCATAGCCCGAACACATAAAAATGACGCATTGCCATCGGACGTAGCTGGCCAACCACAGACAAGCTTACGAAATTCAGTCAAGGGAATGCACTCACGCTGCAAGCTGCCTTCGTTTTCACTGTGTGTGCGCGAAGAAAGTCTACCGAACTTGACCATCTGTACGATCGTCTCTCTCTCTGTATGTTTTTTTTAAATTTTTTAGTCGAATAGAAAAAGCGCATTTACGCGCTTACATGTAGCTCTCACATCCCGGTATTATTTACTGTAATTTCCTCGTTATTCTATCCATTATGTGGATTACAACACACCCTGGTACAAGTGGGTCATCGAGAGGCGGCAACACATCTTCCTGCAGGTAAAGAGACTGGAATATGATCCACTGATATTTTCTTCAGTATTCTTTCAACAACTTGTTCTGAATAAAGAGAGAGTGGGCATTACAGTATTTAAAAAAACACACCAAAAAAACCCCCAAAAATGTGCTATTCTTGAACTAATGTTAATTTGTTCAGAAGTATTTCTCTCTTGTCCCCTGGGGTTTTTCCGTGCTCTTCTTGGGTAATTAGAACAAACATAGAATGTCATGATAAGAAGAACAATAAAACCTAAAACCAGGCATGGTAGACCTCCGCGAATCGCGGAAAATCCGCGAAAGTGAAATTGACCACCCCCAAAACACAAAAAAAGCCGGGGTAAAAATTCACTCGGGTGCCTAAAAATGACGTGCGTTAAAACCTATGCAATCGCGCTTCGCGGAACCGAATGTGAATGACTGAACAAGCAACTTCCTACCGAAGTTAGCAGTCGTACGCCACACGTTTCCAGATTTGTGATCCTAGTGCTTCTTTTTCTTCTTCTTCTTCATTTTGACGCCCAACTTCATCATTTTAGTTTGAGTCGACATCTTTCAAATGAAATGCAGAATCGGTTGGATATTCTTCCGCGAAACCCACATTTGCCCCCACTACCGTGCCTGTAAAACACATGGGCGCTCCTGCTTTCAGGATGTCCTGAAGTGCAGGAGTTTTAAAATTGCCTAAAGCCGGCGTCGCCGGATTATGATAATTTCAAAAGCAACGATTTTCTTACACACACACATTTGTACAATGAATAGGGCCTATGTAAGCATTTGCTATATTCAAAGGAATGTAGCACTTGTACTGGTCTAGAGGGGTGAAAAAAGAGCAGTAAATGTGTGTGTGTGCTGCCCCTGCACTCTGCCGGGGCCGCCCCCTTGCAGGATTTTTGAAATTTCCCAGGAGCACCCAGAATGTAAAACACTCAAGCAGACAAAGAAGCTTACTTGAAACTTCATTTCATTGAAAACGTTTCTGTTCTGTTTATTTATTTGCTTCTTGTTGTTCTTCTTCACTGCCTTTGTTACGTGCTCAGGGGCTAGACACATTTTTGTGTTGTATGCAGCCTTGATTGAAGTTAGCGTACCTTTAAAAGGAAGAGTGATGTCCATTCCAGGTCCTTTATTGTTATATGTGACCCAGCACCACGAAAGGGACATTAACACTCTTAACTCCGATTAAAATGATGACTCTTCTCCCTGTAACCACCAAATTAATGTTGGTAAATAGGGTCCGAAATGGGGACTTTGTTTAAAAAAATATTAAAAAATAAGTACCTGATGGATTGACTTCAAATGTTCAAGGTTTGTGTATAAATGAAGAATGTTTAACTTGCAATGCTTTTTTTGTTATGTGATATTTTTGATATTGTGATTTTTACTCAAAAATACATATATGTTAGTAAAACAGACGATAGACAGGGAGTACAGCACCCATCATCATTATTCACTGACCTTTTTCTTGCTAAGTGGTCAGGTTTGTCGTATGAAAATAGGTCGCTCGTGTAAAGAATTCGCCTGAAGTAATCTTTTGCATTCTTCGCATACTTCGGATATTTGCGCATGCGCTCTCCGGTAGCCGAAATGTAAAGAATGCAGAAAATGTGCTTAGAGTTATTTCCCGTGTTGCTAACGAGAAAATTGCACCAGCGAAGAATTTAAATGCCGATCATGAAATTTCTTCGCCCATAAAAAAAAGTAGCAGTCTTTATTACTA
>CM065693.1:51583163-51593163 GCA_017654935.2 Phymorhynchus buccinoides
AGTAGTAGTAGTAGTAGTAGTGGTAGTGGTAGTAGTAGTAATGGTGGTGAAATAGTGCTAGTAATAAAGACTGCTACTTTTTTTTATGGGCGAAGAATTTTCATGATCGGCATTTAAATTCTTCGCTCATGAAAAAAAGTAGCAGTGCGAACTGCTACTTTTTTGCATGCAGTACACGATGTGACAAGTAATTGTAGTAGTTGTATAGTAGTAGTAGTAGCAGTAGTAGTAGTAGTGTGTAGTAGTAGTAATGGTGGTGGTATAGTGCTAGTAATAAAGACTGCTACTTTTTTTTATGGGCGAAGAATTTTCATGATCGGCATTTAAATTCTTCGCTCATGAAAAAAAGTAGCAGTGCGAACTGCTACTTTTTTGCATGCAGTACACGATGTGACAAGTAATTGTAGTAGTTGTATAGTAGTAGTAGTAGTAGTAGTAGTAGTAGTAGTAGTAGTGGTAGTGGTAGTAGTAGTAATGGTGGTGGTATAGTGCTAGTAATAAAGACTGCTACTTTTTTTTATGGGCGAAGAATTTTCATGATCGGCATTTAAATTCTTCGCTCATGAAAAAAAGTAGCAGTGCGAACTGCTACTTTTTTACATGCAGTACACGATGTGAAAAGTAATTGTAGTAGTTGTATAGTAGTAGTAGTAGTAGTAGTAGTAGTAGTAGTAGTAGTAGTAGTAGTAGTGGTAGTGGTAGTAGTAGTAATGGTGGTGGTATAGTGCTAGTAATAAAGACTGCTACTTTTTTTTATGGGCGAAGAATTTTCATGATCGGCATTTAAATTCTTCGCTCATGAAAAAAAGTAGCAGTGCGAGCTGCTACTTTTTTGCATGCAGTACACGATGTGACAAGTAATTGTAGTAGTTGTATAGTAGTAGTAGTAGTAGTAGTAGTAGTGGTAGTGGTAGTAGGCCCTAGTAGTAATGGTGGTGGTATAGTGCTAGTAATAAAGACTGCTACTTTTTTTTATGGGCGAAGAATTTTCATGATCGGCATTTAAATTCTTCGCTACTTTTTTTTACATGCAGTCCTTCTCAACCTTGGTACAAGAAGGGTCAACTTTTTTATTTTTTAAGAACACTAGTCTTGCGTATTCCGCCATCTTGAAACTGAGTGAAAGGTAGAACCCCACTTCGCTAAGGCCATAGTTACGACTAAGGCTCCTTTTTTAAAGCATCGTTCAAGTAAAAAACTTTTCTTGACAATTCTTCAAAAATACTAGAGTAAAACAATACAAAATAGATAAAACAAATATTTATTTTTCCTAGCAACGACATTGCACGACAGCGCATGCGCAAATATCCGAAGTATGCGAAGAATTCAAAAGATTACTTCCGGCGAATTCTTTACACGAGCGACCTATTTTCATACGACAAGGTTCACCATCTCATTCGTCTACATCAAACATTCGCGCATTCATCCTTTCTGTTTCATCAAGAGGTAAGCTAATATCACTGTAAGAGTCATTGTCAGACATCACGAAGTCACTGAGTCGGAAAAAAAAGCTTCACAAAACTTTCTGGCTGCAAAAACCGGCGCAAAAAGATGGGGTGTGGTAGAACATTTGCTGCCGTAAGCAATGACGAAAGCTGGTGTCTTTTTACTGCACTCAACCCACACAATACCTAAACTAACGAAATGGGTGTAGGGGGGGGGGGGGGGGGGGGGGGGGGGGGGGGGGGGGTTCAGAAGGCTTGGTAGGAGAAAGTAATAGGCGGAATCAGGTTATATGGGGCTTACAAAGTTTAGTGTCAAATTAACCATTCTGAGAAAATTATACATGTCAAAACTTCATACAATTCTCTTTCTAATAATACAAGAACCGTTCTTGTATCTTTTTTCCGTTCCAGAGTTATGAGCATTTGAAGTTAGTAGGGTGAGCGTCAGCCATATTTTTTGGAGAAAACTCAGACAAACTTCTAGCCTAGCTGAAGAAAATGCATTGACCTACTCGTTTTAAAGCACTTATTATAAGACCATATCAAAGATTATCCTTGATAAATACGAAAGAACACCAAAATACTCATAACTCAAAATTGACCGAAAATGATATTTTTGACTTTGCAAGCCTGTTGTGAGAAACTAGCCCAGTGACTTAATGTCCCTTTCGTGGTGCTGGGTCACATGATATGCCAATCAAATAATAACTGTAATTGTGTCCCGTGTGTGTGTGTTTGCAGCATCATGACCTGGTGTTCAAGTACATCAACACTCTGGAGAGCCTGGTCTTCACCTCAGAAATCGACATCCACATCCTGGAGGTCTTCCAGCAGTTCTGTGCCCTTAGGTCATGAGTGGCCTCCCTTTCCTCTCTGAAACATCTGCCATGAGTAGGCTCCCTTTGAACACCCCCATCATGAGTAGCCTCCCTTGAAACGTCTGACATCGACATTTTGGACACCAGCCAGTTCTGTGCCCTTAGGTCATGAGTGGCCTCCCTTCCCCTCTCAAACATCTGCCATGAGTAGGCTCCCTTTGAACACCCCCATCATGAGTAGCCTCCCTTGAAACGTCTGACATCGACATTTTGGACACCAGCCAGTTCTGTGCCCTTAGGTCATGAGTGGCCTCCCTTCCCCTCTCAAACATCTGCCATGAGTAGGCTCCCTTTGAACACCCCCATCATGAGTAGCCTCCCTTGAAACATCTGACATCGACATTTTAGACACCAGCCAGTTCTGTGCCCTTAGGTCATGAGTAGCCTCCCTTCCCCTCACCCCCTATCCCTGCTGAAACATCTGCTATGAGTAGGCTCCCTTTGAACACCCCCATCATGAGTAGCCTCCCTCGAAACGTCTGACATCAACATTTTGGACACCAGCAAGTTCTGTGCCCTTCGGTCATGAGTAGCTTCCCTTGAAACATCCAGTTATGAGTAGTCTCCCTCTAAGCATCTGACAAGAGTTATTAATCTCCCTTGAAGCGTGTGGCTTGAACATTTTTTTGAAGTTTTCCAGTAGTTCCGTGTCAGTCGATCATAAATAGCCTCCCTTTGCGCATCAGACACGCTTAATCTCCCTTTGAACATATCTAACAACCCCACATCCACAATTTGGAAGTGTTTTTAGGTGTGTTTTCCCGTGCCCTCAGATCGTAGGTTGTCACCTATAGTTTGCTTTCACAACAAGGCTGGAGAAAACCTGTGTAGGATTCAATGATTCTGGGACAAAGCCCATGAAATATTAGGATTTAAACCTAAGATTTTGAGAAATTCTATGATTTTTTTAAAATTCAAAGATTTGTGTGTTTTTTGTGGAGAAATCATGTGAAAATTAACCCCTTGACTGCCACCGACGTATCACGTACTGATCTGATGACATCATTGATGATGTCATCAGATGAAGAGGAATAACCTTGACATGCTGGCTTTTGCTCTAACACAGTCAAGAGAGTTCTATCCCCAGACCATTTTGCCAGATTGGCTCTATCAGTTGTCTTTTTCATGGCATGATTTGCCCAATGGGTTTTTGTCTTTAATTTTCTCTGGCAGTCAAGGGGTTAAAGGGGAGGGAAGACAAACTTCAGACAGAGAACAAAGACATGTATTGACATGGGTGAAAGTTTTCCTTCTCAGCAAGGATTTCCTTCATTTTAAAATCAGAAAATAAGGAAATCCTTATTTTCAAATTTTCAAGAGAAAAAAAAGAAGAAATTGACTGATTTGAGCGACCATAGGCCATGAAGTGTGATTGCTCCTAGAACTTTCAACTTAAATGTCATTTTAGAGTTCAAAGCATTTCATAAATTTGAATGAAAGACCTCAGGAGAGCTCATGAAATAGGCATTTATCTGCAAATTCTTGTCAGCTTCTGAGGCGCTTTGCCCCAAGCAGGCCTCTGTCCCTACACCCCGCCGGGGCCTAGGCGGCAGCGGACCCACAAAGTAGGCCCCTGGAACCCACCCACCCACCCTCCGCCTTTTCCTTATTTTCAAGATCTGTCACTTCCACCCATGTATTGAGAACTAGATTTCGTTCACCCATCTCCATTTATTCTTTATGCTTTTTTTGGTTTGTTTAGGTAAAAAAAACAAGGTGAAGGGAAAAGTACCTGAGAGGGGGGGGGCAACCGACGTTTCGTGTCATAAACACTTCGACTTCCCCTCACCCCTCCCCTCATCTTTTTTGTTTGTTTGTTTTTGGTTAGAAATCTACCATTGCAGCTAGCAGTGTGCTTTTCATAATTTGTTGCTTGCTGTTTGGACTACAACATAGCGTCAGTGAAATTCAAAAACCTCGTATCTCAATTTTGGTAGTTTTGAGAAAATGATTTTTTTAAATTTTAAATTAACCGCGTTGACCACAATTGATTAACTATGATGAATATGTTGTTCAAGACATTGTGAGTTTAGTCCTGCATTTTGTTAAAATTACTTTAATTTTTTTTTAATTAAGACTTGAAAAGAACGAAGATACGATTTTATTGTCCTTAACTAGATCTGAATTTGGGACTTACGAGTTTTTCTCCTATTTTCACCACCTCATTTACCCCAGATAGAAAGTCGTTAGAGATACGAGCTTTTGGTGGAAGGTGGCGGGAAAAATGAGAGAGCTGACTGTGTATCTAGCTAAAAAAAAACCACCAAAAGTCGAGATACAAGGTTTTTGATTTTCACCGACGATATATCCACTCTTATCATGGCGCTAACATCCTGCACAAAATAGAATAATCCTAGTTTCAATCGGTTGGTTCTTTTGGAGCATGTAAGAATCTGGGAACTTTTCCAGTGTGAAAGGTCATCTCTCACCTGCCACGCCGTTTGGTACTAGGTACTTTATAGTCGCAGAGGCGTCTCTGAAATTCGGGTTGCTGGCACCTGGAGAGTGCATCACAGCCAGAGGTGCGCCACCCAATTTTTAAAATTTGCATGCAAATTTTGTGTGACTGATGAGGAAAGAAGGGGGTTTTGGTGGTGGTGGTAAACTTTGACCAAATGACAACTTTTTCGTTGCCACTGGGTTTAACGTGTGTTAAGTGCATGGGCACACGGGACCTCGGTTTATCGTCTCATCCGAAAGACTCCACGTTCAGACCGTAAGGCCTAGTGCAGAATGAGAGGAAAAATCCCCTGTACCCAGGTTCGAACTCGGGGGGTTTACTGTGCATGAGGGTGAGGCGAATGCGTTGCCTCTGAGTGCCTCTCTTGTTGAGTACAGCTTCACAATCAGCTGTAGAATGCAGATGTATATGTACAGGAACATCTTACTCAGACTGTCAGGGCTCCCAGGGACCCCCATTTGGGGGTCTATGAAGTACTAAAATTCTAAAGGACCCTCTAAAAGAATGTGCAGGGGGTCCCAGGGATGCACTAGAAAAAATATTTTTAGCATTCGCAATGCCACTGGGGGACCCTCTATCCCGCCTCTAGGACCCTCTATGCTGTAAGTGAAGGAGTCCCTGGGACCCCTTGTTTTACGGGACAATTGGGAGCCCTGGACTGGTTTATTTTGAGGGTGAAAAAAAAAATCATCATCTCATCTGTAAATACCACTTTGTATTTTCCCCCCCCATTTTATCTCTCAATCTCCCATTGACTTTGTGGACTTGCTTTAGTTTCCTCGCATTGTGGATGCGATCAGATTTTTTTTTTTCTTTCACATTTGTGTTAATTCTTAACCCTTTCACCGCCAATGTCGCCTTTTTTCACCACAATGATTTAACACCCATGTCATTCAAACCCTTGAAATCAGGGTCTGTTATTCAATGATATTGTGTTCCTTAATTTGGGCAGCAAGGATTGACCCTATTCTAAACGTGTCGCCGGGAAAAAAATCCCACAATATTGCAGACGAAATATTTTCTGTAGCCAAGTAAGCTAAATCAGTAAATGGGCATTTTTGGCTCAAAGATGGCTGCTGGTGAAAGGGTTTTAACCCTGTCACAGCCAATGTCGCATTTTTGCACCACAATGATTGAACACCCATGTCACTGAAAGGCATCAAATGAGGGTCTTGTATCCAGGACCTTATGCTCTTCATTTTGGGAGGTAAAAATAGTCCCTATTTTATGGATGTCACAAAGGAATCCCAAATATTGCAGATGAAATCTTTTCTCTACCCAGGTAAGTTTAATGGAAAGTTTGTGCTGAAAAATGTCTGGTGGTGAAAGGGTTAACCTTTACCGGACTTCTGGGGTCGCCCATGACCCCTTGACACACAAAACATGTTATATCTCTAAAACAATTTAAGCAATCTTCATGAAATTTCATGACTTTGTCAAAAACGTAAATGGCTTTAAGTGTGTTAAATTTTATTAATGTGTATAAAATAGAAATGACGTAATATGACGCGTAATTTTGATATACCTGTCCGGATGACGGGGGTCTCCCACGACCCCTACTTTAAAGAGCACTGCAGTGCATTGAGTAGGGGTCGTGGGAGACCCCCGCCATCCGGACAGGGATAAACACATGGTGCCTCTTTGACAAGTAGGGGTCGTGGGAGACCCCCGCCATCCGGACAGGGATAAACACATGGTGCCTCTTTGACAAGTAGGGGTCGTGGGAGACCCCCGCCATCCGGACAGGGATAAACACCTCGGAATTTGCTCTTTGCTGAGTAGGGGGTCGTGGAAGACCCCCGGCCTCGTGTCCGTGTAGTCAAAAGCATGATCCGGTAAAGGTTAATGTGCCAGCACACGGTTTAGTAACTGGCTAAGCTATATGGTTCTAAATAGCTTGAAACGTATAATAGATAACTAGTTTGGGGTTGATTTGTAACTTTTTTTCAAAAAGGGTGATGTTCGACCATCGTTCGACTGTGGGCCTACTTTTTTTTTTTTTTAGACAAAAAAAGAAAAGAAAGTACAGATTCTTTAACCCTTTCACCACCAATGTCGCATTTATGCACCACAATGGTTTAACACCCGCATCGCTAAAAGGCATCAAATCAGGGCCTGTTATCCAAAGACCCTTTTTGCTTAATTTTGAGAGGTAAGGATAGGCCTAAGGCTAACGTTATGCATGTTACAGAGAAAATCTCAATATTGCAGATACATTGTTTTCCTCTACCCAGTTAAGGTTAACTCTCTATACTGTGGGTGGAAGTTCAGTTTAACGTCGCGTATCGGCTTTCGCCATGTACGACGGGCTGAACAAACCAACCAGGGTATAAACAAAAATTTATGTTCCTGAATCACTGTCTTAGCCAAAAGGCCGAGAAGCGATCATAATTAATATTGAACATTAATTATACTGTTATATGCTATACTGTCGACGACGAAAATGGAGTTTTACGACCTCTTGGTCTGAATCAGACACATATGGGACATTTGTAAATACAAATATGGTGGGAACAATACTGGAGGCAATGCCCGGAGGCAGTGCGAAACCAGTAAAGTCCCGATTTTGTATTAATACAGATAGCTGTAGCGGTGACCACGCCTCGGTTAAACCTCATCGGCTATGGCACCGCCACAAGTTAATATAATAATTACAATATGCTATACTGTTGTACGCTATAGCGTACCTGACGTACACAAGCGTTCCATACTAGGCGGGTTTGCATCATTACATAAAAAATATTTAAAAAATAATGCTTAACCGCACAGTTTTGAAAATTTGCGGTATTGTTTATAATAATAAAAGCTACCATATCATGATATGTTATAATTCCAAAGTAAAATCTTTATAATTAGCAGATTTTTAAAAAAGCATGACAAAGAAGACGAAGAGAGGGGTAGTGACTCGTTTTCATTCATTGCGGTACTAAAAATAGACGGAAAGTGATTTCATTGGTTGAAAACTATTAAAGGACCGTAGAGGAACACTTCTATACCAGTTTGGGTTGCCAGGCTTTGCGGAGTTGTGAATTGTGAATGGTTAAACGCTGTGTACGCTATAGCGTTTAGTAGTATTGAACGGTTGTAAAGGGAAGCAATCGCCCAGTAAAGAGTGAGTTCATGGTATTTTTGGGCTGAAAAAATGGCTGGCGGCGAAAGGGTTAATACTGCAATTACAATATAAAGGCAATGTTTCGTTTTGCTATAATTTGTTAACATTGTGGAATTGGAATAGTTTAGTCATTTTTAGAAATGTTATGTTTCTACAGTGAAAGACCTGAACGGAGAAGAATGACGAATGTCTTGTTCATGAATTTGGTTAACACACAGCTTTGTATAACTGTCAATACTGATTTTTTTTTTCCTTAGATCATTATGATTTATTATAATCATCATCATCATCATCAATGCCATCATTTTAATTTTTTTTTCAAACATTTTTTTTTAATCATTGACTGAATACATGTTACAAACATTTGAAATATATATCATCAATGCCATCATTATCATCATCACCTTCATCTTATTTGCTTTCTTTGTTATTTCCCTCGATTTTAGAGAGATTCGTGTCGGTACAGGTGTCTTAAATGAAAACCAATATTTTTCTTTTTGGACGGGAATAATCGAGAAAAGAAAAGAAAGCCCTTTAGAATGTATTGTAGGCAGTAGGTTTAATAATGGTTTATTTTTTTCCCAGATTGACTAGAGCTCTGACATTTATTGGTGCATTCATTGTACATTTTCTTTGTGTTGACAATAAAATTGGTGTCGTGTTATATTGGAGTTGCTTCATCATGTGGATTATTTCCCCTTCTCTGTATGCGATGACTCAGTATAATAATAATAAAAAAGGGACACTTATTTAGCGCTTTTTATCGAGCGCAAAGCGCTTTACAATCAGCATTGAAACACGCGCACAACAGACACACACACACATACGTGCACGCACGCGAGTGAACGCGTTCTTGCACACAGACATACACACAGAGACCCACACACATTTAATCTTCTTCTTCTTCTGCGTTCTTCCATATGGCCATAATGGGTAAGGTACATATGTGTCCGGTTTTCAGTGTTCACTGGTCTCCCCACTGCGTACAGCCGACTCATTCCGATTTCAGAGGAGCTCAAGGGAGAAACATTATTTGGAAGATTTTTTGAAAAAATGCAGGAGAATGGGCCAATAAGTCAGAAAGATAGTAGATGATAGAAAGCAAAGGGAAAAGGCAGAGTCAAGGAGAGTGGCAGATTAGAGGAAGTTACAAGCACAGAACTTCCAGAAGGTGGGGGAACTATTTTTATGAAAGACACCCCCCCCTTCCCCCCCCCCCCGGTATCCCCACGGGAAGGCATTTAGTCAAACACACAGAAAACAGGCTCACTGAAACGCACACACACTTGCACAAATATACACTTGTACAAACGCGCGCACACACACAGACACGCACGTGTACTCTCATACACAAAGCACACACATGCACTTGCACTCGCAGATACATACTCGCACACACTCACTCCCCCCCTCTCTCTAGCCGAACACAATCTCTCCTGCGCACACATACACTCATACACATGCAAGCACATAACCTCACACAGAACACACATAGCTCACTCAACACACACACACAGACAATAATAATAATAATGAGGAACATTTACATAGCGCCCATCCTACTATGCAGGCTACAGGGCGCTTTACGCAGAATTGAAATGGAATAAAAACATGAAACAAAAATCCAATAACATGAGCATACAAAACAATACCGGTCAGACTTCGTTTGGCCGGTAAAAATGCACATAACAATCAGCAACAACAACTGCTGTGACTACTAGAGTTGAGAACCGGTTCAAAAATCCGAACCGGTTTTAAACCGGGTTTCCCTCTTCGAACCGGTTTTACGGAACCGGTTTTTTTAACCAGTACTTGCATCACTAGTTTCACCTATGCAAACACATATTTATTCGTCAGAATATTCACACACATACACGCACGCACGCGCACACATACACACACGTCATACACACACATAAGTCATAAAGAAACTTATGACACACACACACACTCAACTCAACACTCAGTCAAAGTCAAAGCCATACACCACCACAAACTAGAAACAGCTACTCTTGGTTTACAAACAGCCAATCTGCGCTGAGAATCAGTTATTTTCCGAAAATAATGCGTTATTCTAAGAAAAAACATTCTTCCAGTTTGCAGT
>CM065693.1:51598163-51606931 GCA_017654935.2 Phymorhynchus buccinoides
TAGAGACGGAGACATGTAGAGACAGACAGGGACACATAGAAACAGATATGTAGAGACGGGGACACATAGAGACGGAGACACATAGAGACGGGGATACATAGAGGCGGGGATACATAGAGGCGGGGACACATAGAGACAGAGACATGTAGAAACAGGGACACATAGAGACGGAGACATGTAGAGATGGAGACATGTAGAGATGGAGACATGTAGTGACGGAGACATGTAGAGACGGAGACACATATAGACGGAGACATGTAGAGACGGAGACACATAGAGACGGAGACATGTAGAGACGGGGACATGTAGAGACGGAGACATGTAGAGACGGAGACATGTAGAGATGGAGACATGTAGAGACGGAGACATGTAGAGACGGAGACACATAGAGATGGAGACATGTAGAGACGGAGACATGTAGAGACGGAGACACATAGAGATGGAGACATGTAGAGACGGAGACATGTAGAGACGGAGACATGTAGAGACGGAGACATGTAGAGACGGAGACACATAGAGATGGAGACATGTAGAGACGGAGACATGTAGAGATGGAGACATGTAGAGACGGAGACATGTAGAGATGGAGACATGTAGAGACGGAGACACATAGAGACGGAGACATGTAGAGACGGAGACACATAGAGACGGAGACATGTAGAGACGGAGCCATGTAGAGATGGAGACACATAGAGACGGAGACATGTAGAGACGGAGACATGTAGAGACGGAGACACATAGAGATGGAGATATGTAGAGACGGAGACATGTAGAGACGGAGACACATAGAGACGGAGACATGTAGAGATTGAGACACATAGAGACGGAGACATGTAGAGACGGAGACATGTAGAGACGGAGACATGTAGAGATGGAGACATGTAGAGACGGAGACACATAGAGACGGAGACATGTAGAGACGGAGACACATAGAGACGGAGACATGTAGAGACGGAGACATGTAGAGACGGAGACATGTAGAGACGGAGACATGTAGAGATGGAGACATGTAGAGACGGAGACATGTAGAGACGGAGACACATAGAGATGTAGAGACGGAGACATGTAGAGACGGAGACACATAGAGACGGAGACATGTAGAGACGGAGACATGTAGAGATGGAGACACATAGAGACGGAGACATGTAGAGATGGAGACATGTAGAGACGGAGACATGTAGAGATGGAGACATGTAGAGACGGAGACACACAGAGACGGAGACATGTAGAGACGGAGACACATAGAGACGGAGACATGTAGAGACGGAGACACATAGAGACGGAGACATGTAGAGACGGAGACATGTAGAGACGGGGACACATAGAGACGGGGACACATAGAGACGGAGACATGTAGAGACGGAGACACATAGAGACGGAGACATGTAGAGACGGAGACACATAGAGACGGAGACACATAGAGACGGAGACATGTAGAGACGGAGACATGTAGAGATGGAGACACATAGAGACGGAGACATGTAGAGACGGAGACACATAGAGATGGAGACATGTAGAGACGGAGACATGTAGAGACGGAGACACATAGAGATGGAGACATGTAGAGACGGAGACATGTAGAGACGGAGACATGTAGAGACGGAGACACATAGAGATGGAGACATGTAGAGACGGAGACATGTAGAGACGGAGACACATAGAGACGGAGACATGTAGAGACGGAGACATGTAGAGACGGAGACACATAGAGATGGAGACATGTAGAGACGGAGACATGTAGAGACGGAGACACATAGAGATGGAGACATGTAGAGACGGAGACATGTAGAGACGGAGACATGTAGAGACGGAGACACATAGAGATGGAGACATGTAGAGACGGAGACATGTAGAGATGGAGACATGTAGAGATGGAGACATGTAGAGACGGAGACATGTAGAGACGGAGACACATAGAGATGGAGACATGTAGAGACGGAGACACATAGAGATGGAGACATGTAGAGACGGAGACATGTAGAGATGGAGACATGTAGAGACGGAGACACATAGAGACGGAGACATGTAGAGACGGAGACACATAGAGACGGAGACATGTAGAGACGGAGCCATGTAGAGACGGAGACACATAGAGACGGAGACATGTAGAGATGGAGACATGTAGAGACGGAGACATGTAGAGACGGAGACACATAGAGATGGAGACATGTAGAGACGGAGACATGTAGAGACGGAGACACATAGAGACGGAGACATGTAGAGATGGAGACACATAGAGACGGAGACATGTAGAGATGACATGGAGACATGTAGAGACGGAGACATGTAGAGATGGAGACATGTAGAGACGGAGACACATAGAGACGGAGACATGTAGAGACGGAGACATGTAGAGACGGAGACATGTAGAGACGGAGACATGTAGAGATGGAGACACATAGAGACGGAGACATGTAGAGATGGAGACATGTAGAGACGGAGACATGTAGAGATGGAGACATGTAGAGACGGAGACACATAGAGACGGAGACATGTAGAGACGGAGACACATAGAGACGGAGACATGTAGAGACGGAGACATGTAGAGATGGAGACACATAGAGACGGAGACATGTAGAGATGGAGACATGTAGAGACGGAGACATGTAGAGACGGAGACACATAGAGATGGAGACATGTAGAGACGGAGACATGTAGAGACGGAGACACATAGAGACGGAGACATGTAGAGACGGAGACATGTAGAGATGGAGACACATAGAGACGGAGACATGTAGAGATGGAGACATGTAGAGACGGAGACATGTAGAGATGGAGACATGTAGAGACGGAGACACATAGAGACGGAGACATGTAGAGACGGAGACACATAGAGACGGAGACATGTAGAGACGGAGACACATAGAGACGGAGACATGTAGAGACGGAGACATGTAAAGAAGGGGACACATAGAGACGGGGACACATAGAGACGGAGACATGTAGAGACGGAGACACATAGAGACGGAGACATGTAGAGACGGAGACACATAGAGACGGAGACACATAGAGACGGAGACATGTAGAGACGGAGACATGTAGAGATTGAGACATGTAGAGACGGAGCCATGTAGAGATGGAGACATGTAGAGACGGAGACATGTAGAGACAGACACACACACACACGCGCGCACACACGCACATGCACGCAAGCACATACACACGCGCACACTTGCGTGCACACACTCACGCAGGCACACTCACGCGCATACTCACGCATACGTACACACACACAACACACACACACACACGCACACACTCGCTCACGCGCAGACACACACGCACGCATGTGCTCACGGACGCATCCACACACATCCACACTATGCACGCACTTCGCACGTACACACTCGCACACACACACACACAAACACACATACACACACACATACTCAAGCGCGCTCACAGACACAGTTGCGGAGATTATTTCTCAAAGGTCATATCCACCCCTGCATAACACAAGCGAGATTCCGTGCAACACGTGATTATCTACTCGCCAATCACACGACAGAGCGCGAATAGAGCGGGAATCCTGCTTTGTGAGACTGTGCTCACGTGTCTTACATTGTCAGTTGAGCTCTAGCGCTACAGGGACAATGGCTGATGAGCTAGGCCTTACAGTTTCGTGTTGCCTTCCTTCACAGTTTTACAAGTCATTTCGGGCTCTGTTTTCCTTCAGGTGAGAACACAACTTTCTTTTTGTTTGAAAGAAAGGAATAACCTGTGATTGTATATATATTTATATATATACACACTTCATAGGCTCCTTCGACATACTTATCCAGATCCAGATCCAGATAATTATATGTTGAGAGAGGGGGTGGCACATAGAGACGGAGACATGTAGAGAATGTTGACCCGCGTAGAATGTATACATTCTATGATGAGATTGTAGAATGGATACATTCTACGACTGGTTCATAGAATGTGAAACAGAGAATGTATACTTTCTACAGCGAAATGTGACTGGCCCTTAAGGGAGATAATTTGATGACAAAAGAGTGGAAAAGGTGTCTCTTTCCGTCAGACGATCATCTCGTGTGGGCGGAAATGTGGATTTTGCCCAGTTTGTAACCCTTCTCTTTCTGTTTCAAACCCTTTTTATTTCTGTTCTTAGCCCTTCTCTTTCTGTTTTTAACGCTTCTCTTTCAGTTTGTAGCCCTTCTCTTTCCGTTTTAACCCTTCTCTTTCAGTGCGGCAAGACAAGCAATGGTCGGCGACTACTCAAACCTTATTTGCAACTCTTTTGTTGTTGTGTTGTTGTTGTTTTCAAATAATAAATTGTATCTTCCATGACTGTAGTTTTGAGTATGATACCATTCTGTTACCTTGGCGTGTTTGTTCCTCACATGTTTTCAATTTCTGTCTCAGGTCTGCTCAGGGACAACTTCCAAGACGTGTGAGGTGCTTTTCCCTAGGTGCTGGACGGACCCAGACAAGCACCGGCCCCCACCTGCCCTACCGACACAAGAGGAGTCCCGGAGATGAAAGGATCGGCCCACATTGAACTCTGGACGACTATCACTTGAAAGATCAGACCACGGAGCATCGTCTGCAGAGATGTCCTATCCACGAAACCGTCAAGACAAGAAGTGTTGTCAGTGGAGGTGGCTTTGTCGCCCAAACTCTACGGCAGCCGACAGGAGTTGGAGAAATGGACATTGTTCGTCACAAGACACGGACTGGTCGTGTAGACAACGTTGGACAAAAAGAAGTCTGTTCTGGGTAAGTACGCCTAGTAGTAGTAGTAGTAGTAGTAGTAGTAGTAGTAGTAGTAGTAGTAGTAGTAGTAGTAGTAGTAGTAGTAGTAGTAGTAGTAGTAGTAGTAGTAGTAGTAGTAGTAGTAGTAGTAGTAGTAGTAGTAGTAGTAGTAGTAGTAGTAGTAGTAGTAGTAGTAGTAGTAGTAGTAGTAGTAGTAGTAGTAGTAGTAGTAGTAGTAGTGTGTGTTGGGGAGGGGGGTGAAGTAGTGGGCTGTAGTGTGTGTTGGGGAGGGGGGTGTAGTAGTGGGCTGTAGTGTGTGTTGGGGAGGGGGGTGAAGTAGTGGGCTGTAGTGTGTGTTGGGGAGGGGGGTGAAGTAGTGGGCTGTAGTGTGTGTTGGGGAGGGGGGTGAAGTAGTGGGCTGTAGTGTGTGTTGGGGAGGGGGGTGTAGTAGTGGGCTGTAGTGTGTGTTGGGGAGGGGGGTGTAGTAGTGGGCTGTAGTGTGTGTTGGGGAGGGGGGTGAAGTAGTGGGCTGTAGTGTGTGTTGGGGAGGGGGGTGAAGTAGTGGGCTGTAGTGTGTGTTGGGGAGGGGGGTGAAGTAGTGGGCTGTAGTGTGTGTTGGGGAGGGGGGTGTAGTAGTGGGCTGTAGTGTGTGTTGGGGAGGGGGGTGTAGTAGTGGGCTGTAGTGTGTGTTGGGGAGGGGGGTGAAGTAGTGGGCTGTAGTGTGTGTTGGGGAGGGGGGTGTAGTAGTGGGCTGTAGTGTGTGTTGGGGAGGGGGGTGAAGTAGTGGGCTGTAGTGTGTGTTGGGGAGGGGGGTGTAGTAGTGGGCTGTAGTGTGTGTTGGGGAGGGGGGTGAAGTAGTGGGCTGTAGTGTGTGTTGGGGAGGGGGGTGAAGTAGTGGGCTGTAGTGTGTGTTGGGGAGGGGGGTGAAGTAGTGGGCTGTAGTGTGTGTTGGGGAGGGGGGTGTAGTAGTGGGCTGTAGTGTGTGTTGGGGAGGGGGGTGTAGTAGTGGGCTGTAGTGTGTGTTGGGGAGGGGGGTGTAGTAGTGGGCTGTAGTGTGTGTTGGGGAGGGGGGTGAAGTAGTGGGCTGTAGTGTGTGTTGGGGAGGGGGGTGAAGTAGTGGGCTGTAGTGTGTGTTGGGGAGGGGGGTGAAGTAGTGGGCTGTAGTGTGTGTTGGGGAGGGGGGTGTAGTAGTGGGCTGTAGTGTGTGTTGGGGAGGGGGGTGAAGTAGTGGGCTGTAGTGTGTGTTGGGGAGGGGGGTGTAGTAGTGGGCTGTAGTGTGTGTTGGGGAGGGGGGTGAAGTAGTGGGCTGTAGTGTGTGTTGGGGAGGGGGGTGTAGTAGTGGGCTGTAGTGTGTGTTGGGGAGGGGGGTGTAGTAGTGGGCTGTAGTGTGTGTTGGGGAGGGGGTGTAGTAGTGGGCTGTAGTGTGTGTTGGGGAGGGGGGTGTAGTAGTGGGCTGTAGTGTGTGTTGGGGAGGGGGGTGAAGTAGTGGGCTGTAGTGTGTGTTGGGGAGGGGGGTGTAGTAGTGGGCTGTAGTGTGTGTTGGGGAGGGGGGTGAAGTAGTGGGCTGTAGTGTGTGTTGTGGAGGGGGGTGAAGTAGTGGGCTGTAGTGTGTGTTGGGGAGGGGGGTGAAGTAGTGGGCTGTAGTGTGTGTTGGGGAGGGGGGTGAAGTAGTGGGCTGTAGTGTGTGTTGGGGAGGGGGGTGTAGTAGTGGGCTGTAGTGTGTGTTGGGGAGGGGGGTGAAGTAGTGGGCTGTAGTGTGTGTTGGGGAGGGGGGTGTAGTAGTGGGCTGTAGTGTGTGTTGGGGAGGGGGGTGAAGTAGTGGGCTGTAGTGTGTGTTGGGGAGGGGGGTGAAGTAGTGGGCTGTAGTGTGTGTTGGGGAGGGGGGTGTAGTAGTGGGCTGTAGTGTGTGTTGGGGAGGGGGGTGAAGTAGTGGGCTGTAGTGTGTGTTGGGGAGGGGGGTGAAGTAGTGGGCTGTAGTGTGTGTTGGGGAGGGGGGTGAAGTAGTGGGCTGTAGTGTGTGTTGGGGAGGGGGGTGAAGTAGTGGGCTGTAGTGTGTGTTGGGGAGGGGGGTGAAGTAGTAGGGGGGTAGTGGGCTGTAGTGTGTGTTGGGGAGGGGGGTGTAGTAGTGGGCTGTAGTGTGTGTTGGGGAGGGGGGTGTAGTAGTGGGCTGTAGTGTGTGTTGGGGAGGGGGGTGTAGTAGTGGGCTGTAGTGTGTGTTGGGGAGGGGGGTGAAGTAGTGGGCTGTAGTGTGTGTTGGGGAGGGGGGTGAAGTAGTGGGCTGTAGTGTGTGTTGGGGAGGGGGGTGAAGTAGTGGGCTGTAGTGTGTGTTGGGGAGGGGGGTGAAGTAGTGGGCTGTAGTGTGTGTTGGGGAGGGGGGTGAAGTAGTGGGCTGTAGTGTGTGTTGGGGAGGGGGGTGAAGTAGTGGGCTGTAGTGTGTGTTGGGGAGGGGGGTGAAGTAGTGGGCTGTAGTGTGTGTTGGGGAGGGGGTGAAGTAGTGGGCTGTAGTGTGTGTTGGGGAGGGGGGTGAAGTAGTGGGCTGTAGTGTGTGTTGGGGAGGGGGGTGAAGTAGTGGGCTGTAGTGTGTGTTGGGGAGGGGGGTGAAGTAGTGGGCTGTAGTGTGTGTTGGGGAGGGGGGTGAAGTAGTGGGCTGTAGTGTGTGTTGGGGAGGGGGGTGAAGTAGTGGGCTGTAGTGTGTGTTGGGGAGGGGGGTGAAGTAGTGGGCTGTAGTGTGTGTTGGGGAGGGGGGTGTAGTAGTGGGCTGTAGTGTGTGTTGGGGAGGGGGGTGAAGTAGTGGGCTGTAGTGTGTGTTGGGGAGGGGGGTGAAGTAGTGGGCTGTAGTGTGTGTTGGGGAGGGTGGTGAAGTAGTGGGCTGTAGTGTGTGTTGGGGAGGGGGGTGAAGTAGTGGGCTGTAGTGTGTGTTGGGGAGGGGGGTGAAGTAGTGGGCTGTAGTGTGTGTTGGGGAGGGGGGTGAAGTAGTGGGCTGTAGTGTGTGTTGGGGAGGTGGGCTGTAGTGTGTGTTGTGGAGGGGGGTGAAGTAGTGGGCTGTAGTGTGTGTTGGGGAGGGGGGTGAAGTAGTGGGCTGTAGTGTGTGTTGGGGAGGGGGGTGAAGTAGTGGGCTGTAGTGTGTGTTGGGGAGGGGGGTGAAGTAGTGGGCTGTAGTGTGTGTTGGGGAGGGGGGTGAAGTAGTGGGCTGTAGTGTGTGTTGGGGAGGGGGGTGAAGTAGTGGGCTGTAGTGTGTGTTGGGGAGGGGGGAAGTGAAGTAGTGGGCTGTAGTGTGTGTTGGGGAGGGGGGTGAAGTAGTGGGCTGTAGTGTGTGTTGGGGAGGGGGGTGAAGTAGTGGGCTGTAGTGTGTGTTGGGGAGGGGGGTGAAGTAGTGGGCTGTAGTGTGTGTTGGGGAGGGGGGTGAAGTAGTGGGCTGTAGTGTGTGTTGGGGAGGGGGGTGAAGTAGTGGGCTGTAGTGTGTGTTGGGGAGGGGGGTGAAGTAGTGGGCTGTAGTGTGTGTTGGGGAGGGGGGTGAAGTAGTGGGCTGTAGTGTGTGTTGGGGAGGGGGGTGAAGTAGTGGGCTGTAGTGTGTGTTGGGGAGGGGGGGTGAAGTAGTGGGCTGTAGTGTGTGTTGGGGAGGGGGGTGAAGTAGTGGGCTGTAGTGTGTGTTGGGGAGGGGGGTGAAGTAGTGGGCTGTAGTGTGTGTTGGGGAGGGGGGTGAAGTAGTGGGCTGTAGTGTGTGTTGGGGAGGGGGGTGAAGTAGTGGGCTGTAGTGTGTGTTGGGGAGGGGGGTGAAGTAGTGGGCTGTAGTGTGTGTTGGGGAGGGGGGTGAAGTAGTGGGCTGTAGTGTGTGTTGGGGAGGGGGGTGAAGTAGTGGGCTGTAGTGTGTGTTGGGGAGGGGGGTGAAGTAGTGGGCTGTAGTGTGTGTTGGGGAGGGGGGTGAAGTAGTGGGCTGTAGTGTGTGTTGGGGAGGGGGGTGAAGTAGTGGGCTGTAGTGTGTGTTGGGGAGGGGGGTGAAGTAGTGGGCTGTAGTGTGTGTTGGGGAGGGGTGTGAAGTAGTGGGCTGTAGTGTGTGTTGGGAGGGGGGT
>CM065693.1:51607431-51619931 GCA_017654935.2 Phymorhynchus buccinoides
AATATGTCGAGATCACCAGAAAGACAGCCTTTTCAAGGATCATAAAACTCACTTTTTTTGCTGTGGTTTCCTAGAAATTAAACTGTAAAAACAGCGTGATTCCTCTTTGGCAGAGATACTGGAGAAAAGCCATTTTGGATGGGGTGGATGAAGTTCACTTATTGTGGTTGAAGCGTTTTCTTTTTTTGTAGTGCAGTAACAAACAAAATGGATCTGGTTCTTTTGTTGTGAGTAAAACTCCTTTAGATAAACGGGTAAAGGTAAAGATGTGCCCCCCCCCCCTGCATTTCTCGGTTAATTTTAATTTTCCGTTTTTGCCTTTCTTACCAAACATAAAGCTGTATTTTATTAACCTTTTTAGCTAATAACCTTTTTGGAATACTAACCCTAGCCCTAACCCTAGCCCTAAGCTTAACCTTACCACCCACCCAACCCTACAAGACGGAAAAACGCAATCAACCACGACTGTGACAAATGGCGCCGTACACTGCAGTACATGGGGGGGGGGGTCCTATTAGATAATGGCCTAGGGTTATGGGATAGGTTTAGTATTCCAAAAAGGTTATTATCTAAAAAAAAAGGTTAATGAAATACAGCTTTATGCTTAGTAAGAAAGGCAAAAACGGCAAAATGGAATTAACCGAGAAATGCAGGGGGGGTGGCACATCTTGACCTTAATTAATTTTTTTTTTAATGCTTGTATTGCAAAACTTTCGTGCAAACGATTTAGCAGCCATCAGAAAAGAGACAGCGCTCGCCTTCTCTTTGAGTGAAAGCATTTGACTTCCTGCTCCTCCGCCAAAGAGGAATCGCCGATTTGACTTATAGAAAACCAGAGCAAAGTAAGTGTTGCAATCTCTGTAAAGGGTGTTTTCCTGGTGATCTCGGCGTGTTTCTTACAAAAACTCATAAGTCAGAGTGCCCCTTTAACGGTGTGCCATTTGAGACCCTGAAAAGGTTTTTCCCGCCTAAAAGGCGAGGAGTAAAAATGTTGTGTGCAGTCCTTTTATTTTTTGTTGTCATTTTTATGATGAATGCAGCTTTTATTTATTTTTAACAATGCACTTGCTGTGATTTTGCAAAAGTTTAGCAATGCACTTCTGTGATTTTGCAAAGGTTTAGTAATGGTGGTTGTACACTTTTTTAAAAAAAATACCAAAATGAGGATGAGGCCCTGTCAAGGGTATTATCATCATACAATTCACGCCTGGTTTTTACTATAAGACAACACAAAATTTGTTTTCTTCATAATTCTCTTTGCAGAAGCGTAATAATACACAACTTTAATGTAAAATCGTTTGGCTTTCAAAATTATGCAATTTTTTTGCATGCTATTCGTATGCTATGCATAATATTTTTTTGGACATGCAAGTTTAAGCAGACGACACAAACTCCAGTGAAAGCAAGACTGCTTACGCACAGAGAGAGAGAGAGAGAGAGAGAGAGAGAGAGAGAGAGAGAGAGAGAGAGAGAGAGAGAGAGAGAGAGAGAGAGAGAGAATAACGAGGTTTAGCAGACGACAGCAACTCCAGTGAAGAAAGTGTGGTGGAAGCACGCACGCACTAGGCCCTACTAGCCTAGCCTAGTTAAGAGAGAGAGAGAGAGAGAGAGAGAGAGAGAGAGAGAGAGAGAGAGAGAGAGAGAGGAGAGAGGGAGAGAGAGAGAGAGAATTGAATTGAATGAATTTTATTTATAGAGGGTAATAGAGTAAGCAATAACATGCTTTTGTTTTGCTTTGTGTGTGTGTGTGTGTGTGAGAGAGAGAGAGACAGAGAGAGAGAGAGAGAGAGAGAGAGAGAGAGAGAGAGAGAGAGAGAGAGAGAGAGAGAGAGAGAGACACAATCAGACAGACAGAGAGAGACAGACAGACAGACAGACAGAGAGAGAGAGCAGGGAGAGAGGCAGGAAAAGGCAGGGCAAAAGACAGAGACAAAAAGAGATAGTATGTGGAAACAAAATTGGAAGCCGTGCAAGGCAGAGAAAAAAGAAACAGAGAGAGAGAGAGAGAGAGAGAGAGAGAGAGAGAGAGAGAGAGAGAGAGAGAGAGAGAGAGAGAGAGAGAGAGAGATTGACGCAGTCATAGCCTAACTCTGTCGGTTAACATGTTCTGGTCACCAGTCTGTTAGGCTGATGCATATTCATGAGGTTCTCAATGATCCACCAGCGCATCGCACCCACGGACCTACATTACATGTAGAGTCGCACGCTCAATTAAAAAGGGCAGACAACTTCAATGACAAAGGGAAGACAACTCTGATGCGCCCAGCAGGTCACGTGCTGATCCATGGACCATGGAACTGGACCCAAATCACGTGATCTACACAGTAAAAAGTCACGTGATGCCCTGCCCGAAACTAATATGGAGGCTTCCTCTTGGAAGCCTCCAAAAAGGTTGGCCGCCGAAGCGACAACAGCTCAGCTCAGCTCAAGCGAGAACGTGAAAAAGAAGAGAAGCGAAGAAAGCCACAGCGCAACGCAGTCACGCTACTCTGCTCAGCTTGCCTGCCTTCCACCGCAGGCGAAGAAAAGAAGAGGAGCCACGTTGCCCCACCACCACCCCCCGTCAATATCAACGCTCGCCACTGCCTAAACAGGACTTCACTCCATACGACGCCCCTTCTACTCTACGGGGCCACGGGGGCTCCGGGCCCTTTCCTCCCAGCCTACAAAGATTTAAAAAGTCGGTACATTAAAATCTCGAGCTTGCTCGAGTCCTGAGTTTCGCTCGGGTCGAAAATTAACAAGTAAAGTGTAGTTCCTCTTGGCTCGGCAGGCCGCATTGATAAATATTTTGTGTGTATATATATTTTTTTCTAACCCAATATTTTACCCACTTTCCCTTTATGATTTTCCCCATGTCTTTTGTTTCTTGGATGTGTACATAGAAAAATTTTCATAGAGTTAAAATGAGTGAAAGCCAGACCAAGCGGGGGGGAGCAGACCCCCCCCCCCAGAACAAATAGTACAGGAATCGCCAAATAACTCGCCAGACGACGCAGTCTTTAGCGACAACAACACCACGCCAAGAGCGTCAACAACAGAGGGGGTCTTTGTCCTTTTCACTCCCTCCCGTAAAAGACTGAGAAAACCAGGGTCAGGGTCCAGTCCCAGTCCCACAAAAGAAAAAGACCCCCAAAAAACGAAAGAAGAGCTCAGAAACATGGAGGGAGAGAGCGCTCGCTCTCAAACCCATTCTGACCCCGAAACTCACGCAGATCACGAGGAGGAACACGACAGAGAGGTCACGACCCCTGTTCGCGCCTCCAACAGCATGGACACAATTGCCAGCACAAACAATCAAACAAACGAAGTAGAGATGGCCATGTCCACAAATTCAAAATCCCCCGAGCTAAGTCAGATCCAACAACAAAAACAGAACCCCCAGAAAAATGTACCACCACGCCCATACAAACCATCTCATTCCAACCAGCCCCTACCACCACCCACATTTGTCAGGTTTCCTGTCATTGTACAGGATCTATGTACGGGGCCAGCCACCATCAGTGGTATTGGCCCCGTGTCCGCCATGAAAATGTGGAAGGGCTCCATTGGAATCATAAACAGTCAGAGACCCCTGGCCAACAACCGCTGGCTGATCGGGTGTCAGTCCGCCGATCAGCAAACCCGACTGGCTCGGTTGCAGCAAATATCAAATATCCCAATTAAATGTTACATACCAACCGCCACCACTGAGGGGGTGATCAAACCTATACCCCTCGGTGAGGACGCCCAAGACCTACTTCCCTATATTGAAAACGCCAAATCCATCATGCGTCTGAGAAACAGGGATGGGTCGGACTCCAGGGCCCTTAAAGTCACTTTTAATAATCCAACCTTGCCATCATACATCCAGATCTCTGCTACCGAATATAGTGTTTATCCCTTTGTTGCCCCTGTCAGGAGATGTAGACAGTGTGCACGGTACGGCCACAATGCCGAACAGTGCCGTGCAAAGAAGCTCATATGCACAAAATGCACAGGGTCCGGTCATGTGGCCAAGGACTGTGAGGCCACCACAGCTAAATGCATCAACTGTGGGGGCCCGCATTCCGCCGCATACAATGGCTGCCCAGAATACCAGCTTCGCCTCAAAGCCAATAAAATCAGGGCCGAGGTGTTTATCCCCTACTCAGAAGCAATCCGCCGGGCCAAACAGGCACTGGAAACAGAAAAACAATCAAAAGTACTACCCCCCTCCCCCCCCCCCATTACAACTTGACCCCTGGTGGAACACAGAGCCCAAGCCCACATCAGCAAATAACACATACGCTAGTGTGTTGACAAAACCACATACCCCACCCAAAAAACAACCTGCCCCCAACGTAAACACAACCAATAACAAGGGAAATAATTCAACAATGAAAGGAACGCCCGCCCCCACGTTCCCCTCATCAACCCCCCCCCCCCCCCACACAGACCTCAAACAGACCCCCCAGAGTCAGATACCCAACTAGACCCAGACTAACTAGCACACAAACTCGTGCCCTTCGACTTAAGGCACTTGAGAGAAAACAACAACTGACAAAAAAAGCAACCTTACATCAGATTGAGACGTTGGTGACTGAACAGATAAACCGACACATTGAAAAACTGACAACACACATGGACAGACTCTTCAAAGCACTCACACCTACAGACACACAAACTGACATCAGACAACCACACTCCTCTACGACAACGACCACTCGACCCCAATGCCCTCCCCCTTCTGAATTTAATCGCGATCAACAATCGGGAAAACACACAGCCGAAACCCTTATGACAGACATTCTCACACACATGGCGAAAGCTAGAACAACGAACAAGCCAGAATCATTACTCGAGGGACTAGTCTCCCTCTTCCCTCCATCTAGTAACCCAACAGCCATCTCTATGGGACCGAACAGCAACTTGATGGCTTAGCCACACTGGCTTGTGGCCCCACGGGGGGTGATACACAAAGGCCAAAAAACAGGCTTACCTCCCATTCTTCCAAGAGAATGGCAACTCATATCCCTTAGTCATAGCTATAAATAGCATATGTACCGACAGTAGCCTCCCTTGTCTTGGTCAAGTTCAGTTCCCAAAAATTTAGTATTTTACAATGGAACTGCCGTTCCATCAAACGAACGGCAGACCACTTAATACATTTTCTAGCCACTACTAAATTATCCTATCATATAATTTTTATTATGTCTCCAATCATTAAATGTAACATTTTCAGAACTCCCTCGTTTATGGGGTTATCAATGCCCACCGAACACTAGTAACGAGGAAGGTAAGATATATACGGCAACATATGTTGGTCTAAATATCTTGCCCCACATGGCCGAAAGGCCAAAGAGGGCGTAAAGCATTACTTCCTTGGTCTAAATATTCAATACAAAACAATTTTACCGCCGATTGCCACTAATAATGACACGTTATATTCTGACGCAATACAAGTTAAAATTAATGGCAAAACAACTAACTTTTTAAATTTATATTATCCGAAAGGTTATCAGACTAGGACCAACCAAAACTGGCTAACCTCCCTTCCCAACACAACCTCGTGGGTGGTGGTGGGGGACTTTAACGCCCACCACCCCTCATGGGAATCCTTTGGTATAAAGCCCGATTCTGGAGGTACCAAACTTTTTCACGAAATCAACGACTCAGATTTAGAATTATTAAATGACGGTTCTTCAACTCGCTTTCCAGACAGTACTAAACAGAAACCCACAGCCATTGATTTAACCCTAGTTTCTCCCGATCTGGTGTTGAACCATGAATGGTATCCATTTTCAGATACTCTTTTTTCTGATCACAAACCAATTTCCATAGAACTGAATGTTAATTATGACACTAAAGAACCCCCACCAACACACCCAAAGTATAATTTTGACAAAGCTAATTGGCCCCTTTTTCAAACCATTCTTAATAAAAATGTTATCGAAAAGATTTCTGATCCTGATATAGAAACCTATTATGGCAATATACGGACAACTGTTTTGCACGCCTGTAATATAGCTATTCCCCTTTTGCCTCAAATAAATACAAATAAACCTAAAAGTAAACCATGGTGGAACGAAGAGGTCAAAAGGGCAGTACAAGCAAAGAAAAAAGCTTGCAATCGCTTTGACATACACCCCACCCACCCCTAATCATATTTTAAAGTTAGAGGCGGAAGAATACTGTAATGATATTATTAATCAAGCTAAACGGGACTACTTTAATAAAGAGGAGATCCTCGATTACAGAGACCTCAGTAAGGCTTGGAAAAAGCTTAGAGGCATGAATAATCGGAATAAAGTAAGAGTGATTAAAAACAATAAATTTACCACAACTAACTTAGAAACGGCAAATGTTATGGCAGAGACATTTGCCGAAGCTAGTCAAATTAAATTCCTTCCCACTAAAGAAAAAATAAAACGCCAAAGTAACCCCCATCATGTAAAATCACAAGATAACTCCCACTATATTAATTCCCCACTCAAATTTGCCGAGCTTGCTGCATCCATAAATCAAATTAAGAAAGTCAGTAAAGCAACAGGAGATGATCCTATCTCCTATCAAATTATAAAACAACTCCCCTTAGTGTTTCGTAAAATAATTCACGATTTTTACTCCAGATGTTGGGGTGAGGGAACCGTGCCGCAAGCCTGGAAGGAAGCACAGGTGGTTGGGATCCTTAAGCCCGGAAAACCGGCTAGGGATCCCAAAAGTTACCGCCCCATCTCCCTCACCCCCCACCTTGGAAAGATCTACGAACGTATCGTAAAAAACAGACTCGAGTATTATCTCGATAAAAACAATATTATCCCCAAGTTCCAAGCAGGTTTTAGAAGACACAGAAATTGTATGGAACAAGTAGTAAGGTTAACCTCCCACGTCAGACGATCTTTTGCACGTCGCAGAAAAGTCTTTGCCACCTTTTTTGACATAAAAGGGGCATACGACTCCGTCTGGCATGGGAGGCTCTTAGATAAACTCAGCAACCTCGGCATCGAGGGTAATATGTTTAACTTTATAATGTCCTTTTTACATAACAGAAGTATGCGAGTCAGGGTAGGCCAATCAGTCTCCTCTGCTCATCAGCTTGACATGGGGGTGCCCCAGGGTAGCATAATAGCCCCCACCCTTTTCAATATTATGATATATGATATTTCAAAACTAAAACTTAAAAATTGTAAAATATCCATGTACGCAGATGACATCGCCATCTGGTCTATTAGCTCCCCCCGCGGCCATAAAACCAATCTTGATCCTGAACTATTAATCCACCAAATTAACACTAACAGAATCACTGAATATTTACATAATAACGGCTTTACCTTATCCCCTAATAAATGTGACTTTATGGTCTTTTCCACATACGGTGACTGTGACTACAGTCTCAGAATTCTTGACGAAGTAAAAAACCCAGTCAAGTCTGTTAAATGTTTGGGTGTTATCCTGACTAAAAGTTTGTCATGGACTCAACATATTGAACATCTGACTAGTAAAGCTTTTAAAGCATTAAATTTTATTAAAGTAATAGCCAGACAATCATGGGCTAAAGACCCTAAATTTTTGACTTACTTAGTCCGTACGCTCGTCAGATCTAGACTAACGTATGGAATGGAAGCATACTATTCTCTTACCAAAACTAATTTAACCACTTTACAAAGAGCGGAAACTAAAGCGCTTAAAACTGCCCTACGTCTCCCAAGATACGCTGTAACCCAACTATTATACAGAGATATTGACTGGTTACCACTGACCCACCTTTTAAAATTAAATTGTGCTACATTTCTAACTAGAGTACACGCATCCAATAACTTTTCGGAGGGAGAATTTCTTTCTTCCTTTTCGGATCCTTGGTTTGCAACTGGAAAACACATTAATATTTATGACTTTTCAGAAAAACTTTTTGAAAGTTCAGATCTCCTTTTGGAAAATATTGCACCCTTTCCACAACACAGACCCCCCGAATGGGACTGGGATCCCCCTGACATTGACATATCCCTTCACCATTTATATGACAAACAGAATGACCTGAACCGTTTAACCGTTGCAGCCAAGGAGAAAATCTATAACTTAAGACACTACTTATCCATATTTACTGATGGATCCCTATTAAGTAACCATCAAATAGGATGTGCCTTTAGTATCCCCGACCTGAAAATTTCAAAAGCATTTCAATTAAATAATAATATTTCCATTTTTTCCACTGAGCTCTGGGCCATTTTGGAAGCCCTGGTATTTATTGATAATTTACCCAACTCCCCCACACAAATAGTTATATTTTCAGATTCCCTTTCTTCAATCCACTCTTTACAGGGAAATAATCAAAATCGGTCCGAAATAAAAAACGAAATAAGAAATATAGTTCAACAATTACATCTCAAAGGAACAACAGTTTTACTTGTATGGATTCCCTCCCATTGTGGCCTGGCAGGTAACGACGCGGCCGACAGAGAGGCCAAAAGGGCCGCCTCAGGTCAAGCCGGCAGCGTCGTTAACATCAAGCTGTCGGTTAGGGAAATTAAAACTTTACTCAAAACCTCAGTTGCCCAGGAGTGGGCCAAAGAATTGGAAATATATGCCAAAGCTCACTCCTGGGATCATAAAATAGTCCAGGGAGGGCTATTTCTCTCCGTAACACCTAAAATTCAATCCCTAATATTTCGACTCAGAACCAGTTCCCATTACTGTAAGTTTAAAAACCTTACTTGTGAATGCGAAAAAACCCTAAATTTAGATCACTTATTTAACCCATGTAATTATATTCAATTTCAATTTACAAACTTTTTTCAACAACTAAAAACAGCCAATATTACATTTACCCCAAACTCCATTTTTGCTTTTGGCCCAAGGGAGTGGTCTCCACTCGTCTGGTTTGCCGAGGCAATTTTGAAATCATCTTTTGGCCACAATTTCTAAAAAAGCTAAAATGACCCGATTATGTGTACATGTTTCGCATTGAGGGGTGGGGCCCCCCCTCGGGTCGGCCGGGCCCCCCCTCGGGTCGGCCGGCGCTAGTGTCCACGCCCTATCCCTTGGATTTTGAGGCATGGGCCCGCGCGTGAAACGCCACCCGGGGGGGACGCTTTCGTAGTCGTGGCGCCTTTTCAGCCTAGCAGAGTCCCCCCGCTCACCTAGCACGGACTCTTTACGACGACTTTCCTCTGCTAGAGCCGGGGGGGAGGGGTCTCGGTCCCTTCCTCCCTCCCTCCCCCCCGCTCTCCCATGATCGAATCGTTAACCATCCCCTCAATTTGTTTATCTTTTTTATCATGTCATGTATAATCAATTAATGTAATAGTTGGGATGCCTCCGTAGTCGTGGCGCCTTTTTAGCCTAGCCAGGTCCCCCTGCTATTGAAGCATGGACCTAATATACGACGCCTTTCCACTGCTTGGGCGGGGGGGGGATTCCCGTCCCTCTTTTCCCCCCCTTTTTTGTTGCCCCCCCCCCCCCCTCGCCCTCCCATGAAAGAATCGGCGGCCTCTCCCTACACATAAATGATATAATATTAAGCTAAAAATAATAAAAACCACAAATGGGCTCCCTTGCTAAACTAATATATAATATTAGCGTGACCAAGACAGGGGGGCTACAAATTGGGTGGCCCTGGAGTCCGTCCCGACCATACTTAAAATAATAATAAAATATAAATTTGATAGTTTTCAATTTCATTGGCCGCCGAACGGCGGCCATTTTATTTTAGTATAGAATATATATATAGGTAACTTTAAATTTTGAAGGCCGGAACTTTCGGCGTCATTTTGACATTATTTAAATGGTGGGGGTGGGGTACCTCCGGTCCGTGGGCCGGACACCTGTCTACACTCCAGCTCCCCTTCCCCCCCTTTTTTCTTCCTTTTTAATTAAGAGTGTGCCCGAGGGGCTGAAGTGGCTTTTTTGAGCCCACTTTCTTTTAATTCCCTCTCACCCCAGTAGACACGTGTCCGGCGTGCGCACCGGAGGCCACTTTCGTAGTCGTCTCGCTATTGCGTAGGTGCTCCCCCCCCTTTTTGGGACTACTTAAGCGACGCCTTTCCACTGCTCGGGGCGGGGAGGAGGGGCCCCTCTCCCTCCCTCCCCCCGCCTCGAGTATGTAAGAATCGTTAGCTACCCCCACCATATTACACCATATTATATCATATTATACTATAATAATTATAACAGATTATCATAACAGATTATCATAACAGATTATATCATATTATATCATAATTTTCATTATATTATATTATTTTACAGATTACAACCTATTTAATTTATGCTCCCAAATTACAAACAATTGTTTGTCAAATAAAAGTTTGTGGGAATAGTTTAAATCTAATTAATAATTACCTGACCGGTTTGCTAGAACGCTGGCCGGGGGTCTATTAGTGCGTTTTTGTCGCACTCTGTATACACTGCAAAGGATAGTTTTTCTCTTATTTACCTTTTTTATCACAAGACTTTTACAAATTACATATTTCTAAGTGCATCAAAAAACAAAGAAATTTTATTGCCGCAAATGTTGACTAATAATTATACAAATTTTACCAATACTCTTATTTTTCCACATGACTAAATGTGAGGGTTCTTCCCCCTTAAATTAAAGATCCGTGAGTTGGACCTCCGCATCGGGTGGCCCGCCCCCCGGGGAGGTGACGTAAGGATGTCTTGCGTGTCCTTCCCCGGGAGGTGCGCCCCCCGCCATGTCGCTGATACACTCCGGGTCCCCCCCCCCAACCCTCATACCCCAACCCTCTTCTAAATAAAAGAAATTATAAAAAGGACCCTTCCATAAATTAAAAATACCCCCCAAATTATTATCACTCCTAAATAAGAAAAGAAATCTGTACATATTTTGTCCTTGATGTAAATATTTCCCCTGTCACTTTAGACAGGGAAGTCCCGGTGGAGAAGTTTGCTCCCCCCCGGCTGGACATAAACTTTTTTCTCAATCTTTTGTAAATAAAAGAAATAATGTATATTTTTGTTAATAAAAGTAAATATTTGTATAAAACGTTTGTTTTAACATAATATAAGGGCCATATTTGGTTTTTAATAATAAAATAAAAACTTGAATTTTAACTCATAGCCCTGAAGCTTTAATCAACTTGGGAGGGTTGGTTTCTTTCACCTCAGGCCAAAATACCAAAGTAATATTTAACGCAACACTTTTATACCTCCATAGCTATTTTATCAAACATTAATAATAAATTAAACTTTTTATAAATTTTACATATTTTCAAAATAACTTGACTTGTGCTTTTTTAATTCTCCCACTACCCCATTTTCATATTTACTGTTTGTCCACGTCTTGTATCGTCCACCTTTGTTGTGTTTGTTTTATTTTATTTTCAAACAACTAATCAATTACAAATGTCCCATATGTGCCCTGCCGGGCCGAGAGGACGTAAAACACTATGTTTCATTCACAGTATAGCATATAACAGTATAATTAATGTTCAATATTAATTATGATCGCTTCTCGGCCTTTTGGCTAAGACAGTGATTCGGGAACATAAATTTTTGTTTATAACCTGGTTGGTTTGTTCAGCCCGTCGTACATGGCGAAAGCCGATACGCGACGTTAAACTGAACTTCCATCCACAGTATAGCATATTCCAAAGTAAAATTGAACGCCCGCCCCTCTAGTGGGGCTCCCGCCCGCCCCAGCGTGTGGAGTCTCTTCCGACAGCCGCACAGGAACTTTCTCAACTGCTAGCGTGCTGCACCCCGCGTCAGGCCCACAGAGTGCTGGGACTGGCAGTGATATACCGAGGGTCAAAAAGTGGTAGGACAAACTGTCCTGAGACGAAAGAAATCAATAGGACAATGTCCTGGCTCTTGCAGAAATCAATAAGACAAAGCGTGCCAGTGTTAAAAATGTAATCAGACAGGGGAGAACATAATAGGACTTTTAAAATTTTAATAGGTCAATGGCCTATGACCGGGGCCTCGGGACATCACTGGACCGGGGGTCGCAGCAGCAGACCTTGCGGAGTTTGGTTGGGCCAGACTCCGACCTCTACAGCGGGCTCTCACCAACTGCATGGCGGTCTCCACGCCGCAAAGGACCGGGACACCCTGCTCCCGCTCCCCTCGTCAGTCAAGGAAACGCTCCTCCCCTGGCTCAACAAGCGGGAACTCCACTCCACATCCAGGAACCCCCCCCTCACTCTCTGCACGGATGCTTCCGGTGTGGCATAAAATATTTTACCCATGAAATAAATACTCTTTCCTTCCTCATTCGAATTGTTTGCTGTTTGGGAAAGATCCGCCCCCCTAAATACATCCAGAGGCATCTTGTGGCATGCAGGAAGAACAGAAGATTCATCATTAAATTGTATAACTGTCAATACTGATTTTTTTCTTCTTAGATCATTATGATTTATTATAATCATCATCATCATCATCATCAATGCCATCATTTTTTTTTCCAAACATTTTTTTTTAATCATTGACTGAATACATGTTACAAACATTTGAAATATATATCATCAATGCCATCATTATCATCATCACCTTCATCTTATTTGCTTTCTTTGTTATTTCCC
>CM065693.1:51624931-51653654 GCA_017654935.2 Phymorhynchus buccinoides
TGAAATACACTATAGATTTGAAATCCAGTGGGCAAATGAATAGTGGCAGAAAGACTTCAGGAAAATAAATAAATACAAGGAGTGCTATTTTCCTTGGGAAAAAAACCCCTCCCCTATCCAGGGAAAAAAGATTGCGCCTAGGAAATAAACACTCCACTTTCCTGACAAATAGTACTCCCACTAAGCGTAGTATGTGTTTCTGTCAGTTTATAACTCTGCTGCTGTCTGTCTGTCTCTCTCTCTCTGTGTCTCTCTCTCTCTCTCTCTCTCTCTCTCTCTCTCTCTCTCTCTCTCTCTCTCTCTCTCTCTCTCTCTCTCTCTCTCTCTCTCTCTCTCTCTCTCTCTCTCTCTCTCTCTCTCTCTCTCTCTCTCTCTCTCTCTCTCGCTAAAATTAATGTTTAAATTGTCTGCACTCTATTGCTAATTGCTACCGGTTTCATACCATAGGCTGCATTAGTTTGCCCTGTTCTAAAATGTATAGTTCTTTTATACGTGCTTCAACATATATCTGTGTGTATATGCATGTATTCTTGCGTGTGCCGCGCGCACGTGCAGGTGTGTGCGTGTATGGTTACACGCATGTATGCCCGCACAAGTATTAACAACTATACATGCGCGTATGTAATTCTATGAATTCGTACTTCAACCTGTCTTTATCACAATAACTGCTTTGCTACCTTTATGTTTAATTATGTATGTGTAATTCTATGCCTTGCCATGTTTGTATTCTATGTTCGTATGTGTACAAAGGTGCTACCTTTATGTTCAAATTTGTATGTGTAATATCATGCCTTGCCATGTTTGTATTCTATGTTTGTATATGCACCAAGGACAGATTAGAAGACTAGGCGTTGCCTAAAATCTTTATCCTTGAAAAATAAAGTTTAAGTTTTCAAGTTTTCAAGTTTTTCAAGTTTTCTCTTTCTCTCTCTCTCTTTCTGCCCCCCCCTCTCTCTCTCTCTCTCTCTCTCTCTCTCTCTCTCTCTCTCTCTCTCTCTCTCTCTCTCTCTCTCTCTCTCTCTCTCTCCCTCTCTCTCTCTCCCTCTCTCTCTCTCTCTCTCTCACGTAGAGACGGGGACACATAGCAACAGACGGGGACATGTAGAGACGGGGACATGTAGAGACGGAGACATGTAGCGACGGGGACACATAGAGACGGGGACACATAGAGACGGGGACACATAGAGACGGGGACATGTAGAGACGGAGATGTGTAGAGACGGGGACACATAGAGACGGGGACACATAGAGACGGGGACATGTAGAGACGGAGACATGTAGAGACAGACAGGGACACATAGAAACAGATATGTAGAGACGGGGACACATAGAGACGGAGACACATAGAGATGGGGATACATAGAGGCGGGGACACATAGAGACGGGGACACATAGAGACAGAGACATGTAGAGACAGGGACACATAGAGACGGAGACATGTAGAGACGGAGACATGTAGAGATGGAGACACATATAGACGGAGACATGTAGAGACGGAGACATGTAGAGACGGAGACACATAGAGACGGAGACATGTAGAGACGGAGACACATAGAGACGGAGACATGTAGAGACAGGGACATGTAGAGACGGAGACATGTAGAGATGGAGACATGTAGAGACGGAGACATGTAGAGACGGAGACACATAGAGATGGAGACATGTAGAGACGGAGACATGTAGAGATGGAGACATGTAGAGACGGAGACATGTAGAGATGGAGACATGTAGAGACGGAGACATGTAGAGAGACAGACACACACACACACGCGCGCACACACGCACATGCACGCAAGCACATACACACGCGCACACTTGCGTGCACACACTCACGCAGGCACACTCACGCGCATACGTACACACACACAACACACACACACACACGCACACACTCGCTCACGCGCAGACACACACGCACGCATGTGCTCACGGACGCATCCACAAACATCCACACTATGCACGCACTTCGCACGTACACACTCGCACACACACACACACACACACAAACACACATACACACACACATACTCAAGCGCGCTCACAGACACAGTTGCGGAGATTATTTCTCAAAGGTCATATCCACCCCTGCATAACACAAGCGAGATTCCGTGCAACACGTGATTATCTACTCGCCAATCACACGACAGAGCGCGAATAGAGCGGGAATTCTGCTTTGTGAGACTGTTCACGTGTCTTACATTGTCAGTTGAGCTCTAGCGCTACAGGGACAATGGCTGATGAGCTAGGCCTTACAGTTTCGTGTTGCCTTCCTTCACAGTTTTACAAGTCATTTCGGGCTCTGTTTTCCTTCAGGTGAGAACACAACTTTCTTTTTGTTTGAAAGAAAGGAATAACCTGTGATTGTATATATATTTATATATATACACACTTCATAGGCTCCTTCGACGTACTTATCCAGATCCAGATCCAGATAATTATATGTTGAGAGAGGGGGTGGCACATAGAGATGGAGACATGTAGAGAATGTTGACCCGCGTAGAATGTATACATTCTATGATGAGATTGTAGAATGGATGCATTCTACGACTGGTTCATAGAATGTGAAACAGAGAATGTATACTTTCTACAGCGAAATGTGACTGGCCCTTAAGGGAGATAATTTGATGACAAAAGAGTGGAAAAGGTGTCTCTTTCCGTCAGACGATCATCTCGTGTGGGCGGAAATGTGGATTTTGCCCAGTTTGTAACCCTTCTCTTTCTGTTTCAAACCCTTTTTATTTCTGTTCTTAGCCCTTCTCTTTCTGTTTTTAACGCTTCTCTTTCAGTTTGTAGCCCTTCTCTTTCCGTTTTAACCCTTCTCTTTCAGTGCGGCAAGACAAGCAATGGTCGGCGACTACTCAAACCTTATTTGCAACTCTTTTGTTGTTGTGTTGTTGTTGTTTTCAAATAATAAATTGTTTGTTCCATGACTGTAGTTTTGAGTATGATACCATTCTGTTACCTTGGCGTGTTTGTTCCTCACATGTTTTCAATTTCTGTCTCAGGTCTTCTCAGGGACAACTTCCAAGACGTGTGAGGTGCTTTTCCCTAGGTGCTGGACGGACCCAGACAAGCACCGGCCCCACCTACCCTACCGACACAAGAGGAGTCCCGGAGATGAAAGGATCGGCCCACATTGAACTCTGGACGACTATCACTTGAAAGATCAGACCACGGAGCATCGTCTGCAGAGATGTCCAATCCACGAAACCGTCAGACAAGAAGTGTTGTCAGTGGAGGTGGCTTTGTCGCCCAAACTCTACGGCAGCCGACAGGAGTTGGAGAAATGGACATTGTTCGTCACAAGACACGGACTGGTCGTGTAGACAACGTTGGACAAAAAGAAGTCTGTTCTGGGTAAGTAGGCCTAGTAGTAGTAGTAGTAGTAGTAGTAGTAGTAGTAGTAGTAGTAGTAGTAGTAGTAGTAGTAGTAGTAGTAGTAGTAGTAGTAGTAGTAGTAGTAGTAGTAGTAGTAGTAGTATAGTAGTAGTAGTAGTAGTAGTAGTAGTAGTAGTAGTAGTAGAAGTAGTGTGCTGTAGTGTGTGTTGGGGAGGGGGGTGTAGTAGTGGGCTGTAGTGTGTGTTGGGGAGGGGGGTGTAGTAGTGGGCTGTAGTGTGTGTTGGGGAGGGGGGTGAAGTAGTGGGCTGTAGTGTGTGTTGGGGAGGGGGGTGAAGTAGTGGGCTGTAGTGTGTGTTGGGGAGGGGGGTGTAGTAGTGGGCTGTAGTGTGTGTTGTGGAGGGGGGTGTAGTAGTGGGCTGTAGTGTGTGTTGGGGAGGGGGGTGAAGTAGTGGGCTGTAGTGTGTGTTGGGGAGGGGGGTGTAGTAGTGGGCTGTAGTGTGTGTTGGGGAGGGGGGTGAAGTAGTGGGCTGTAGTGTGTGTTGGGGAGGGGGTTGAAGTAGTGGGCTGTAGTGTGTGTTGGGGAGGGGGGTGTAGTAGTGGGCTGTAGTGTGTGTTGGGGAGGGGGGTGAAGTAGTGGGCTGTAGTGTGTGTTGGGGAGGGGGGTGTAGTAGTGGGCTGTAGTGTGTGTTGGGGAGGGGGGTGTAGTAGTGGGCTGTAGTGTGTGTTGGGGAGGGGGGTGAAGTAGTGGGCTGTAGTGTGTGTTGGGGAGGGGGGTGAAGTAGTGGGCTGTAGTGTGTGTTGGGGAGGGGGGTGAAGTAGTGGGCTGTAGTGTGTGTTGGGGAGTGTGGGGGTGAAGTAGTAGGGCTGTAGTGTGTGTTGGGGAGGGGGGTGTAGTAGTGGGCTGTAGTGTGTGTTGTGGAGGGGGGTGAAGTAGTGGGCTGTAGTGTGTGTTGGGGAGGGGGGTGAAGTAGTGGGCTGTAGTGTGTGTTGGGGAGGGGGGTGTAGTAGTGGGCTGTAGTGTGTGTTGGGGAGGGGGGTGTAGTAGTGGGCTGTAGTGTGTGTTGGGGAGGGGGGTGTAGTAGTGGGCTGTAGTGTGTGTTGGGGAGGGGGGTGTAGTAGTGGGCTGTAGTGTGTGTTGGGGAGGGGGGTGTAGTAGTGGGCTGTAGTGTGTGTTGGGGAGGGGGGTGAAGTAGTGGGCTGTAGTGTGTGTTGGGGAGGGGGGTGAAGTAGTGGGCTGTAGTGTGTGTTGGGGAGGGGGGTGACAGTAGTGGGCTGTAGTGTGTGTTGGGGAGGGGGGTGTGTAGTAGGCTGTAGTGTGTGTGTGTAGTGTGGGCTGTTGTGTGGGGGGAGGGGGGTGTAGTAGTGGGCTGTAGTGTGTGTTGGGGAGGGGGGTGAAGTAGTGGGCTGTAGTGTGTGTTGGGGAGGGGGGTGAAGTAGTGGGCTGTAGTGTGTGTGTGGGGAGGGGGGTGAAGTAGTGGGCTGTAGTGTGTGTTGGGGAGGGGGGTGAAGTAGTGGGCTGTAGTGTGTGTTGGGGAGGGGGGTGAAGTAGTGGGCTGTAGTGTGTGTTGGGGAGGGGGGTGAAGTAGTGGGCTGTAGTGTGTGTTGGGGAGGGGGGTGAAGTAGTGGGCTGTAGTGTGTGTTGGGGAGGGGGGTGAAGTAGTGGGCTGTAGTGTGTGTTGGGGAGGGGGGTGAAGTAGTGGGCTGTAGTGTGTGTTGGGGAGGGGGGTGAAGTAGTGGGCTGTAGTGTGTGTTGGGGAGGGGGGTGTAGTAGTGGGCTGTAGTGTGTGTTGGGGAGGGGGGTGAAGTAGTGGGCTGTAGTGTGTGTTGGGGAGGGGGGTGAAGTAGTGGGCTGTAGTGTGTGTTGGGGAGGGGGGTGAAGTAGTGGGCTGTAGTGTGTGTTGGGGAGGGGGGTGAAGTAGTGGGCTGTAGTGTGTGTTGGGGAGGGGGGTGTAGTAGTGGGCTGTAGTGTGTGTTGGGGAGGGGGGTGTAGTAGTGGGCTGTAGTGTGTGTTGGGGAGGGGGGTGAAGTAGTGGGCTGTAGTGTGTGTTGGGGAGGGGGGTGAAGTAGTGGGCTGTAGTGTGTGTTGGGGAGGGGGGTGAAGTAGTGGGCTGTAGTGTGTGTTGGGGAGGGGGGTGTAGTAGTGGGCTGTAGTGTGTGTTGGGGAGGGGGGTGAAGTAGTGGGCTGTAGTGTGTGTTGTTGGGGAGGGGGGTGAAGTAGTGGGCTGTAGTGTGTGTTGGGGAGGGGGGTGTAGTAGTGGGCTGTAGTGTGTGTTGGGGAGGGGGGTGAAGTAGTGGGCTGTAGTGTGTGTTGGGGAGGGGGGTGTAGTAGTGGGCTGTAGTGTGTGTTGGGGAGGGGGGTGAAGTAGTGGGCTGTAGTGTGTGTTGGGGAGGGGGGTGAAGTAGTGGGCTGTAGTGTGTGTTGGGGAGGGGGGTGAAGTAGTGGGCTGTAGTGTGTGTTGGGGAGGGGGGTGTAGTAGTGGGCTGTAGTGTGTGTTGGGGAGGGGGGTGAAGTAGTGGGCTGTAGTGTGTGTTGGGGAGGGGGGTGAAGTAGTGGGCTGTAGTGTGTGTTGGGGAGGGGGGTGAAGTAGTGGGCTGTAGTGTGTGTTGGGGAGGGGGGTGAAGTAGTGGGCTGTAGTGTGTGTTGGGGAGGGGGGTGAAGTAGTGGGCTGTAGTGTGTGTTGGGGAGGGGGGTGAAGTAGTGGGCTGTAGTGTGTGTTGGGGAGGGGGGTGAAGTAGTGGGCTGTAGTGTGTGTTGGGGAGGGGGGTGAAGTAGTGGGCTGTAGTGTGTGTTGGGGAGGGGGGTGAAGTAGTGGGCTGTAGTGTGTGTTGGGGAGGGGGGTGAAGTAGTGGGCTGTAGTGTGTGTTGGGGAGGGGGGTGAAGTAGTGGGCTGTAGTGTGTGTTGGGGAGGGGGGTGAAGTAGTGGGCTGTAGTGTGTGTTGGGGAGGGGGGTGAAGTAGTGGGCTGTAGTGTGTGTTGGGGAGGGGGGTGAAGTAGTGGGCTGTAGTGTGTGTTGGGGAGGGGGGTGAAGTAGTGGGCTGTAGTGTGTGTTGGGGAGGGGGGTGAAGTAGTGGGCTGTAGTGTGTGTTGGGGAGGGGGGTGAAGTAGTGGGCTGTAGTGTGTGTTGGGGAGGGGGGTGAAGTAGTGGGCTGTAGTGTGTGTTGGGGAGGGGGGTGAAGTAGTGGGCTGTAGTGTGTGTTGGGGAGGGGGGTGAAGTAGTGGGCTGTAGTGTGTGTTGGGGAGGGGGGTGAAGTAGTGGGCTGTAGTGTGTGTTGGGGAGGGGGGTGAAGTAGTGGGCTGTAGTGTGTGTTGGGGAGGGGGGTGAAGTAGTGGGCTGTAGTGTGTGTTGGGGAGGGGGGTGAAGTAGTGGGCTGTAGTGTGTGTTGGGGAGGGGGGTGAAGTAGTGGGCTGTAGTGTGTGTTGGGGAGGGGGGTGAAGTAGTGGGCTGTAGTGTGTGTTGGGGAGGGGGGTGAAGTAGTGGGCTGTAGTGTGTGTTGGGGAGGGGGGTGAAGTAGTGGGCTGTAGTGTGTGTTGGGGAGGGGGGTGAAGTAGTGGGCTGTAGTGTGTGTTGGGGAGGGGGGTGAAGTAGTGGGCTGTAGTGTGTGTTGGGGAGGGGGGTGAAGTAGTGGGCTGTAGTGTGTGTTGGGGAGGGGGGTGAAGTAGTGGGCTGTAGTGTGTGTTGGGGAGGGGGGTGTAGTAGTGGGCTGTAGTGTGTGTTGGGGAGGGGGGTGAAGTAGTGGGCTGTAGTGTGTGTTGGGGAGGGGGGTGAAGTAGTGGGCTGTAGTGTGTGTTGGGGAGGGGGGTGAAGTAGTGGGCTGTAGTGTGTGTTGGGGAGGGGGGTGAAGTAGTGGGCTGTAGTGTGTGTTGGGGAGGGGGGTGAAGTAGTGGGCTGTAGTGTGTGTTGGGGAGGGGGGTGAAGTAGTGGGCTGTAGTGTGTGTTGGGGAGGGGGGTGAAGTAGTGGGCTGTAGTGTGTGTTGGGGAGGGGGGTGAAGTAGTGGGCTGTAGTGTGTGTTGGGGAGGGGGGTGAAGTAGTGGGCTGTAGTGTGTGTTGGGGAGGGGGGTGAAGTAGTGGGCTGTAGTGTGTGTTGGGGAGGGGGGTGAAGTAGTGGGCTGTAGTGTGTGTTGGGGAGGGGGGTGAAGTAGTGGGCTGTAGTGTGTGTTGGGGAGGGGGGTGAAGTAGTGGGCTGTAGTGTGTGTTGGGGAGGGGGGTGAAGTAGTGGGCTGTAGTGTGTGTTGGGGAGGGGGGTGAAGTAGTGGGCTGTAGTGTGTGTTGGGGAGGGGGGTGAAGTAGTGGGCTGTAGTGTGTGTTGGGGAGGGGGGTGAAGTAGTGGGCTGTAGTGTGTGTTGGGGAGGGGGGTGTAGTAGTGGGCTGTAGTGTGTGTTGGGGAGGGGGGTGAAGTAGTGGGCTGTAGTGTGTGTTGGGGAGGGGGGTGAAGTAGTGGGCTGTAGTGTGTGTTGGGGAGGGGGGTGAAGTAGTGGGCTGTAGTGTGTGTTGGGGAGGGGGGTGAAGTAGTGGGCTGTAGTGTGTGTTGGGGAGGGGGGTGAAGTAGTGGGCTGTAGTGTGTGTTGGGGAGGGGGGTGAAGTAGTGGGCTGTAGTGTGTGTTGGGGAGGGGGGTGAAGTAGTGGGCTGTAGTGTGTGTTGGGGAGGGGGGTGAAGTAGTGGGCTGTAGTGTGTGTTGGGGAGGGGGGTGAAGTAGTGGGCTGTAGTGTGTGTTGGGGAGGGGGGTGAAGTAGTGGGCTGTAGTGTGTGTTGGGGAGGGGGGTGAAGTAGTGGGCTGTAGTGTGTGTTGGGGAGGGGGGTGAAGTAGTGGGCTGTAGTGTGTGTTGGGGAGGGGGGTGAAGTAGTGGGCTGTAGTGTGTGTTGGGGAGGGGGGTGAAGTAGTGGGCTGTAGTGTGTGTTGGGGAGGGGGGTGAAGTAGTGGGCTGTAGTGTGTGTTGGGGAGGGGGGTGAAGTAGTGGGCTGTAGTGTGTGTTGGGGAGGGGGGTGAAGTAGTGGGCTGTAGTGTGTGTTGGGGAGGGGGGTGAAGTAGTGGGCTGTAGTGTGTGTTGGGGAGGGGGGTGAAGTAGTGGGCTGTAGTGTGTGTTGGGGAGGGGGGTGAAGTAGTGGGCTGTAGTGTGTGTTGGGGAGGGGGGTGAAGTAGTGGGCTGTAGTGTGTGTTGGGGAGGGGGGTGAAGTAGTGGGCTGTAGTGTGTGTTGGGGAGGGGGGTGAAGTAGTGGGCTGTAGTGTGTGTTGGGGAGGGGGGTGAAGTAGTGGGCTGTAGTGTGTGTTGGGGAGGGGGGTGAAGTAGTGGGCTGTAGTGTGTGTTGGGGAGGGGGGTGAAGTAGTGGGCTGTAGTGTGTGTTGGGGAGGGGGGTGAAGTAGTGGGCTGTAGTGTGTGTTGGGGAGGGGGGTGAAGTAGTGGGCTGTAGTGTGTGTTGGGGAGGGGGGTGAAGTAGTGGGCTGTAGTGTGTGTTGGGGAGGGGGGTGAAGTAGTGGGCTGTAGTGTGTGTTGGGGAGGGGGGTGAAGTAGTGGGCTGTAGTGTGTGTTGGGGAGGGGGGTGAAGTAGTGGGCTGTAGTGTGTGTTGGGGAGGGGGGTGAAGTAGTGGGCTGTAGTGTGTGTTGGGGAGGGGGGTGAAGTAGTGGGCTGTAGTGTGTGTTGGGGAGGGGGGTGAAGTAGTGGGCTGTAGTGTGTGTTGGGGAGGGGGGTGAAGTAGTGGGCTGTAGTGTGTGTTGGGGAGGGGGGTGAAGTAGTGGGCTGTAGTGTGTGTTGGGGAGGGGGGTGAAGTAGTGGGCTGTAGTGTGTGTTGGGGAGGGGGGTGAAGTAGTGGGCTGTAGTGTGTGTTGGGGAGGGGGGTGAAGTAGTGGGCTGTAGTGTGTGTTGGGGAGGGGGGTGAAGTAGTGGGCTGTAGTGTGTGTTGGGGAGGGGGGTGAAGTAGTGGGCTGTAGTGTGTGTTGGGGAGGGGGGTGAAGTAGTGGGCTGTAGTGTGTGTTGGGGAGGGGGGTGAAGTAGTGGGCTGTAGTGTGTGTTGGGGAGGGGGGTGAAGTAGTGGGCTGTAGTGTGTGTTGGGGAGGGGGGTGAAGTAGTGGGCTGTAGTGTGTGTTGGGGAGGGGGGTGAAGTAGTGGGCTGTAGTGTGTGTTGGGGAGGGGGGTGAAGTAGTGGGCTGTAGTGTGTGTTGGGGAGGGGGGTGAAGTAGTGGGCTGTAGTGTGTGTTGGGGAGGGGGGTGAAGTAGTGGGCTGTAGTGTGTGTTGGGGAGGGGGGTGAAGTAGTGGGCTGTAGTGTGTGTTGGGGAGGGGGGTGTAGTAGTGGGCTGTAGTGTGTGTTGGGGAGGGGGGTGAAGTAGTGGGCTGTAGTGTGTGTTGGGGAGGGGGGTGAAGTAGTGGGCTGTAGTGTGTGTTGGGGAGGGGGGTGAAGTAGTGGGCTGTAGTGTGTGTTGGGGAGGGGGGTGAAGTAGTGGGCTGTAGTGTGTGTTGGGGAGGGGGGTGAAGTAGTGGGCTGTAGTGTGTGTTGGGGAGGGGGGTGAAGTAGTGGGCTGTAGTGTGTGTTGGGGAGGGGGGTGAAGTAGTGGGCTGTAGTGTGTGTTGGGGAGGGGGGTGAAGTAGTGGGCTGTAGTGTGTGTTGGGGAGGGGGGTGAAGTAGTGGGCTGTAGTGTGTGTTGGGGAGGGGGGTGAAGTAGTGGGCTGTAGTGTGTGTTGGGGAGGGGGGTGAAGTAGTGGGCTGTAGTGTGTGTTGGGGAGGGGGGTGAAGTAGTGGGCTGTAGTGTGTGTTGGGGAGGGGGGTGAAGTAGTGGGCTGTAGTGTGTGTTGGGGAGGGGGGTGAAGTAGTGGGCTGTAGTGTGTGTTGGGGAGGGGGGTGAAGTAGTGGGCTGTAGTGTGTGTTGGGGAGGGGGGTGAAGTAGTGGGCTGTAGTGTGTGTTGGGGAGGGGGGTGAAGTAGTGGGCTGTAGTGTGTGTTGGGGAGGGGGGTGAAGTAGTGGGCTGTAGTGTGTGTTGGGGAGGGGGGTGAAGTAGTGGGCTGTAGTGTGTGTTGGGGAGGGGGGTGAAGTAGTGGGCTGTAGTGTGTGTTGGGGAGGGGGGTGAAGTAGTGGGCTGTAGTGTGTGTTGGGGAGGGGGGTGAAGTAGTGGGCTGTAGTGTGTGTTGGGGAGGGGGGTGAAGTAGTGGGCTGTAGTGTGTGTTGGGGAGGGGGGTGAAGTAGTGGGCTGTAGTGTGTGTTGGGGAGGGGGGTGAAGTAGTGGGCTGTAGTGTGTGTTGGGGAGGGGGGTGAAGTAGTGGGCTGTAGTGTGTGTTGGGGAGGGGGGTGAAGTAGTGGGCTGTAGTGTGTGTTGGGGAGGGGGGTGAAGTAGTGGGCTGTAGTGTGTGTTGGGGAGGGGGGTGAAGTAGTGGGCTGTAGTGTGTGTTGGGGAGGGGGGTGAAGTAGTGGGCTGTAGTGTGTGTTGGGGAGGGGGGTGAAGTAGTGGGCTGTAGTGTGTGTTGGGGAGGGGGGTGAAGTAGTGGGCTGTAGTGTGTGTTGGGGAGGGGGGTGAAGTAGTGGGCTGTAGTGTGTGTTGGGGAGGGGGGTGAAGTAGTGGGCTGTAGTGTGTGTTGGGGAGGGGGGTGAAGTAGTGGGCTGTAGTGTGTGTTGGGGAGGGGGGTGAAGTAGTGGGCTGTAGTGTGTGTTGGGGAGGGGGGTGAAGTAGTGGGCTGTAGTGTGTGTTGGGGAGGGGGGTGAAGTAGTGGGCTGTAGTGTGTGTTGGGGAGGGGGGTGAAGTAGTGGGCTGTAGTGTGTGTTGGGGAGGGGGGTGAAGTAGTGGGCTGTAGTGTGTGTTGGGGAGGGGGGTGAAGTAGTGGGCTGTAGTGTGTGTTGGGGAGGGGGGTGAAGTAGTGGGCTGTAGTGTGTGTTGGGGAGGGGGGTGAAGTAGTGGGCTGTAGTGTGTGTTGGGGAGGGGGGTGAAGTAGTGGGCTGTAGTGTGTGTTGGGGAGGGGGGTGAAGTAGTGGGCTGTAGTGTGTGTTGGGGAGGGGGGTGAAGTAGTGGGCTGTAGTGTGTGTTGGGGAGGGGGGTGAAGTAGTGGGCTGTAGTGTGTGTTGGGGAGGGGGGTGAAGTAGTGGGCTGTAGTGTGTGTTGGGGAGGGGGGTGAAGTAGTGGGCTGTAGTGTGTGTTGGGGAGGGGGGTGAAGTAGTGGGCTGTAGTGTGTGTTGGGGAGGGGGGTGAAGTAGTGGGCTGTAGTGTGTGTTGGGGAGGGGGGTGAAGTAGTGGGCTGTAGTGTGTGTTGGGGAGGGGGGTGAAGTAGTGGGCTGTAGTGTGTGTTGGGGAGGGGGGTGAAGTAGTGGGCTGTAGTGTGTGTTGGGGAGGGGGGTGAAGTAGTGGGCTGTAGTGTGTGTTGGGGAGGGGGGTGAAGTAGTGGGCTGTAGTGTGTGTTGGGGAGGGGGGTGAAGTAGTGGGCTGTAGTGTGTGTTGGGGAGGGGGGTGAAGTAGTGGGCTGTAGTGTGTGTTGGGGAGGGGGGTGAAGTAGTGGGCTGTAGTGTGTGTTGGGGAGGGGGGTGAAGTAGTGGGCTGTAGTGTGTGTTGGGGAGGGGGGTGAAGTAGTGGGCTGTAGTGTGTGTTGGGGAGGGGGGTGAAGTAGTGGGCTGTAGTGTGTGTTGGGGAGGGGGGTGAAGTAGTGGGCTGTAGTGTGTGTTGGGGAGGGGGGTGAAGTAGTGGGCTGTAGTGTGTGTTGGGGAGGGGGGTGAAGTAGTGGGCTGTAGTGTGTGTTGGGGAGGGGGGTGAAGTAGTGGGCTGTAGTGTGTGTTGGGGAGGGGGGTGAAGTAGTGGGCTGTAGTGTGTGTTGGGGAGGGGGGTGAAGTAGTGGGCTGTAGTGTGTGTTGGGGAGGGGGGTGAAGTAGTGGGCTGTAGTGTGTGTTGGGGAGGGGGGTGAAGTAGTGGGCTGTAGTGTGTGTTGGGGAGGGGGGTGAAGTAGTGGGCTGTAGTGTGTGTTGGGGAGGGGGGTGAAGTAGTGGGCTGTAGTGTGTGTTGGGGAGGGGGGTGAAGTAGTGGGCTGTAGTGTGTGTTGGGGAGGGGGGTGAAGTAGTGGGCTGTAGTGTGTGTTGGGGAGGGGGGTGAAGTAGTGGGCTGTAGTGTGTGTTGGGGAGGGGGGTGAAGTAGTGGGCTGTAGTGTGTGTTGGGGAGGGGGGTGAAGTAGTGGGCTGTAGTGTGTGTTGGGGAGGGGGGTGAAGTAGTGGGCTGTAGTGTGTGTTGGGGAGGGGGGTGAAGTAGTGGGCTGTAGTGTGTGTTGGGGAGGGGGGTGAAGTAGTGGGCTGTAGTGTGTGTTGGGGAGGGGGGTGAAGTAGTGGGCTGTAGTGTGTGTTGGGGAGGGGGGTGAAGTAGTGGGCTGTAGTGTGTGTTGGGGAGGGGGGTGAAGTAGTGGGCTGTAGTGTGTGTTGGGGAGGGGGGTGAAGTAGTGGGCTGTAGTGTGTGTTGGGGAGGGGGGTGAAGTAGTGGGCTGTAGTGTGTGTTGGGGAGGGGGGTGAAGTAGTGGGCTGTAGTGTGTGTTGGGGAGGGGGGTGAAGTAGTGGGCTGTAGTGTGTGTTGGGGAGGGGGGTGAAGTAGTGGGCTGTAGTGTGTGTTGGGGAGGGGGGTGAAGTAGTGGGCTGTAGTGTGTGTTGGGGAGGGGGGTGAAGTAGTGGGCTGTAGTGTGTGTTGGGGAGGGGGTGAAGTAGTGGGCTGTAGTGTGTGTTGGGGAGGGGGGTGAAGTAGTGGGCTGTAGTGTGTGTTGGGGAGGGGGGTGAAGTAGTGGGCTGTAGTGTGTGTTGGGGAGGGGGGTGAAGTAGTGGGCTGTAGTGTGTGTTGGGGAGGGGGGTGAAGTAGTGGGCTGTAGTGTGTGTTGGGGAGGGGGGTGAAGTAGTGGGCTGTAGTGTGTGTTGGGGAGGGGGGTGAAGTAGTGGGCTGTAGTGTGTGTTGGGGAGGGGGGTGAAGTAGTGGGCTGTAGTGTGTGTTGGGGAGGGGGGTGAAGTAGTGGGCTGTAGTGTGTGTTGGGGAGGGGGGTGAAGTAGTGGGCTGTAGTGTGTGTTGGGGAGGGGGGTGAAGTAGTGGGCTGTAGTGTGTGTTGGGGAGGGGGGTGAAGTAGTGGGCTGTAGTGTGTGTTGGGGAGGGGGGTGAAGTAGTGGGCTGTAGTGTGTGTTGGGGAGGGGGGTGAAGTAGTGGGCTGTAGTGTGTGTTGGGGAGGGGGGTGAAGTAGTGGGCTGTAGTGTGTGTTGGGGAGGGGGGTGAAGTAGTGGGCTGTAGTGTGTGTTGGGGAGGGGGGTGAAGTAGTGGGCTGTAGTGTGTGTTGGGGAGGGGGGTGAAGTAGTGGGCTGTAGTGTGTGTTGGGGAGGGGGGTGAAGTAGTGGGCTGTAGTGTGTGTTGGGGAGGGGGGTGAAGTAGTGGGCTGTAGTGTGTGTTGGGGAGGGGGGTGAAGTAGTGGGCTGTAGTGTGTGTTGTGGAGGGGGGTGAAGTAGTGGGCTGTAGTGTGTGTTGGGGAGGGGGGTGAAGTAGTGGGCTGTAGTGTGTGTTGGGGAGGGGGGTGAAGTAGTGGGCTGTAGTGTGTGTTGGGGAGGGGGGTGAAGTAGTGGGCTGTAGTGTGTGTTGGGGAGGGGGGTGAAGTAGTGGGCTGTAGTGTGTGTTGGGGAGGGGGGTGAAGTAGTGGGCTGTAGTGTGTGTTGGGGAGGGGGGTGAAGTAGTGGGCTGTAGTGTGTGTTGGGGAGGGGGGTGAAGTAGTGGGCTGTAGTGTGTGTTGGGGAGGGGGGTGAAGTAGTGGGCTGTAGTGTGTGTTGGGGAGGGGGGTGAAGTAGTGGGCTGTAGTGTGTGTTGGGGAGGGGGGTGAAGTAGTGGGCTGTAGTGTGTGTTGGGGAGGGGGGTGAAGTAGTGGGCTGTAGTGTGTGTTGGGGAGGGGGGTGAAGTAGTGGGCTGTAGTGTGTGTTGGGGAGGGGGGTGAAGTAGTGGGCTGTAGTGTGTGTTGGGGAGGGGGGTGAAGTAGTGGGCTGTAGTGTGTGTTGGGGAGGGGGGTGAAGTAGTGGGCTGTAGTGTGTGTTGGGGAGGGGGGTGAAGTAGTGGGCTGTAGTGTGTGTTGGGGAGGGGGGTGAAGTAGTGGGCTGTAGTGTGTGTTGGGGAGGGGGGTGAAGTAGTGGGCTGTAGTGTGTGTTGGGGAGGGGGGTGAAGTAGTGGGCTGTAGTGTGTGTTGGGGAGGGGGGTGAAGTAGTGGGCTGTAGTGTGTGTTGGGGAGGGGGGTGAAGTAGTGGGCTGTAGTGTGTGTTGGGGAGGGGGGTGAAGTAGTGGGCTGTAGTGTGTGTTGGGGAGGGGGGTGAAGTAGTGGGCTGTAGTGTGTGTTGGGGAGGGGGGTGAAGTAGTGGGCTGTAGTGTGTGTTGGGGAGGGGGGTGAAGTAGTGGGCTGTAGTGTGTGTTGGGGAGGGGGGTGAAGTAGTGGGCTGTAGTGTGTGTTGGGGAGGGGGGTGAAGTAGTGGGCTGTAGTGTGTGTTGGGGAGGGGGGTGAAGTAGTGGGCTGTAGTGTGTGTTGGGGAGGGGGGTGAAGTAGTGGGCTGTAGTGTGTGTTGTGGAGGGGGCTGAAGTAGTGGGCTGTAGTGTGTGTTGGGGAGGGTGGTGAAGTAGTGGGCTGTGTGTTGGGGATGGGTTGTAGTAGTGGGCTGTATTGTGTGTTGGGGAGGGGGGTGAAAAGATGTGTAAGTAGGGTGACTTCGGTTTCGCCTGATCTTGGATGTGGTGCAGCTCAGTTGCTCATATTGTCATTACTCCTATATTCAATCGCGTCTGTGTGAATTGAGCCCGTTGCAATCATCAATATTACCCGTTGAAACTGTTGAAACAATTCACGAGAAAACGAAGACATAAAGCTTAAGGTTTTGCTTCGGAAGATACAGATAGCATTCATTTAAAGGGGTACTCTGACGGATGAGTTTTTGCAAGAAACAGGTCGACATCACCAGGAACATACCCTTTATATAGATTGCAACACTCACTTTGCTCCGGTTTCCTCGAACTCAAACCGTCAAATCGGCAATTCCTCCTTGGCAGAGGTGTCGGAATTCAATTTCTTTTAATGAATGAAAAGGCATGTGCCTTCTCTTTTTCTAATGGCCGACTGAGTTAGACCAAATCATTGCACGAAAATACAAGCCTCTTTACGTTTAATTTTATACAGTTTAACAAAAAGGCTTTCGCTCACAAAGGAAATAGCTCCGAGCTTTTTTTTTACTGCACTACAAAGAAGAAAACGCTTCAACCACAACGAGTGGCCTCCACCCACCCCATCCAAAATGGCTTATCTCTCCGGCATTGAATTTCAAGGAAACCAGAGCAAAGTGAGTGTTCCGATCCTTGAAAAGGTTGTCTTTCTGGAGACCTCGACGTGTTTCTTGCAAAACTCATCCGTCAAGGTCCACCTTTAAAAGATACAGAAACAGAATATGAATATGTTTTTTAGTTTTTATGTTATAGTCTTTTGCAAAGCCTGTCAAAAATCACGTGACTGTCCAACACGGCGGTTAAAAGCTTCACTTTGGGGACACAAGACATAGCTGCTTCTGACTAAGGAACTGCCCGACCAATTCACCTGATATTTTATAAGCAATCGAGAATAATGACAACAATGTCAGTGTTTACATTTCTATTCTCATGTCGTTATCATTGGCCTCTAATAGGCCAAAGGGCAAATCATTCTTTTAGGGGCTGTGTTTGGGTGTGTTTTTTACGCGCGAAAGACAAGGGTGATTAAAACCTCTAAGGCTCAGTTTAATTCATTAGTCGTCTCTAAATACTGCTGTTTATTACATCGTATCGATATGGTGTGCAGTGCATCCTATTTGATCGATTAACCCTTTCACCGCCAATCTTTGCACCACAATGGTTTAACACCCCATGTCATTAAAAAGCATCAAATCAGGGCGTGTTATCTGAAGACCCTATTTTTGTAATTCGGGGAAGTAAGGATAGGCCTAATGTTATACATGTCACAGAGGAAATCGCAATATTGCAGATATTTAGTTTCTCTACCTAGGAAAGTTTAATGGTATTTTGTTGCTGCATAATGGCTGGCGGCGAAAGGGTTAAGGTACCATCTTTAAACGGTCTTCCATCAGCGCATTCTAAATGATGTACATGATTTTGGATGTTGCATGAAAAGGTCAGACCTTGAGCTATGAAATTACTGCATTACAAATAGCATCATTGGTACTTGAAGCGAAGAAAACGGCGTCTGAAATGTCATCAACTGTTCACCCTTAGTCAAGTTTTGTTTGGAACAGTTGCACAGTATATCTTAAACCCCTTGAATGTCAGCAACTGTTCACCCTTAGTCAAGTTTTGTTTGGAACAGTTGCACAGTATATCTTAAACCCCTTGAATGCCAGAGAAAATTAAAGACAAAATAATGTTAAAAATAATGTCATGAAAAGACATTTGGTAGAGCCAATCTGGCCAAATGGTATGGGGGTATAACTCTCTTGACTGTATTAGGGCAAAACCCAGCATATCAGAGTTATCCGTCTTCATCTGATGACGTAATGAGTGATGTAATCAAGTCAGTACGTGATACGTTATATGGCAGTCAAGGGGTTAAATGCTTCCGAGTTGCACGCTTTTGAGCTATATCCATATTCAACCCCTTAAAACGATACTGGGTTGACAGAATGGCGCACGACAAAGCCTTATCTTGAACTCTTTCCACAATTCAATTGTCTTTTTTGCTTTTTCTATCTGGGATCTGGCAAAGATGTACCTTTGTCACACACACCTCAATGTTACGACCCTCAATGTCACAATCAGCAAATTGTAATTATTGTAAAATAATCCTAACTACGCTGATCATAACTTTTCCGTTTCCTAATAAAAAGCTCGGCAAGATGTTGCTTTTTATCGAAAACTTGAAATTGGCGCACGCGCGCGCGCGCGCGTGTGTGCGTGTGTGTGTGTATGTGTGTGTGTGTGTGTGTGTGTGCGTGTGCGTGTGCGTGTGCGTGTGCGTGTGCGTGTGTGTGTGCGTGTGCGTGCGTGTGCGTGCGCGCGTGCGCGTGCGCGTGTGCGTGTGCGTGTGCGTGTGTGCGTGCGTGCGTGCGTGTCTAAGATAAATGATAACCAATAAAGATAGTCGGTAAACGATTGCATGACACTTTTATTTGTCTTCCTTATTTTTCGAGCCTCTGATTTTGCTCTTGAATTTCCTAGAATTTGAATCCCGGCGTTTCAGATTTGATTCTGCAGCGTAGGCCTTACTTATTAAATCATTTGTCTTTTTTCCCCCTCTTATTTTCCCCCCACCATCATCACCATGGTCGTCATTCTTTTGGACAGTTCATGTTTCTAACGTGTCTTATTTGGATGTTGTGTTGCAGATGACAGAGTAGGAGGTGTTCACCATCACGACGCACCTGATACATCTGCAGAACCTGCCGTGAACGTGCTGGTGAAGACCAGGAGGCCTCCTGAGAGCGGGGACCGGACCCTCGGTTCTTACGTGCGGGGCGACGACCATGACCACCTCGACAACGAGCGGTGCCCGAAAACGACAGGCAGATAGGGGAACGTGCCCGAACAGCTGGGGGTGGGGGTGGGGGTGTGGGGTGTGGGGGTACGACCCAGATGGAGTGCAGGCAGCCAATAACAATACAGGCTGGAGTTCCCCTGTCTCTCGTCATAGGGGGTTGGGGGTGGGTGGGGGATGTCATAGTTGTTGGCGCTTTCTACCACACCAGCAACCACGGCGACGGGCCAGGCGACTTTACCCCGCAGTGTGACGTCATCAGCGATTTGCTACGCGAACACGTGTATGCCATCATTTTGATTATCATGTTCGGTTCCATTGTATTATTACTTGTGGCAGTCAATATTGTATAATCTACTTGTGTTTGAGCGCCTTGTATAAGCTTTACGCTTGTTGTGCTCGTTTTCATTTGTTTATGTTGCTGCTGTATGTGTTACTCAATACAAAAAAAATCGTTTAAGCCAACAGAGCGAGGAGGGAGAACAGGGCTTCCTCTGGGGATCGACCCACCGACCCTGTGAAACGAGTGGGGTTACTTACCCTGTGTCCTCTATGAGTGATCGACCCTCCGACCCTGTAAAACGGGTGGGGTTACTTACCCTCTGTCCTCTATCAGTGATCGACCCTCCGACCCTGTAAAACGGGTGGGGTTACTTACCCTGTGTCCTCTATCAGTGATCGACCCTCCGACCCTGTAAAACGAGTGGGGTTACTTACCCTGTGTCCTCTATCAGTGATCGACCCTCCGACCCTGTAAAACGAGTGGGGTTACTTACCCTGTGTCCTCTATCAGTGATCGACCCTCCGACCCTGTAAAGCGAGTGGGGTTACTTACCCTGTGTCCTCTATCAGTGATCGACCCTCCGACCCTGTAAAACGAGTGGGGTTACTTACCCTGTGTCCTCTATCAGTGATCGACCCTCCGACCCTGTAAAACGAGTGGGGTTACTTACCCTGTGTCCTCTATCAGTGATCGACCCTCCGACCCTGTAAAACGAGTGGGGTTACTTACCCTGTGTCCTCTATCAGTGATCGACCCTCCGACCCTGTAAAACGAGTGGGGTTACTTACCCTGTGTCCTCTATCAGTGATCGACCCTCCGACCCTGTAAAACGAGTGGGGTTACTTACCCTGTGTCCTCTATCAGTGATCGACCCTCCGACCCTGTAAAACGAGTGGGGTTACTTACCCTGTGTCCTCTATCAGTGATCGACCCTCCGACCCTGTAAAACGAGTGGGGTTACTTACCCTGTGTCCTCTATCAGTGATCGACCCTCCGACCCTGTAAAACGGGTGGGGTTACTTACCCTGTGTCCTCTATCAGTGATCGACCCTCCGACCCTGTAAAGCGAGTGGGGTTACTTACCCTGCGTCCTCTATCAGTGATCGACCCTCCGACCCTGTAAAACGAGTGGGGTTACTTACCCTGTGTCCTCTATCAGTGATCGACCCTCCGACCCTGTAAAACGAGTGGGGTTACTTACCCTGTGTCCTCTATCAGTGATCGACCCTCCGACCCTGTAAAGCGAGTGGGGTTACTTACCCTGTGTCCTCTATCAGTGATCGACCCTCCGACCCTGTAAAGCGAGTGGGGTTACTTACCCTGTGTCCTCTATCAGTGATCGACCCTCCGACCCTGTAAAGCGAGTGGGGTTACTTACCCTGTGTCCTCTATCAGTGATCGACCCTCCGACCCTGTAAAACGAGTGGGGTTACTTACCCTGTGTCCTCTATCAGTGATCGACCCTCCGACCCTGTAAAACGAGTGGGGTTACTTACCCTGTGTCCTCTATCAGTGATCGACCCTCCGACCCTGTAAAGCGAGTGGGGTTACTTACCCTGTGTCCTCTATCAGTGATCGACCCTCCGACCCTGTAAAACGAGTGGGGTTACTTACCCTGTGTCCTCTATCAGTGATCGACCCTCCGACCCTGTAAAGCGAGTGGGGTTACTTACCCTGTGTCCTCTATCAGTGATCGACCCTCCGACCCTGTAAAGCGAGTGGGGTTACTTACCCTGTGTCCTCTATCAGTGATCGACCCTCCGACCCTGTAAAGCGAGTGGGGTTACTTACCCTGTGTCCTCTATCAGTGATCGACCCTCCGACCCTGTAAAACGAGTGGGGTTACTTACCCTGTGTCCTCTATCAGTGATCGACCCTCCGACCCTGTAAAACGAGTGGGGTTACTTACCCTGTGTCCTCTATCAGTGATCGACCCTCCGACCCTGTAAAACGAGTGGGGTTACTTACCCTGTGTCCTCTATCAGTGATCGACCCTCCGACCCTGTAAAACGAGTGGGGTTACTTACCCTGTGTCCTCTATCAGTGATCGACCCTCCGACCCTGTAAAACGAGTGGGGTTACTTACCCTGTGTCCTCTATCAGTGATCGACCCTCCGACCCTGTAAAGCGAGTGGGGTTACTTACCCTGTGTCCTCTATCAGTGATCGACCCTCCGACCCTGTAAAGCGAGTGGGGTTACTTACCCTGTGTCCTCTATCAGTGATCGACCCTCCGACCCTGTAAAACGAGTGGGGTTACTTACCCTGTGTCCTCTATCAGTGATCGACCCTCCGACCCTGTAAAACGAGTGGGGTTACTTACCCTGTGTCCTCTATCAGTGATCGACCCTCCGACCCTGTAAAACGAGTGGGGTTACTTACCCTGTGTCCTCTATCAGTGATCGACCCTCCGACCCTGTAAAGCGAGTGGGGTTACTTACCCTGTGTCCTCTATCAGTGATCGACCCTCCGACCCTGTAAAGCGAGTGGGGTTACTTACCCTGTGTCCTCTATCAGTGATCGACCCTCCGACCCTGTAAAGCGAGTGGGGTTACTTACCCTGTGTCCTCTATCAGTGATCGACCCTCCGACCCTGTAAAGCGAGTGGGGTTACTTACCCTGTGTCCTCTATCAGTGATCGACCCTCCGACCCTGTAAAACGGGTGGGGTTACTTACCCTGTGTCCTCTATCAGTGATCGACCCTCCGACCCTGTAAAACGGGTGGGGTTACTTACCCTGTGTCCTCTATCAGTGATCGACCCTCCGACCCTGTAAAGCGAGTGGGGTTACTTACCCTGTGTCCTCTATCAGTGATCGACCCTCCGACCCTGTAAAACGGGTGGGGTTACTTACCCTGTGTCCTCTATCAGTGATCGACCCTCCGACCCTGTAAAACGAGTGGGGTTACTTACCCTGTGTCCTCTATCAGTGATCGACCCTCCGACCCTGTAAAACGGGTGGGGTTACTTACCCTGTGTCCTCTATCAGTGATCGACCCTCCGACCCTGTAAAACGAGTGGGGTTACTTACCCTGTGTCCTCTATCAGTGATCGACCCTCCGACCCTGTAAAACGAGTGGGGTTACTTACCCTGTGTCCTCTATCAGTGATCGACCCTCCGACCCTGTAAAACGGGTGGGGTTACTTACCCTGTGTCCTCTATCAGTGATCGACCCTCCGACCCTGTAAAACGAGTGGGGTTACTTACCCTGTGTCCTCTATCAGTGATCGACCCTCCGACCCTGTAAAACGAGTGGGGTTACTTACCCTGTGTCCTCTATCAGTGATCGACCCTCCGACCCTGTAAAACGAGTGGGGTTACTTACCCTGTGTCCTCTATCAGTGATCGACCCTCCGACCCTGTAAAACGAGTGGGGTTACTTACCCTGTGTCCTCTATCAGTGATCGACCCTCCGACCCTGTAAAACGAGTGGGGTTACTTACCCTGTGTCCTCTATCAGTGATCGACCCTCCGACCCTGTAAAGCGAGTGGGGTTACTTACCCTGTGTCCTCTATCAGTGATCGACCCTCCGACCCTGTAAAGCGAGTGGGGTTACTTACCCTGTGTCCTCTATCAGTGATCGACCCTCCGACCCTGTAAAACGAGTGGGGTTACTTACCCTGTGTCCTCTATCAGTGATCGACCCTCCGACCCTGTAAAACGGGTGGGGTTACTTACCCTGTGTCCTCTATCAGTGATCGACCCTCCGACCCTGTAAAACGAGTGGGGTTACTTACCCTGTGTCCTCTATCAGTGATCGACCCTCCGACCCTGTAAAACGGGTGGGGTTACTTACCCTGTGTCCTCTATCAGTGATCGACCCTCCGACCCTGTAAAGCGAGTGGGGTTACTTACCCTGTGTCCTCTATCAGTGATCGACCCTCCGACCCTGTAAAACGAGTGGGGTTACTTACCCTGTGTCCTCTATCAGTGATCGACCCTCCGACCCTGTAAAGCGAGTGGGGTTACTTACCCTGTGTCCTCTATCAGTGATCGACCCTCCGACCCTGTAAAACGAGTGGGGTTACTTACCCTGTGTCCTCTATCAGTGATCGACCCTCCGACCCTGTAAAACGAGTGGGGTTACTTACCCTGTGTCCTCTATCAGTGATCGACCCTCCGACCCTGTAAAACGAGTGGGGTTACTTACCCTGTGTCCTCTATCAGTGATCGACCCTCCGACCCTGTAAAACGAGTGGGGTTACTTACCCTGTGTCCTCTATCAGTGATCGACCCTCCGACCCTGTAAAACGAGTGGGGTTACTTACCCTGTGTCCTCTGTCAGTGATCGACCCTCGGACCCTGTAAAACGAGTGGGGTTACTTACCCTGTGTCCTCTGTCAGTGATCGACCCTCCGACCCTGTAAAACGAGTGGGGTTACTTACCCTGTGTCCTCTGTCAGTGATCGACCCTCCGACCCTGTAAAACGAGTGGGGTTACTTACCCTGTGTCCTCTATCAGTGATCGACCCTCCGACCCTGTAAAACGAGTGGGGTTACTTACCCTGTGTCCTCTGTCAGTGATCGACCCTCGGACCCTGTAAAACGAGTGGGGTTACTTACCCTGTGTCCTCTATCAGTGATCGACCCTCCGACCCTGTAAAACGAGTGGGGTTACTTACCCTGTGTCCTCTGTCAGTGATCGACCCTCCGACCCTGTAAAACGAGTGGGGTTACTTACCCTGTGTCCTCTATCAGTGATCGACCCTCCGACCCTGTAAAACGAGTGGGGCTACTTACCCTGTGTCCTCTATCAGTGATCGACCCTCCGACCCTGTAAAACGAGTGGGGTTACTTACCCTGTGTCCTCTATCAGTGATCGACCCTCCGACCCTGTAAAACGAGTGGGGTTACTTACCCTGTGTCCTCTATCAGTGATCGACCCTCCGACCCTGTAAAACGAGTGGGGTTACTTACCCTGTGTCCTCTATCAGTGATCGACCCTCCGACCCTGTAAAACGAGTGGGGTTACTTACCCTGTGTCCTCTATCAGTGATCGACCCTCCGACCCTGTAAAACGAGTGGGGTTACTTACCCTGTGTCCTCTATCAGTGATCGACCCTCCGACCCTGTAAAACGAGTGGGGTTACTTACCCTGTGTCCTCTATCAGTGATCGACCCTCGGACCCTGTAAAACGAGTGGGGTTACTTACCCTGTGTCCTCTATCAGTGATCGACCCTCGGACCCTGTAAAACGAGTGGGGTTACTTACCCTGTGTCCTCTATCAGTGATCGACCCTCCGACCCTGTAAAACGAGTGGGGTTACTTACCCTGTGTCCTCTATCAGTGATCGACCCTCCGACCCTGTAAAACGAGTGGGGTCACTTACCCTGTGTCCTCTATCAGTGATCGACCCTCCGACCCTGTAAAACGAGTGGGGTTACTTACCCTGTGTCCTCTATCAGTGATCGACCCTCGGACCCTGTAAAACGAGTGGGGTTACTTACCCTGTGTCCTCTATCAGTGATCGACCCTCGGACCCTGTAAAACGAGTGGGGTTACTTACCCTGTGTCCTCTGTCAGTGATCGACCCTCCGACCCTGTAAAACGAGTGGGGTTACTTACCCTGTGTCCTCTATCAGTGATCGACCCTCCGACCCTGTAAAACGAGTGGGGTTACTTACCCTGTGTCCTCTGTCAGTGATCGACCCTCCGACCCTGTAAAACGAGTGGGGTTACTTACCCTGTGTCCTCTATCAGTGATCGACCCTCCGACCCTGTAAAACGAGTGGGGTTACTTACCCTGTGTCCTCTATCAGTGATCGACCCTCCGACCCTGTAAAACGAGTGGGGTTACTTACCCTGTGTCCTCTATCAGTGATCGACCCTCCGACCCTGTAAAACGAGTGGGATTACTTACCCTGTGTCCTCTATCAGTGATCGACCCTCCGACCCTGTAAAACGGGTGGGATTACTTACCCTGTGTCCTCTATCAGTGATCGACCCTCCGACCCTGTAAAACGAGTGGGGTTACTTACCCTGTGTCCTCTATCAGTGATCGACCCTCCGACCCTGTAAAACGAGTGGGATTACTTACCCTGTGTCCTCTGTCAGTGATCGACCCTCCGACCCTGTAAAACGAGTGGGGTTACTTACCCTGTGTCCTCTGTCAGTGATCGACCCTCCGACCCTGTAAAACGAGTGGGGTTACTTACCCTGTGTCCTCTATCAGTGATCGACCCTCGGACCCTGTAAAACGAGTGGGGTTACTTACCCTGTGTCCTCTATCAGTGATCGACCCTCCGACCCTGTAAAACGAGTGGGGTTACTTACCCTGTGTCCTCTATCAGTGATCGACCCACCGACCCTGTAAAACGAGTGGGGTTACTTACCCTGTGTCCTCTATCAGTGATCGACCCTCCGACCCTGTAAAACGAGTGGGGTTACTTACCCTGTGTCCTCTGTCAGTGATCGACCCTCCGACCCTGTAAAACGAGTGGGGTTACTTACCCTGTGTCCTCTATCAGTGATCGACCCTCGGACCCTGTAAAACGAGTGGGGTTACTTACCCTGTGTCCTCTATCAGTGATCGACCCTCCGACCCTGTAAAACGAGTGGGGTTACTTACCCTGTGTCCTCTATCAGTGATCGACCCACCGACCCTGTAAAACGAGTGGGGTTACTTACCCTGTGTCCTCTGTCAGTGATCGACCCTCCGACCCTGTAAAACGAATCGTGGGGTTACTTACCCTGTGTCCTCTATCAGTGATCGACCCTCCGACCCTGTAAAGCAAGTGGGGTTACTTACCCTTTGTCCTCTAATACTGAGCATGTATATAGCGCTTTACTCCCTTTGCAGGGAGATCAAAGCGATTTACATAGACAATAAAACACAAATAATTCTCACTACAATCAAATCAAATATGATAAAATAATATTATTTAAGCAAAGTCCTTTTCATAACCACAACGTTTGAACACAATATTATAAGAAAAGAAACAAAACTGCAAGGAAAATCAAAGTTCATGAGCTACGTTATTGCGCAAACACACACACACACACTAATAGAGAAGCACACAGTCACACACGACGCACGCGCATTCACGCACGCACACACACGCAAGCACACATATCCATGATTCAGGTTCTGACACAGAAGCATGTGGATTTAAGGTAAGATGTGAGCGGTTAGTGGTATGAAGCATCAAAGAGATGAGTTTTCAAAGAAGTCTTGAAAGACTGAACTGTGGAAGAATGGCAAACACTGTGTGGTAAGCCATTCCAGACTGAAGGAGCAGAGTGTGAAAAACAGGATTCTCCAAAGGATTTTGTTTTAACACGAGGAGTAGAAAGCAGGCGTGAATCGGAAGAAGATCTGAGCTGGTGTGCAGGGGTGTAAGTTTGAATGATATCGATAAAATATTGAGGGGCAGTGCCATTGACAGATTTGAAGGTGAGGCATGCAACTTTGTATTGAATGCGAGCGGAAATAGGAAGCCAGTGAAGAGTGTGGAGTAGTGGGGTAATGTGTACATTCCTTTTAGTTTTGAAGATCAGTATTGCTGCTGCATTTTGAAGTTTTTGGATTAGAGTTTGAGGGCAGCCATATAACAAAGAATTGTAATAGTCGAGCCTAGATAGGACAAGAGAGCAAATAAGAGTGTGTTGCATGAATAGTAAGGAGATGGCGGATGGAACTGATGTTTCGTAACTGGAAGTATGCAGCTTTGCAGAGGCTGTTCACTGACATCAGTGTAGTGAGGTGGACATCAGTGTAGTGAAGAGGACATCAGTGTAGTGAAGTGGACATCAGTGTAGTGAGGTGGACATCAGTGTAGTGAGGTGGACATCAGTGTAGTGAGGTGGACATCAGTGTAGTGAGGTGGACATCAGTGTAGTGAGGTGCACATCAGTGTAGTGTGGTGGACATCAGTGTAGTGAAGTGGACATCAGTGTAGTGAGGTGGACATCAGTGTAGTGAGGTGGACATCAGTGTAGTGAGGTGGACATCAGTGTAGTGAAGTGGACATCAGTGTAGTGTGGTGGACATCAGTGTAGTGTACATCAGTGTAGTGATGTGGACATCAGTGTAGTGTGGTGGACATCAGTGTAGTGAAGTGGACATCAGTGTAGTGAGGTGGACATCAGTGTAGTGAGGTGGACATCAGTGTAGTGAAGTGGACATCAGTGTAGTGAAGTGGACATCAGTGTAGTGAGGTGGACATCAGTGTAGTGAAGTGGACATCAGTGTAGTGAGGTGGACATCAGTGTAGTGAAGTGGACATCAGTGTAGTGAGGTGTCAGTGAAGTGAGGTGGACATCAGTGTAGTGTAGTGTGGACATCAGTGTAGTGAGGTGGACATCAGTGTAGTGAGGTGAGGTGGACATCAGTGTAGTGAGGTGGACATCAGTGTAGTGAAGTGGACATCAGTGTAGTGAAGTGGACATCAGTGTAGTGAATTCAGTGGACATGTAGTGTATCCGTGTGGTGGTGGACATCAGTGTAGTGAAGTGGACATCAGTGTAGTGAGGTGGACATCAGTGTAGTGAAGTGGACATCAGTGTAGTGAAGTGTCAGTGTAGTGAGGTGGACATCAGTGTAGTGAAGTGAACATCAGTGTAGTGAGGTGGACATCAGTGTAGTGAGGTGGACATCAGTGTAGTGAAGTGGACATCAGTGTAGTGAAGTGGACATCAGTGTAGTGAAGTGGACATCAGTGTAGTGAGGTGGACATCAGTGTAGTGAGGTGGACATCAGTGTAGTGAAGTGGACATCAGTGTAGTGAGGTGGACATCAGTGTAGTGAGGTGGACATCAGTGTAGTGAGGTGGACATCAGTGTAGTGAGGTGAACATCAGTGTAGTGAAGTGGACATCAGTGTAGTGAGGTGGACATCAGTGTAGTGAAGTGGACATCAGTGTAGTGAGGTGGACATTCAGTGTAGTGATGTGGACATCAGTGTAGTGAAGTGGACATCAGTGTAGTGAAGTGGACATCAGTGTAGTTTGATGGACATCAGTGTAGTGAAATTGGACATCAGTGTAGTGAAGTGGACATCAGTGTAGTGAAGTGGACATCAGTGTAGTGAAGTGGAATTCAGTGTAGTGAAGTGGACATCAGTGTAGTAAAGTGAACATCAGTGTTTCAGGGATGGACATTCAGTGTAGTGTGATGGAGATCAGTGTAGTGAGGTGGACATCAGTGTAGTGAAGTGGACATCAGTGTAGTGAGGTGGACATCAGTGTAGTGAAGTGGACATCAGTATAGTGAAGAGGCCATCAGTGTTTCATGGATGGATTTGAGTTTTTCATGGATGGACTTCAGTTTTTTATAGATGGACTTCAGAGTTTCAAAGATGGACTGCAGTATTTCTTGTATGAACTTCAGTGTTTCAGGGATGGACTTCAGTTTTTGATAGATGATTTCAATTTTTCATGAGTGGACATCAGTGTAGTGTGGTGGACTTCAGTGTAGTGAAGTGAACATCAGTGTAGTGAAGTGGACATCAGTGTAGTGAAGTGGACATCAGTGTAGTGAAGTGGACATCAGTGTAGTGAAGTGGATATCAGTGTAGTGAAGTGGACATCAGTGTTGTGAAGTGGACATCAGTGTAGTGAGGTAGACATAAGTGGACGTGACTTCAGTTTTGCATGGATTTTGTGTTCAGTGTTTCAGGGATGGACTTCAGTTTTTCATGGATTTTGACTTCACTGTTTCATGGATGGACTTCAGTTTTTCATGTATGAGCTTCAGTGTTTCAAGGATGGACTTCAGTTTTTGATAGAGTGGACATCAGTGTAGTGAAGTGGACATCAGTGTAGTGAAGTGGACATCAGTGTAGTGAAGTGGACATCAGTGTAATGGAGTGGACATCAGTGTAATGGATGACTGGAGCACCCGTGGAGTTTGTGACACCCGTGTTTTTTGGATGGACTTCTGTGTTATGATAAATTTTGACATCAGTGTAGTTTGATGTGGACTTCAGTGTAGTATGGGTTGACTTCAGTGTTGTGAAGTGGACAAAACAGTGTTGTGAAGTGGACCGGTCAGTGTAGTGAGGTGGACATCAGTGTAGTGAAGTGGACATCAGTGTAGTGAAGTGGACATCAGTGTAGTGAAGTGGACATCAGTGTAGTGTTGAGTGTGTGTGGAACAACCGTGTTTTGAGCGTGGACATCAGTGTAGTGAGGTGGATGGATGGGACTTCAGTTTTTCATGGAATGGACTTCACTTCTTTCATGGATGCATGTCAGTTTTTCATGGATGGACTTCAGTTTTCATGGATAGATTTCATTTTTTCAGGGATTGACTTCATGTTTCATGGATGAGAATTCAATGCTTCAAGGATGGATTTAAGTTTTTCATGCATGGACTTCAGTTTTTCAAGGATGGAATTCAGGGAACTTCGTGTTTGTTTTAGGTGGACACCAGTGTATTTTGGTGGACATGAGTGTAGTGTTGTGAACATCAGTGCAATGAAGTGGACATCGGTGTAGTGAAGTCGACATCAGTGTAGTGAGGTGGACATCAAAGTAGTCAAGTGGACATCAGTGTAGTGAAGTGGAAATCAAAGTAGTGAAGTGGACATCAGTGTAGTTAAGTGGACATCAGTGTATTGAAGTTGACATCAGTGTTGTGAAGTGGACACCAGTGTAGTGAAGAGGACACCAGCGTTTCATGGACGGACGTCAGTG
>CM065693.1:51654154-51681654 GCA_017654935.2 Phymorhynchus buccinoides
AGTAACACCGACACACGCGGAGGAAAACCGACACACGTGGAGGAACACCGACACACGCGGAGGAACACCAACTCACGCGGAGGAACACCAACACACGCGGAGGAACACGGATGCGCGCGGACGAACACGGATACGCTGAGAAACACCAACACGCTGAGGAACACCGACACACGCGGAGAAACACCAACACACGCGAAGGAACACAGACACGCGCGGAGGAACACTGAGACACGCGGAGGAACACAAACACACGCGAAGGAACACCGACACACGCACAGGAACACCGCAACACGCGAAGGAACACAGCAACACGCGAAAAAACACCTACACACACGGAGGAACACCACAACACGCGGAGGAACACCGACACACGCGCAGGAACAAGGATACGCTAAGGAACACCAACACTCGCGGAGGAACACGGACGCGCGCGGAGGAACACCGACACTAAACTGATGTTCACTTCACTACACTGATGTCCACCACACTACACTGATGTCCACACATGAAAAACTAAAATCCATCTATAAAAAACTGAAGTCCATCCGTGAAACACTGAAGTTCATCAATCAAAAAAACTGAAGTCCATCCTTGAAAGTCTGAAGTCCTATGAAAACCTGAAGTCCATCCATCAAAAAATGAAGTCCAGCCATTAAACATTGATGTCCTCTTCACTGCACTGATGTCCACTTTACTACACTGATGTCCACTTTACTAAACTGATGTCCACCTCACTACACTGATGTCCACCTCACTACACTGATGTCCACCTCACTACACTGATGTCCACCTCACTACACTGATGTCCACCACACTACACTGATGTCCACCTCACTACACTGATGTCCACTTCACTACACTGATGTCCACCTCACTACACTGATCTCCACCACACTACACTGATGTCCACCTCACTACACTGATGTCCACTTCACTACACTGATGTCCACTTCACTACACTGATGTCCACTTCACTACACTGATGTTCACTTTATTACACTGATGTCCACTTCACTACACTGGTGTCCACTTCACTACACTGATGTCCACTTCACTACACTGATGTCCACACTCACTACACTGATGTCCACTTCACTACACTGATGTCCACCACACTACACTGATGTCCACCAAACTACACTGATGTCCACTTCACTACACTGAAGTCCATCCATGAAAAACTGAAGTCCATCCATGAAAACTGAAGTCCATCCATGAAAAACACCATCCATGACGTCCATCCATGAAACGCTGGTGTCCACTTCACTACACTGATGTCCACTTCACTACACTGATGTCCACTTCACTACACTGATGTCCACCAAACTACACTGATGTCCACCAAACTACACTGATGTCCACTTCACTACACTGATGTCCACTTCACTACACTGATGTCCACTTCACTACACTGATGTCCACTTCACTACACTGATGTCCACTTCACTACACTGATGTCCACCTCACTACACTGATGTCCACTTCACTACACTGATGTCCACCAAGCTACACTGATGTCCACTCATAAAAAAAATGAAATCCATCCATAAAAAACTGAAGTCCATCCGTGAAACACTGAAGTCCATCCATGGAACACTGATGTCCTCTTCACTACACTGATGTCCACTTCACTACACTGATGTCCACCTCACTACACTGACGTCCAATTCACTACACTGATGTCCACTTCACTACACTGATGTCCACCTCACTACACTGATGTCCACCACACTACACTGATGTCCACCTCACTACACCGATTTCCACATCACTACACTGATGTCCACCACACTATACTGATGTCACTGATGTCCACGCATGAAACATGAAATCCATCCATGAAAAACTGAAGTCCATCCATGAAAAACTGAAGTCCATCCATGAATAACTGAAGTCCATCCATGAAACAGTGAAGTCAAAATCCATCAAAAACTGAAGTCACATCCATTTATGTCTACCTCACTACACTGATGTCCACTTCACAACAATGATGTTCACTTCACTACACTGATGTCCACACATTAAAAACTGAAATCCATCTATCAAAAACTGAAGTCCATCCTTGAAACACTGAAGCTCATACATGAAAAACTGAAGTCCATCCATGAAACAGTGAAGACAAAATCCATTAAAAACTGAAGTCCATCCCTGAAACACTGAACACAAAATCCATGCAAAACTGAAGTCCACGTCCACTTATGTGTCCACCTCACTACACTGATGTCCACTTCACTACACTGATGTCCACTTCACTACACTGATGTCCACTTCACTACACTGATGTCCACTTCACTACACTGATGTCCACTTTACTACACTGATGTCCACTTCACTACACTGATGTTCACTTCACTACACTGAAGTCCACCACACTACACTGATGTCCACTCATGAAAAATTGAAATCCATCTATGAAAAACTGAAGTCCATCCCTGAAACACTGAAGTTCATACAAGAAATACTGCAGTCCATCTTTGAAACTCTGAAGTCCATCTATAAAAAACTGAAGTCCATCCATGAAAAACTGAAATCCATCCATGAAACACTGATGTCCTCTTCACTACACTGATGTCCACTTCACTACACTGATGTCCACCTCACTACACTGATGTCCACTTCACTACACTGATGTCCACCTCACTACACTGATGTCCATCACACTACACTGATGTCCACCCCACTACACTGATGTCCACTTTACTACACTGATGTCCACTTCACTACACTGATGTCCACTTCACTACACTGATGTCCACTTCACTACACTGATGTCCACTTCACTACACTGATGTCCACCAAACTACACTGATGTCCACTTCACTACACTGATGTCCACTTCACTACACTGATGTCCACTTCACTACACTGATGTCCACTTCACTACACTGATGTCCACTTCACTACACTGATGTCCACTTCACTACACTGATGTCCACTACTCACCACACTGATGTCCACTTCACTACACTGATGTCCACCTCACTACACTGATGTCCACCTCACTACACTGATGTCCACCTCACTACACTGATGTCCACCTCACTACACTGATGTCCACCTCACTACACTGATGTCCACCATGACTAACACTGATGTCCACTTCACTACACTGATGTCCACCACACTACACTGATGTCCACTTCACTACACTGATGTCCACTTCACTACACTGATGTCCACCTCACTACACTGATGTCCACCTCACTACACTGATGTCCACCTCACTACACTGATGTCCACTTCACTACACTGATGTCCACCATCACTACACTGATGTCCACTTCACTACACTGATGTCCACTTCACTACACTGATGTCCACTTCACTACACTGATGTCCACTTCACTACACTGATGTCCACTTCACTACACTGATGTCCACCTCACTACACTGATGTCCACCACACTACACTGATGTCCACCACACTACACTGATGTCCACCTCACTACACTGATGTCCACCTCACTACACTGATGTCCACCTCACTACACTGATGTCCACTTCACTACACTGATGTCCACTTCACTACACTGATGTCCACCTCACTACACTGATGTCCACCTCACTACACTGATGTCACTCACTACACTGATGTCCACCTCACTACACTGATGTCCACCTACTACACTGATGTCCACCTCACTACACTGATGTCCACCTCACTACACTGATGTCCACCTCACTACACTGATGTCCACTTCACTACACTGATGTCCACCACACTACACTGATGTCCACTTCACTACACTGATGTCCACCTCACTACACTGATGTCCACCACACTACACTGATGTCCACCTCACTACACTGATGTCCACCACACTACACTGATGTCCACCTCACTACACTGATGTCCACCTCACTACACTGATGTCCACCTCACTACACTGATGTCCACCTCACTACACTGATGTCCACTTCACTACACTGATGTCCACCACACTACACTGATGTCCACCTCACTACACTGATGTCCACCTCACTACACTGATGTCCACCTCACTACACTGATGTCCACCTTCACTACACTGATGTCCACCTCACTACACTGATGTCCACTTCACTACACTGATGTCCACTTCACTACACTGATGTCCACCTCACTACACTGATGTCAGTGAACAGCCTCTGCAAAGCTGCATACTTCCAGTTACGAAACATCAGTTCCATCCGCCATCTCCTTACCATTCATGCAACACACTCTTATTTGCTCTCTTGTCCTATCTAGGCTCGACTATTACAATTCTTTGTTATATGGCTGCCCTCAAACTCTAATCCAAAAACTTCAAAATGCAAAATGCAGCAAAGACTGATCTTCAAAACTAAAAGGAATGTACACATTACCCCACTACTCCACACTCTTCACTGGCTTCCTATTTCCGCTCGCATTCAATACAAAGTTGCATGCCTCACCTTCAAATCTGTCAATGGCACTGCCCCTCAATATTTTATCGATATCATTCAAACTTACACCCCTGCACACCAGCTCAGATCTTCTTCCGATTCACGCCTGCTTTCTACTCCTCGTGTTAAAACAAAATCCTTTGGAGAATCCTGTTTTTCACACTCTGCTCCTTCAGTCTGGAATGGCTTACCACACAGTGTTTGCCATTCTTCCACAGTTCAGTCTTTCAAGACTTCTTTGAAAACTCATCTCTTTGATGCTTCATACCACTAACCGCTCACATCTTACCTTAAATCCACATGCTTCTGTGTCAGAACCTGAATCATGGATATGTGTGCTTGCGTGTGTGTGCGTGCGTGAATGCGCGTGCGTCGTGTGTGACTGTGTGCTTCTCTATTAGTGTGTGTGTGTGTGTTTGCGCAATAACGTAGCTCATGAACTTTGATTTCACTTGCAGTTTTGTTTCTTTTCTTATAATATTGTGTTCAAACGTTGTGGTTATGAAAAGGACTTTGCTTAAATAATATTATTTTATCATATTTGATTTGATTGTAGTGAGAATTATTTGTGTTTTATTGTCTATGTAAAGCGCTTTGATGTCCCTGCAAAGGGAGTAAAGCGCTATATACATGCTCAGTATTAGAGGACAAAGGGTAAGTAACCCCACTTGCTTTACAGGGTCGGAGGGTCGATCACTGATAGAGGACACAGGGTAAGTAACCGCACACTCGTTTTACAGGGTCGGAGGGTCGATCACTGATAGAGGACACAGGGTAAGTAACCCCACTCGTTTTACAGGGTCGGAGGGTCGATCACTGATAGAGGACACAGGGTAAGTAACCCCACTCGTTTTACAGGGTCGGAGGGTCGATCACTGATAGAGGACACAGGGTAAGTAACCCCACTCGTTTTACAGGGTCCACTTCACGATCACTGATAGAGGACACAGGGTAAGTAACCCCACTCGTTTTACAGGGTCGGAGGGTCGATCACTGATAGAGGACACAGGGTAAGTAACCCCACTCGTTTTACAGGGTCGGAGGGTCGATCACTGACAGAGGACACAGGGTAAGTAACCCCACTCGTTTTACAGGGTCGGAGGGTCGATCACTGATAGAGGACACAGGGTAAGTAACCCCACTCGTTTTACAGGGTCGGAGGGTCGATCACTGATAGAGGACACAGGGTAAGTAACCCCACTCGTTTTACAGGGTCGGAGGGTCGATCACTGATAGAGGACACAGGGTAAGTAACCCCACTCGTTTTACAGGGTCGGAGGGTCGATCACTGATAGAGGACACAGGGTAAGTAACCCCACTCGTTTTACAGGGTCGGAGGGTCGATCACTGATAGAGGACACAGGGTAAGTAACCCCACTCGTTTTACAGGGTCGGAGGGTCGATCACTGATAGAGGACACAGGGTAAGTAACCCCACTCGATTTTTACAGGGTCGGAGGGTCGATCACTGATAGAGGACACAGGGTAAGTAACCCCACTCGTTTTACAGGGTCGGAGGGTCGATCACTGATAGAGGACACAGGGTAAGTAACCCCACTCGTTTTACAGGGTCGGAGGGTCGATCACTCATAGAGGACACAGGGTAAGTAACCCCACTCGATTTACAGGGTCGGAGGGTCGATCACTCATAGAGGACACAGGGTAAGTAACCCCACACGATTTACAGGGTCGGAGGGTCGATCACTGATAGAGGACACAGGGTAAGTAACCCCACTCGTTTTACAGGGTCGGAGGGTCGATCACTGATAGAGGACACAGGGTAAGTAACCCCACTCGTTTTACAGGGTCGGAGGGTCGATCACTGATAGAGGACACAGGGTAAGTAACCCCACTCGTTTTACAGGGTCGGAGGGTCGATCACTGACAGAGGACACAGGGTAAGTAACCCCACTCGTTTTACAGGGTCGGAGGGTCGATCACTGATAGAGGACACAGGGTAAGTAACCCCACTCGTTTTACAGGGTCGGAGGGTCGATCACTGATAGAGGACACAGGGTAAGTAACCCCACTCGTTTTACAGGGTCGGAGGGTCGATCACTGATAGAGGACACAGGGTAAGTAACCCCACTCGTTTTACAGGGTCGGAGGGTCGATCACTGATAGAGGACACAGGGTAAGTAACCCCACTCGTTTTACAGGGTCGGAGGGTCGATCACTGATAGAGGACACAGGGTAAGTAACCCCACTCGTTTTACAGGGTCGGAGGGTCGATCACTGATAGAGGACACAGGGTAAGTAACCCCACTCGTTTTACAGGGTCGGAGGGTCGATCACTGATAGAGGACACAGGGTAAGTAACCCCACTCGTTTTACAGGGTCGGAGGGTCGATCACTGACAGAGGACACAGGGTAAGTAACCCCACTCGTTTTACAGGGTCGGAGGGTCGATCACTGATAGAGGACACAGGGTAAGTAACCCCACTCGTTTTACAGGGTCGGAGGGTCGATCACTGATAGAGGACACAGGGTAAGTAACCCCACTCGTTTTACAGGGTCGGAGGGTCGATCACTGATAGAGGACACAGGGTAAGTAACCCCACTCGTTTTACAGGGTCGGAGGGTCGATCACTGATAGAGGACACAGGGTAAGTAACCCCACTCGTTTTACAGGGTCGGAGGGTCGATCACTGATAGAGGACACAGGGTAAGTAACCCCACTCGTTTTACAGGGTCGGAGGGTCGATCACTGATAGAGGACACAGGGTAAGTAACCCCACACTCGTTTTACAGGGTCGGAGGGTCGATCACTGATAGAGGACACAGGGTAAGTAACCCCACTCGTTTTACAGGGTCGGAGGGTCGATCACTGATAGAGGACACAGGGTAAGTAACCCCACTCGTTTTACAGGGTCGGAGGGTCGATCACTGATAGAGGACACAGGGTAAGTAACCCCACTCGTTTTACAGGGTCGGAGGGTCGATCACTGATAGAGGACACAGGGTAAGTAACCCCACTCGTTTTACAGGGTCGGAGGGTCGATCACTGATAGAGGACACAGGGTAAGTAACCCCACTCGTTTTACAGGGTCGGAGGGTCGATCACTGATAGAGGACACAGGGTAAGTAACCCCACTCGTTTTACAGGGTCGGAGGGTCGATCACTGATAGAGGACACAGGGTAAGTAACCCCACTCGTTTTACAGGGTCGGAGGGTCGATCACTGATAGAGGACACAGGGTAAGTAACCCCACTCGTTTTACAGGGTCGGAGGGTCGATCACTGATAGAGGACACAGGGTAAGTAACCCCACTCGTTTTACAGGGTCGGAGGGTCGATCACTGATAGAGGACACAGGGTAAGTAACCCCACTCGTTTTACAGGGTCGGAGGGTCGATCACTGATAGAGGACACAGGGTAAGTAACCCCACTCGTTTTACAGGGTCGGAGGGTCGATCACTGATAGAGGACACAGGGTAAGTAACCCCACTCGCTTTACAGGGTCGGAGGGTCGATCACTGATAGAGGACACAGGGTAAGTAACCCCACTCGTTTTACAGGGTCGGAGGGTCGATCACTGATAGAGGACACAGGGTAAGTAACCCCACTCGCTTTACAGGGTCGGAGGGTCGATCACTGATAGAGGACACAGGGTAAGTAACCCCACCCGTTTTACAGGGTCGGAGGGTCGATCACTGATAGAGGACACAGGGTAAGTAACCCCACCCGTTTTACAGGGTCGGAGGGTCGATCACTGATAGAGGACACAGGGTAAGTAACCCCACCCGTTTTACAGGGTCGGAGGGTCGATCACTGATAGAGGACACAGGGTAAGTAACCCCACTCGTTTTACAGGGTCGGAGGGTCGATCACTGATAGAGGACACAGGGTAAGTAACCCCACTCGTTTTACAGGGTCGGAGGGTCGATCACTGATAGAGGACACAGGGTAAGTAACCCCACTCGCTTTACAGGGTCGGAGGGTCGATCACTGATAGAGGACACAGGGTAAGTAACCCCACTCGTTTTACAGGGTCGGAGGGTCGATCACTGATAGAGGACACAGGGTAAGTAACCCCACTCGTTTTACAGGGTCGGAGGGTCGATCACTGATAGAGGACACAGGGTAAGTAACCCCACTCGTTTTACAGGGTCGGAGGGTCGATCACTGATAGAGGACACAGGGTAAGTAACCCCACTCGCTTTACAGGGTCGGAGGGTCGATCACTGATAGAGGACACAGGGTAAGTAACCCCACTCGTTTTACAGGGTCGGAGGGTCGATCACTGATAGAGGACACAGGGTAAGTAACCCCACTCGTTTTACAGGGTCGGAGGGTCGATCACTGATAGAGGACACAGGGTAAGTAACCCCACCCGTTTTACAGGGTCGGAGGGTCGATCACTGATAGAGGACACAGGGTAAGTAACCCCACTCGTTTTACAGGGTCGGAGGGTCGATCACTGATAGAGGACACAGGGTAAGTAACCCCACCCGTTTTACAGGGTCGGAGGGTCGATCACTGATAGAGGACACAGGGTAAGTAACCCCACTCGTTTTACAGGGTCGGAGGGTCGATCACTGATAGAGGACACAGGGTAAGTAACCCCACCCGTTTTACAGGGTCGGAGGGTCGATCACTGATAGAGGACACAGGGTAAGTAACCCCACTCGCTTTACAGGGTCGGAGGGTCGATCACTGATAGAGGACACAGGGTAAGTAACCCCACCCGTTTTACAGGGTCGGAGGGTCGATCACTGATAGAGGACACAGGGTAAGTAACCCCACCCGTTTTACAGGGTCGGAGGGTCGATCACTGATAGAGGACACAGGGTAAGTAACCCCACTCGCTTTACAGGGTCGGAGGGTCGATCACTGATAGAGGACACAGGGTAAGTAACCCCACTCGTTTTACAGGGTCGGAGGGTCGATCACTGATAGAGGACACAGGGTAAGTAACCCCACCCGTTTTACAGGGTCGGAGGGTCGATCACTGATAGAGGACACAGGGTAAGTAACCCCACTCGCTTTACAGGGTCGGAGGGTCGATCACTGATAGAGGACACAGGGTAAGTAACCCCACTCGTTTTACAGGGTCGGAGGGTCGATCACTGATAGAGGACACAGGGTAAGTAACCCCACTCGCTTTACAGGGTCGGAGGGTCGATCACTGATAGAGGACACAGGGTAAGTAACCCCACTCGTTTTACAGGGTCGGAGGGTCGATCACTGATAGAGGACACAGGGTAAGTAACCCCACTCGTTTTACAGGGTCGGAGGGTCGATCACTGATAGAGGACACAGGGTAAGTAACCCCACTCGTTTTACAGGGTCGGAGGGTCGATCACTGATAGAGGACACAGGGTAAGTAACCCCACCCGTTTTACAGGGTCGGAGGGTCGATCACTGATAGAGGACACAGGGTAAGTAACCCCACTCGTTTTACAGGGTCGGAGGGTCGATCACTGATAGAGGACACAGGGTAAGTAACCCCACTCGTTTTACAGGGTCGGAGGGTCGATCACTGATAGAGGACACAGGGTAAGTAACCCCACTCGTTTTACAGGGTCGGAGGGTCGATCACTGATAGAGGACACAGGGTAAGTAACCCCACTCGTTTTACAGGGTCGGAGGGTCGATCACTGATAGAGGACACAGGGTAAGTAACCCCACTCGTTTTACAGGGTCGGAGGGTCGATCACTGATAGAGGACACAGGGTAAGTAACCCCACTCGTTTTACAGGGTCGGAGGGTCGATCACTGATAGAGGACACAGGGTAAGTAACCCCACTCGTTTTACAGGGTCGGAGGGTCGATCACTGATAGAGGACACAGGGTAAGTAACCCCACTCGCTTTACAGGGTCGGAGGGTCGATCACTGATAGAGGACACAGGGTAAGTAACCCCACTCGTTTTACAGGGTCGGAGGGTCGATCACTGATAGAGGACACAGGGTAAGTAACCCCACTCGTTTTACAGGGTCGGAGGGTCGATCACTGATAGAGGACACAGGGTAAGTAACCCCACTCGTTTTACAGGGTCGGAGGGTCGATCACTGATAGAGGACACAGGGTAAGTAACCCCACTCGTTTTACAGGGTCGGAGGGTCGATCACTGATAGAGGACACAGGGTAAGTAACCCCACTCGTTTTACAGGGTCGGAGGGTCGATCACTGATAGAGGACACAGGGTAAGTAACCCCACTCGTTTTACAGGGTCGGAGGGTCGATCACTGATAGAGGACACAGGGTAAGTAACCCCACTCGTTTTACAGGGTCGGAGGGTCGATCACTGATAGAGGACACAGGGTAAGTAACCCCACTCGTTTTACAGGGTCGGAGGGTCGATCACTGATAGAGGACACAGGGTAAGTAACCCCACTCGCTTTACAGGGTCGGAGGGTCGATCACTGATAGAGGACACAGGGTAAGTAACCCCACCCGTTTTACAGGGTCGGAGGGTCGATCACTGATAGAGGACACAGGGTAAGTAACCCCACTCGTTTTACAGGGTCGGAGGGTCGATCACTGATAGAGGACACAGGGTAAGTAACCCCACTCGTTTTACAGGGTCGGAGGGTCGATCACTGATAGAGGACACAGGGTAAGTAACCCCACTCGTTTTACAGGGTCGGAGGGTCGATCACTGATAGAGGACACAGGGTAAGTAACCCCACTCGTTTTACAGGGTCGGAGGGTCGATCACTGATAGAGGACACAGGGTAAGTAACCCCACTCGTTTTACAGGGTCGGAGGGTCGATCACTGATAGAGGACACAGGGTAAGTAACCCCACTCGTTTTACAGGGTCGGAGGGTCGATCACTGATAGAGGACACAGGGTAAGTAACCCCACTCGTTTTACAGGGTCGGAGGGTCGATCACTGATAGAGGACACAGGGTAAGTAACCCCACTCGTTTTACAGGGTCGGAGGGTCGATCACTGATAGAGGACACAGGGTAAGTAACCCCACTCGCTTTACAGGGTCGGAGGGTCGATCACTGATAGAGGACACAGGGTAAGTAACCCCACTCGTTTTACAGGGTCGGAGGGTCGATCACTGATAGAGGACACAGGGTAAGTAACCCCACTCGTTTTACAGGGTCGGAGGGTCGATCACTGATAGAGGACACAGGGTAAGTAACCCCACCCGTTTTACAGGGTCGGAGGGTCGATCACTCATAGAGGACACAGGGTAAGTAACCCCACTCGTTTCACAGGGTCGGTGGGTCGATCCCCAGAGGAAGCCCTGTTCTCCCTCCTCGCTCTGTTGGCTTAAACGATTTTTTTTGTATTGAGTAACACATACAGCAGCAACATAAACAAATGAAAACGAGCACAACAAGCGTAAAGCTTATACAAGGCGCTCAAACACAAGTAGATTATACAATATTGACTGCCACAAGTAATAATACAATGGAACCGAACATGATAATCAAAATGATGGCATACACGTGTTCGCGTAGCAAATCGCTGATGACGTCACACTGCGGGGTAAAGTCGCCTGGCCCGTCGCCGTGGTTGCTGGTGTGGTAGAAAGCGCCAACAACTATGACATCCCCCACCCACCCCCAACCCCCTATGACGAGAGACAGGGGAACTCCAGCCTGTATTGTTATTGGCTGCCTGCACTCCATCTGGGTCGTACCCCCACACCCCACACCCCCACCCCCACCCCCAGCTGTTCGGGCACGTTCCCCTATCTGCCTGTCGTTTTCGGGCACCGCTCGTTGTCGAGGTGGTCATGGTCGTCGCCCCGCACGTAAGAACCGAGGGTCCGGTCCCCGCTCTCAGGAGGCCTCCTGGTCTTCACCAGCACGTTCACGGCAGGTTCTGCAGATGTATCAGGTGCGTCGTGATGGTGAACACCTCCTACTCTGTCATCTGCAACACAACATCCAAATAAGACACGTTAGAAACATGAACTGTCCAAAAGAATGACGACCATGGTGATGATGGTGGGGGGAAAATAAGAGGGGGAAAAAAGACAAATGATTTAATAAGTAAGGCCTACGCTGCAGAATCAAATCTGAAACGCCGGGATTCAAATTCTAGGAAATTCAAGAGCAAAATCAGAGGCTCGAAAAATAAGGAAGACAAATAAAAGTGTCATGCAATCGTTTACCGACTATCTTTATTGGCTATCATTTATTTTAGACACGCACACGCACGCACGCACACACGCACACACACACGCACACGCACGCGCACGCACGCACGCACACACACAATCACACACACACACACACACGCACACGCACACGCACACGCACACACACCACACACACACGCACACACACACACACACACACACACACACACACACACGCGTGCGCCAATTTCAAGTTTTCGCTAAAAAGCAACATCTTGCCGAGCTTTTTATTAGGAAACGGAAAAGTTATGATCAGCGTAGTTAGGATTATTTTACAATAATTACAATTTGCTGATTGTGACATTGAGGGTCGTAACATTGAGGTGTGTGTGACCAAGGTACATCTTTGCCAGATCCCAGATAGAAAAAGCAAAAAAGACAATTGAATTGTGGAAAGAGTTCAAGATAAGGCTTTGTCGTGCGCCATTCTGTCAACCCAGTATCGTTTTAAGGGGTTGAATATGGATATAGCTCAAAAGCGTGCAACTCGGAAGCATTTAACCCCTTGACTGCCATATAACGTATCACGTACTGACTTGATTACATCACTCATTACGTCATCAGATGAAGACGGATAACTCTGATATGCTGGGTTTTGCCCTAATACAGTCAAGAGAGTTATACCCCCATACCATTTGGCCAGATTGGCTCTACCAAATTGTCTTTTCATGACATTATTTTTAACATTATTTTGTCTTTAATTTTCTCTGGCATTCAAGGGGTTTAAGATATACTGTGCAACTGTTCCAAACAAAACTTGACTAAGGGTGAACAGTTGCTGACATTCAAGGGGTTTAAGATATACTGTGCAACTGTTCCAAACAAAACTTGACTAAGGGTGAACAGTTGATGACATTTCAGACGCCGTTTTCTTCGCTTCAAGTACCAATGATACTATTTGTAATGCAGTAATGTCATAGCCCAAGGTCTGACCTTTTCATGCAACATCCAAAATCATGCACATCATTTAGAATGCGCTGATGGAAGACCGTTTAAAGATGGTACCTTAACCCTTTCGCCGCCAGCCATTATGCAGCAACAAAATACCATTAAACTTTCCTAGGTAGAGAAACTAAATATCTGCAATATTGCGATTTCCTCTGTGACATGTATAACATTAGGCCTATCCTTACTTCCCCGAATTACAAAAATAGGGTCTTCAGATAACACGCCCTGATTTGATGCTTTTTAATGACATGGGGGTTAAACCATTGTGGTGCAAAGATTGGCGGTGAAAGGGTTAATCGATCAAATAGGATGCACTGCACACCATATCGATACGATGTAATAAACAGCAGTATTTAGAGACGACTAATGAATTAAACTGAGCCTTAGAGGTTTTAATCACCCTTGTCTTTCGCGCGTAAAAAACACACCCAAACACAGCCCCTAAAAGAATGATTTGCCCTTTGGCCTATTAGAGGCCAATGATAACGACATGAGAATAGAAATGTAAACACTGACATTGTTGTCATTATTCTCGATTGCTTATAAAATATCAGGTGAATTGGTCGGGCAGTTCCTTAGTCAGAAGCAGCTATGTCTTGTGTCCCCAAAGTGAAGCTTTTAACCGCCGTGTTGGACAGTCACGTGATTTTTGACAGGCTTTGCAAAAGACTATAACATAAAAACTAAAAAACATATTCATATTCTGTTTCTGTATCTTTTAAAGGTGGACCTTGACGGATGAGTTTTGCAAGAAACACGTCGAGGTCTCCAGAAAGACAACCTTTTCAAGGATCGGAACACTCACTTTGCTCTGGTTTCCTTGAAATTCAATGCCGGAGAGATAAGCCATTTTGGATGGGGTGGGTGGAGGCCACTCGTTGTGGTTGAAGCGTTTTCTTCTTTTTGTAGTGCAGTAAAAAAAAAGCTCGGAGCTATTTCCTTTGTGAGCGAAAGCCTTTTTGTTAAACTGTATAAAATTAAACGTAAAGAGGCTTGTATTTTCGTGCAATGATTTGGTCTAACTCAGTCGGCCATTAGAAAAAGAGAAGGCACATGCCTTCTCATTCATTAAAAGAATTTGACTTCCAGCACCTCCGCCAAGGAGGAATTGCCGATTTGACGGTTTGAGTTCGAGGAAACCGGAGCAAAGTGAGTGTTGCAATCTATATAAAGGGTATGTTCCTGGTGATGTCGACCTGTTTCTTGCAAAAACTCATCCGTCAGAGTACCCCTTTAAATGAATGCTATCTGTATCTTCCGAAGCAAAACCTTAAGCTTTATGTCTTCGTTTTCTCGTGAATTGTTTCAACAGTTTCAACGGGTAATATTGATGACTGCAACGGGCTCAATTCACACAGACGCGATTGAATATAGGAGTAATGACAATATGAGCAACTGAGCTGCACCACATCCAAGATCAGGCGAAACCGAAGTCACCCTACTTACACATCTTTTCACCCCCCTCCCCAACACACAATACAGCCCACTACTACAACCCATCCCCAACACACAGCCCACTACTTCACCCCCCTCCCCAACACACACTACAGCCCACTACTTCACCCCCCTCCCCAACACACACTACAGCCCACTACTTCACCCCCCTCCCCAACACACACTACAGCCCACTACTTCACCCCCCTCCCCAACACACACTACAGCCCACTACTTCACCCCCCTCCCCAACACACACTACAGCCCACTACTTCACCCCCCTCCCCAACACACACTACAGCCCACTACTTCACCCCCCTCCCCAACACACACTACAGCCCACTACTTCACCCCCCTCCCCAACACACACTACAGCCCACTACTTCACCCCCCTCCCCAACACACACTACAGCCCACTACTTCACCCCCCTCCCCAACACACACTACAGCCCACTACTTCACCCCCCTCCCCAACACACACTACAGCCCACTACTTCACCCCCCTCCCCAACACACACTACAGCCCACTACTTCACCCCCCTCCCCAACACACACTACAGCCCACTACTTCACCCCCCTCCCCAACACACACTCCCCAACAACACACACTACAGCCCACTACTTCACCCCCCTCCCCAACACACACTACAGCCCACTACTTCACCCCCCTCCCCAACACACACTACAGCCCACTACTTCACCCCCCTCCCCAACACACACTACAGCCCACTACTTCACCCCCCTCCCCAACACACACTACAGCCCACTACTTCACCCCCCTCCCCAACACACACTACAGCCCACTACTTCACCCCCCTCCCCAACACACACTACAGCCCACTACTTCACCCCCCTCCCCAACACACACTACAGCCCACTACTTCACCCCCCTCCCCAACACACACTACAGCCCACTACTTCACCCCCCTCCCCAACACACACTACAGCCCACTACTTCACCCCCCTCCCCAACACACACTACAGCCCACTACTTCACCCCCCTCCCCAACACACACTACAGCCCACTACTTCACCCCCCTCCCCAACACACACTACAGCCCACTACTTCACCCCCCTCCCCAACACACACTACAGCCCACTACTTCACCCCCCTCCCCAACACACACTACAGCCCACTACTTCACCCCCCTCCCCAACACACACTACAGCCCACTACTTCACCCCCCTCCCCAACACACACTACAGCCCACTACTTCACCCCCCTCCCCAACACACACTACAGCCCACTACTTCACCCCCCTCCCCAACACACACTACAGCCCACTACTTCACCCCCCTCCCCAACACACACTACAGCCCACTACTTCACCCCCCTCCCCAACACACACTACAGCCCACTACTTCACCCCCCTCCCCAACACACACTACAGCCCACTACTTCACCCCCCTCCCCAACACACACTACAGCCCACTACTTCACCCCCCTCCCCAACACACACTACAGCCCACTACTTCACCCCCCTCCCCAACACACACTACAGCCCACTACTTCACCCCCCTCCCCAACACACACTACAGCCCACTACTTCACCCCCCTCCCCAACACACACTACAGCCCACTACTTCACCCCCCTCCCCAACACACACTACAGCCCACTACTTCACCCCCCTCCCCAACACACACTACAGCCCACTACTTCACCCCCCTCCCCAACACACACTACAGCCCACTACTTCACCCCCCTCCCCAACACACACTACAGCCCACTACTTCACCCCCCTCCCCAACACACACTACAGCCCACTACTTCACCCCCCTCCCCAACACACACTACAGCCCACTACTTCACCCCCCTCCCCAACACACACTACAGCCCACTACTTCACCCCCCTCCCCAACACACACTACAGCCCACTACTTCACCCCCCTCCCCAACACACACTACAGCCCACTACTTCACCCCCCTCCCCAACACACACTACAGCCCACTACTTCACCCCCCTCCCCAACACACACTACAGCCCACTACTTCACCCCCCTCCCCAACACACACTACAGCCCACTACTTCACCCCCCTCCCCAACACACACTACAGCCCACTACTTCACCCCCCTCCCCAACACACACTACAGCCCACTACTTCACCCCCCTCCCCAACACACACTACAGCCCACTACTTCACCCCCCTCCCCAACACACACTACAGCCCACTACTTCACCCCCCTCCCCAACACACACTACAGCCCACTACTTCACCCCCCTCCCCAACACACACTACAGCCCACTACTTCACCCCCCTCCCCAACACACACTACAGCCCACTACTTCACCCCCCTCCCCAACACACACTACAGCCCACTACTTCACCCCCCTCCCCAACACACACTACAGCCCACTACTTCACCCCCCTCCCCAACACACACTACAGCCCACTACTTCACCCCCCTCCCCAACACACACTACAGCCCACTACTTCACCCCCCTCCCCAACACACACTACAGCCCACTACTTCACCCCCCTCCCCAACACACACTACAGCCCACTACTTCACCCCCCTCCCCAACACACACTACAGCCCACTACTTCACCCCCCTCCCCAACACACACTACAGCCCACTACTTCACCCCCCTCCCCAACACACACTACAGCCCACTACTTCACCCCCCTCCCCAACACACACTACAGCCCACTACTTCACCCCCCTCCCCAACACACACTACAGCCCACTACTTCACCCCCCTCCCCAACACACACTACAGCCCACTACTTCACCCCCCTCCCCAACACACACTACAGCCCACTACTTCACCCCCCTCCCCAACACACACTACAGCCCACTACTTCACCCCCCTCCCCAACACACACTACAGCCCACTACTTCACCCCCCTCCCCAACACACACTACAGCCCACTACTTCACCCCCCTCCCCAACACACACTACAGCCCACTACTTCACCCCCCTCCCCAACACACACTACAGCCCACTACTTCACCCCCCTCCCCAACACACACTACAGCCCACTACTTCACCCCCCTCCCCAACACACACTACAGCCCACTACTTCACCCCCCTCCCCAACACACACTACAGCCCACTACTTCACCCCCCTCCCCAACACACACTACAGCCCACTACTTCACCCCCCTCCCCAACACACACTACAGCCCACTACTTCACCCCCCTCCCCAACACACACTACAGCCCACTACTTCACCCCCCTCCCCAACACACACTACAGCCCACTACTTCACCCCCCTCCCCAACACACACTACAGCCCACTACTTCACCCCCCTCCCCAACACACACTACAGCCCACTACTTCACCCCCCCGCTCCGCCCCTCCCCAACACACACTACAGCCCACTACTTCACCCCCCTCCCCAACACACACTACAGCCCACTACTTCACCCCCCTCCCCAACACACACTACAGCCCACTACTTCACCCCCCTCCCCAACACACACTACAGCCCACTACTTCACCCCCCTCCCCAACACACACTACAGCCCACTACTTCACCCCCCTCCCCAACACACACTACAGCCCACTACTTCACCCCCCTCCCCAACACACACTACAGCCCACTACTTCACCCCCCTCCCCAACACACACTACAGCCCACTACTTCACCCCCCTCCCCAACACACACTACAGCCCACTACTTCACCCCCCTCCCCAACACACACTACAGCCCACTACTTCACCCCCCTCCCCAACACACACTACAGCCCACTACTTCACCCCCCTCCCCAACACACACTACAGCCCACTACTTCACCCCCCTCCCCAACACACACTACAGCCCACTACTTCACCCCCCTCCCCAACACACACTACAGCCCACTACTTCACCCCCCTCCCCAACACACACTACAGCCCACTACTTCACCCCCCTCCCCAACACACACTACAGCCCACTACTTCACCCCCCTCCCCAACACACACTACAGCCCACTACTTCACCCCCCTCCCCAACACACACTACAGCCCACTACTTCACCCCCCTCCCCAACACACACTACAGCCCACTACTTCACCCCCCTCCCCAACACACACTACAGCCCACTACTTCACCCCCCTCCCCAACACACACTACAGCCCACTACTTCACCCCCCTCCCCAACACACACTACAGCCCACTACTTCACCCCCCTCCCCAACACACACTACAGCCCACTACTTCACCCCCCTCCCCAACACACACTACAGCCCACTACTTCACCCCCCTCCCCAACACACACTACAGCCCACTACTTCACCCCCCTCCCCAACACACACTACAGCCCACTACTTCACCCCCCTCCCCAACACACACTACAGCCCACTACTTCACCCCCTCCCCAACACACACTACAGCCCACTACTTCACCCCCCTCCCCAACACACACTACAGCCCACTACTTCACCCCCCTCCCCAACACACACTACAGCCCACTACTTCACCCCCCTCCCCAACACACACTACAGCCCACTACTTCACCCCCCTCCCCAACACACACTACAGCCCACTACTTCACCCCCCTCCCCAACACACACTACAGCCCACTACTTCACCCCCCTCCCCAACACACACTACAGCCCACTACTTCACCCCCCTCCCCAACACACACTACAGCCCACTACTTCACCCCCCTCCCCAACACACACTACAGCCCACTACTTCACCCCCCTCCCCAACACACACTACAGCCCACTACTTCACCCCCCTCCCCAACACACACTACAGCCCACTACTTCACCCCCCTCCCCAACACACACTACAGCCCACTACTTCACCCCCCTCCCCAACACACACTACAGCCCACTACTTCACCCCCCTCCCCAACACACACTACAGCCCACTACTTCACCCCCCTCCCCAACACACACTACAGCCCACTACTTCACCCCCCTCCCCAACACACACTACAGCCCACTACTACACCCCCCTCCCCAACACACACTACAGCCCACTACTTCACCCCCCTCCCCAACACACACTACAGCCCACTACTTCACCCCCCTCCCCAACACACACTACAGCCCACTACTTCACCCCCCTCCCCAACACACACTACAGCCCACTACTTCACCCCCCTCCCCAACACACACTACAGCCCACTACTTCACCCCCCTCCCCAACACACACTACAGCCCACTACTTCACCCCCCTCCCCAACACACACTACAGCCCACTACTTCACCCCCCTCCCCAACACACACTACAGCCCACTACTTCACCCCCCTCCCCAACACACACTACAGCCCACTACTTCACCCCCCTCCCCAACACACACTACAGCCCACTACTTCACCCCCCTCCCCAACACACACTACAGCCCACTACTTCACCCCCCTCCCCAACACACACTACAGCCCACTACTTCACCCCCCTCCCCAACACACACTACAGCCCACTACTTCACCCCCCTCCCCAACACACACTACAGCCCACTACTTCACCCCCCTCCCCAACACACACTACAGCCCACTACTTCACCCCCCTCCCCAACACACACTACAGCCCACTACTTCACCCCCCTCCCCAACACACACTACAGCCCACTACTTCACCCCCCTCCCCAACACACACTACAGCCCACTACTTCACCCCCCTCCCCAACACACACTACAGCCCACTACTTCACCCCCCTCCCCAACACACACTACAGCCCACTACTTCACCCCCCTCCCCAACACACACTACAGCCCACTACTTCACCCCCCTCCCCAACACACACTACAGCCCACTACTTCACCCCCCTCCCCAACACACACTACAGCCCACTACTTCACCCCCCTCCCCAACACACACTACAGCCCACTACTTCACCCCCCCCCCCTCCCCAACACACACTACAGCCCACTACTTCACCCCCCTCCCCAACACACACTACAGCCCACTACTTCACCCCCCTCCCCAACACACACTACAGCCCACTACTTCACCCCCCTCCCCAACACACACTACAGCCCACTACTTCACCCCCCTCCCCAACACACACTACAGCCCACTACTTCACCCCCCTCCCCAACACACACTACAGCCCACTACTTCACCCCCCTCCCCAACACACACTACAGCCCACTACTTCACCCCCCTCCCCAACACACACTACAGCCCACTACTTCACCCCCCTCCCCAACACACACTACAGCCCACTACTTCACCCCCCTCCCCAACACACACTACAGCCCACTACTTCACCCCCCTCCCCAACACACACTACAGCCCACTACTTCACCCCCCTCCCCAACACACACTACAGCCCACTACTTCACCCCCCTCCCCAACACACACTACAGCCCACTACTTCACCCCCCTCCCCAACACACACTACAGCCCACTACTTCACCCCCCTCCCCAACACACACTACAGCCCACTACTTCACCCCCCTCCCCAACACACACTACAGCCCACTACTACACCCCCCTCCCCAACACACACTACAGCCCACTACTTCACCCCCCTCCCCAACACACACTACAGCCCACTACTACACCCCCCTCCCCAACACACACTACAGCCCACTACTTCACCCCCCTCCCCAACACACACTACAGCCCACTACTTCACCCCCCTCCCCAACACACACTACAGCCCACTACTTCACCCCCCTCCCCAACACACACTACAGCCCACTACTACACCCCCCTCCCCAACACACACTACAGCCCACTACTTCACCCCCCTCCCCAACACACACTACAGCCCACTACTTCACCCCCCTCCCCAACACACACTACAGCCCACTACTTCACCCCCCTCCCCAACACACACTACAGCCCACTAACACACACTACACCCCCCCCTCCCCAACACACACTACAGCCCACTACTTCACCCCCCTCCCCAACACACACTACAGCCCACTACTTCACCCCCCTCCCCAACACACACTACAGCCCACTACTTCACCCCCCTCCCCAACACACACTACAGCCCACTACTTCACCCCCCTCCCCAACACACACTACAGCCCACTACTTCACCCCCCTCCCCAACACACACTACAGCCCACTACTTCACCCCCCTCCCCAACACACACTACAGCCCACTACTTCACCCCCCTCCCCAACACACACTACAGCCCACTACTTCACCCCCCTCCCCAACACACACTACAGCCCACTACTTCACCCCCCTCCCCAACACACACTACAGCCCACTACTTCACCCCCCTCCCCAACACACACTACAGCCCACTACTTCACCCCCCTCCCCAACACACACTACAGCCCACTACTTCACCCCCCTCCCCAACACACACTACAGCCCACTACTTCACCCCCCTCCCCAACACACACTACAGCCCACTACTTCACCCCCCTCCCCAACACACACTACAGCCCACTACTTCACCCCCTCCCCCCCAACACACACTACAGCCCACTACTTCACCCCCCTCCCCAACACACACTACAGCCCACTACTTCACCCCCCTCCCCAACACACACTACAGCCCACTACTTCACCCCCCTCCCCAACACACACTACAGCCCACTACTTCACCCCCCTCCCCAACACACACTACAGCCCACTACTTCACCCCCCTCCCCAACACACACTACAGCCCACTACTTCACCCCCCTCCCCAACACACACTACAGCCCACTACTTCACCCCCCTCCCCAACACACACTACAGCCCACTACTTCACCCCCCTCCCCAACACACACTACAGCCCACTACTTCACCCCCCTCCCCAACACACACTACAGCCCACTACTTCACCCCCCTCCCCAACACACACTACAGCCCACTACTTCACCCCCCTCCCCAACACACACTACAGCCCACTACTTCACCCCCCTCCCCAACACACACTACAGCCCACTACTTCACCCCCCTCCCCAACACACACTACAGCCCACTACTTCACCCCCCTCCCCAACACACACTACAGCCCACTACTTCACCCCCCTCCCCAACACACACTACAGCCCACTACTTCACCCCCCTCCCCAACACACACTACAGCCCACTACTTCACCCCCCTCCCCAACACACACTACAGCCCACTACTTCACCCCCCTCCCCAACACACACTACAGCCCACTACTTCACCCCCCTCCCCAACACACACTACAGCCCACTACTTCACCCCCCTCCCCAACACACACTACAGCCCACTACTTCACCCCCCTCCCCAACACACACTACAGCCCACTACTTCACCCCCCTCCCCAACACACACTACAGCCCACTACTTCACCCCCCTCCCCAACACACACTACAGCCCACTACTTCACCCCCCTCCCCAACACACACTACAGCCCACTACTTCACCCCCCTCCCCAACACACACTACAGCCCACTACTTCACCCCCCTCCCCAACACACACTACAGCCCACTACTTCACCCCCCTCCCCAACACACACTACAGCCCACTACTTCACCCCCCTCCCCAACACACACTACAGCCCACTACTTCACCCCCCTCCCCAACACACACTACAGCCCACTACTTCACCCCCCTCCCCAACACACACACAGCCCACTACTTCACCCCCCTCCCCAACACACACTACAGCCCACTACTTCACCCCCCTCCCCAACACACACTACAGCCCACTACTTCACCCCCCTCCCCAACACACACTACAGCCCACTACTTCACCCCCCTCCCCAACACACACTACAGCCCACTACTTCACCCCCCTCCCCAACACACACTACAGCCCACTACTTCACCCCCCTCCCCAACACACACTACAGCCCACTACTTCACCCCCCTCCCCAACACACACTACAGCCCACTACTTCACCCCCCTCCCCAACACACACTACAGCCCACTACTTCACCCCCCTCCCCAACACACACTACAGCCCACTACTACACCCCCCTCCCCAACACACACTACAGCCCACTACTTCACCCCCCTCCCCAACACACACTACAGCCCACTACTTCACCCCCCTCCCCAACACACACTACAGCCCACTACTTCACCCCCCTCCCCAACACACACTACAGCCCACTACTTCACCCCCCTCCCCAACACACACTACAGCCCACTACTTCACCCCCCTCCCCAACACACACTACAGCCCACTACTTCACCCCCCTCCCCAACACACACTACAGCCCACTACTTCACCCCCCTCCCCAACACACACTACAGCCCACTACTTCACCCCCCTCCCCAACACACACTACAGCCCACTACTTCACCCCCCTCCCCAACACACACTACAGCCCACTACTTCACCCCCCTCCCCAACACACACTACAGCCCACTACTTCACCCCCCTCCCCAACACACACTACAGCCCACTACTTCACCCCCCTCCCCAACACACACTACAGCCCACTACTTCACCCCCCTCCCCAACACACACTACAGCCCACTACTTCACCCCCCTCCCCAACACACACTACAGCCCACTACTTCACCCCCCTCCCCAACACACACTACAGCCCACTACTTCACCCCCCTCCCCAACACACACTACAGCCCACTACTTCACCCCCCTCCCCAACACACACTACAGCCCACTACTTCACCCCCCTCCCCAACACACACTACAGCCCACTACTTCACCCCCCTCCCCAACACACACTACAGCCCACTACTTCACCCCCCTCCCCAACACACACTACAGCCCACTACTTCACCCCCCTCCCCAACACACACTACAGCCCACTACTTCACCCCCCTCCCCAACACACACTACAGCCCACTACTTCACCCCCCTCCCCAACACACACTACAGCCCACTACTTCACCCCCCTCCCCAACACACACTACAGCCCACTACTTCACCCCCCTCCCCAACACACACTACAGCCCACTACTTCACCCCCCTCCCCAACACACACTACAGCCCACTACTTCACCCCCCTCCCCAACACACACTACAGCCCACTACTTCACCCCCCTCCCCAACACACACTACAGCCCACTACTTCACCCCCCTCCCCAACACACACTACAGCCCACTACTTCACCCCCCTCCCCAACACACACTACAGCCCACTACTTCACCCCCCTCCCCAACACACACTACAGCCCACTACTTCACCCCCCTCCCCAACACACACTACAGCCCACTACTTCACCCCCCTCCCCAACACACACTACAGCCCACTACTTCACCCCCCTCCCCAACACACACTACAGCCCACTACTTCACCCCCCTCCCCAACACACACTACAGCCCACTACTTCACCCCCCTCCCCAACACACACTACAGCCCACTACTTCACCCCCCTCCCCAACACACACTACAGCCCACTACTTCACCCCCCTCCCCAACACACACTACAGCCCACTACTTCACCCCCCTCCCCAACACACACTACAGCCCACTACTTCACCCCCCTCCCCAACACACACTACAGCCCACTACTTCACCCTTCCCCCTCCCCAACACACACTACAGCCCACTACTTCACCCCCCTCCCCAACACACACTACAGCCCACTACTTCACCCCCCTCCACAACACACACTACAGCCCACTACTTTTACACACATTACAGCCCACTACCTCCCCCCTGAAACACACACTACAGCCCACTACTTCACCCCCCTCCCCAACACACACTACAGAATGACTACTTCACAAAACTCCCAGAACACAAACTTTGACAGCCCACCCTACTTTTCCCCCCTCCCCAACACACACTAATATTTAACTACTACAGCCCCCTCCCCAACACACATACTACTTCACCCCCCTCCCCAACACACACTACAGCCCACTACTACACCAGAAAGACCCTCCCCAACAAGGACTACAGCCCACTACTTTGCCCCCCTCCCCAACACACACCGTCAAAACGGCATTCCTACTTGGCGGAGATGCCGGAGAGAGAAGATATTTTGGATGGGGTGGGTGGAGGTCACTCATTGTGGTTGAAGCTTTTTCTTTTTTGTAGTGCAGTAAAAAAAAAATACAAGCTATTTCCTTTGTTGTGAGCGAAACCCAATAACACACACAAGGCTACAGCCCACTATTTCTCAAACGATTTGGCCTCCCATTAGAAAAGACTACAGCACACTACTTCTCTTTCGGGTGAAACAATTTGACTACTTCACCACCTCCCCCAACACACACTCAGCCCACTACTTCACCCACCTAGGAAACCAGAGCAACAGTGAGTGTTGCAATCTCTGTAAAGGGTGTTTTCCTGGTGATCTCGATGTGTTTCTTACAAAACCTCATCCGTCAGGGTGCCCCTTTAATTTTAATCTTACTACTACTACTACTACTACTACTACTACTACTACTACTACTACTACTACTACTACTACTACTCCTACTACTACTCCTACTACTACTCCTACTACTACTACTACTACTACTACCTACTACTACACTACTCCTACTACTACTACTACTACTACTACTACTACTACTACTACTACTCCTACTACTACTACTACTACCTACTACTACTACTACTACTACTACTACTACTACTACTACTACTACTACTACTACTACTACTACTACTACTACTACTAGGCCTACTTACCCAGAACAGACTTCTTTTTATCGAACGTTGTCTACACGACCAGTCCGTGTCTTGTGATGAACAATGTCCATTTCTCCAACTCCTGTCGGCTGCCGTAGAGTTTGGGCGACAAAGCCACCTCCACTGACACGCTTCTTGTTTGACGGTTTCGTGGATAGGACATCTCTGCAGACGATGCTCCGTGGTCTGATCTTTCAGGTGATAGTCGTCCAGGGTTCAATGTGGGCCGATCCTTTCATCTCCGGGACTCCTCTTGTGTCGGTAGGGCAGGTGGGGGCCGGTGCTTGTCTGGGTCCGTCCATCACCTAGGGAAAGCACCTCACACGTCTTGGAAGTTGTCCCTGAGAAGACCTGAGACAGAAATGGAAAACATGTGAGGAACAAACACGCCAAGGTAACAGAATGGTATCATACTCAAAACTACAGTAATGGAGGATACAATTTATTATTTGAAAACAACAACAACACAACAACAAAAGAGTTGCAAATAAGGTTTGAGTAGTCGCCGACCATTGCTTGTCTTGCCGCACTGAAAGAGAAGGGCTAAAACGGAAAGAGAAGGGTTAAAAACTGAAAGAGAAGAGTTAAAAACGGAAAGAGAAGGGTTAAGAACAGAAATAAAGGGGTTTGAAACGGAAAGAGAAGGGTTAGAAACTGGGCAAAATCCACATTTCCGCCCATACGAGATGATCGTATGACGGAAAGAGCCACCTTTTCCACTCTTTTGTCATCAAATTATCTCCCTTAAGGGCCAGCCACATATCCACTAATATCGTACGACTCTACCATTCGATTCGATCACGTGGTCTCCAAGAACAAATGTGATTCGCGCTTAGAGATTACGTGATCAAATCGTATCGTACAGTCGTGCGATTTTAGCTGACGTGTGGCTGGCCCTATACGAGCAAAAATGTGGACACAAACGAAGCATTGTAGGCTATTGTCGTCACGATCACTTCAATATTCATAGTGTTACATTCTTTTTAGCATAAAGCTTTGTGTGTGTGTGTGTGTGTGTGTGTGTGTGTGTGTGTGTGTGTGTGTGTGTGTGTGTGTGTGTGTGTGTGTGTGTGTGTGTGTGTGGGTCTAAACCTGTGTGGAGACAATGAGGTGGGAAGTAGCTAAACCTCTGTGGAGACAATGAGGTGGGAAGTAGCTAATCCTCTGTGGAG
>CM065693.1:51686275-51701275 GCA_017654935.2 Phymorhynchus buccinoides
AAGGGCGCTGCTTTTTGTCGCAAGAAGCACTGATAGTATAATCTCATGAGCCCTTATCGGGTTGTTAATTTAGTTTAAGGCGGGCCAAAAAAGGCTGTCTTGTGTCGGCATGGGTATATAGGCTAATGTATAGTAGAAATTAACCAACGAGAAATGTTGGGACTTGATTATGTCCTTTGAAAATTTCTTATTCAAGGAGACGAACAGTCTCGTCGTGCCCCCTGAAAGAAGAAAAGAGATTCTCTTCAAATAGAACTTAACTAGCTCTGACTGTGGACACAAGACACCTATCCTCGTCAGCCTGTGAGAGGATCTGCTTAAGGCTCGAATTGTGGACAGAAGGAGAAGAGGTCTGGGAGGGCTGGTTTCTTATTCTTCTAGCCCGGAAACTCTGGCAAAAGAAAGACAAAGAAGAAAGACAGTGTCACAGATTGGGGATTAAACTGAAATCTCGTCCCTACCTAAACCGCTAAGAGCGTGGGAACGCAGCTAACACGCCGGAGCCGTTAGCTAGAGAGACACAGAAAAAGAAGACAGTCTTGAAGGTGTTGCAACTAAGCGACAATGACCGACATGGGTTCGAGACCTCCCTAAGGAACGACAGGACAAGAAAAGATATCCCATTAAGGAAACCTAACGGACTGAGTATGAGTAACCGAAAAAAGGTTGCGAACGCATTCAATCACATGCCGACACCTCTATGAGGAGAGCATCGAGAATGAAAGGAGACTTCTTTCTCTGGAACAGCTACTGTATGAGCAACTGCCTGCCTTTGTAGCCGTTTGAGAGTTTGAGCCCGAACAGACCCCTATCAAAATGCAGATGAGGAGAGGAATTGGCGCGAACCTCAGAGCTGAAGGGTTCAGAGGAGGGATACCGTGAGACGAGAAGGGAAAACAAACCAAGAGGCCCACTTAAGTCGTTTAAAGTTTTTGTTCATACTATGTCTCCTGGCCTTCAACATGAGGTCAATCATTCTTGGAGGAAATTCCAACTGTGATCGCAGAGCTGACCGCCCCATTTAGCCATGCGGTCAGCTTGAAATGTCTCTGGGCTCGCCGGTTGTCCGACTCCTGTGCCGTGGCTGGGAGCAGGGTTGTTGTGCTCTTGTCCGGACCCAATCAGGACGAGGAGAAGACGAAGGAAAGCTGACGGCTGGAAGCCGAGGTTTTTCTGTTCTGAGGAGGGACACTGAACTCAGGAGGGTCGATGTGGAACGCTCCTGAGAGGGGTATGTAGGAGTGGACACAGAACCGCATGAATCGAACCACCATCCCTAGCTAGGTAAGGAAGAGAAGGTGGGGTCGAAGCAGGGGACGAGGGTCAGATTCTTGTCGTGGATACTTGAAGCCCAAGGGACCCGAGGAAAAGTTTCTATCAGAAGAAGTTTGTCTGGGACTGACACAAGCTTCGGAAGAGGCCAGAAGGCCAGCCAGAGAAGGAGCCAATCGTCGAGTGATGCGCAAGGCGAAGGGACTCGCCCTGGCAAGGCGGGCTAAATCCTTGACGACCATCTTGTGAAGAACAAGGGGCTGGGGGACAGTCCAAACTGAAGGGCCACAAAACTGGTACGTTCCTTCTTGCAAGACGAACCTCAGGAAGCGATGGCGCGAAGGATGAAGGCCACAATGTGAAATTAGGCGTTCCCTGAGGGCGAGGGGAAAGTCGACCAATAGTTGGGGGTGTTGAATTGCAAAGACGGATGGAAAGCTGCTGTTTCCATCTTGAAAATTTGGGGCGGTCCGGATGAATTTTGTTCAGGGGTGGAGAGGTCCAGGACTGGACGGAATCCCCATTCTCTTGGGGACCACAAAAAAGTTCTTGAGTAAAACCCGGGTCCGAGGGGGACCACTTGGACGATGGCTGACTTCTGGATGAAAAGACTCGGGACGTCCTTTGAAGGGCGTTTTGGAACTTAGCTTGGTTCCGTGGAGGGGGGAGGGGGGAAAAGGAGAAGAGATGGGGGAGGAAGACAGGGAGGTTCCTGAAACAAACGGGAACCCGGAAAAGAAGCCTGCCCGGACACGACCTGCTGAAGATCCAGGGGCTCGAGACCCAAGATGTTCCCATGGCTGGAAGGCATTTAAGCAGAGAACCTGCACTTGTGTCGGGCCACGAGTCCAGGATCCCCAAAGGTGCCCGGTTGGTACGGGCTTTTACTCTGAAAAGGCTTTGCCTTCCCTGTCCACGAACGGCGCTCGGAAACGACGGGCAGAGCCGGGCCATACCAGAGCGCCGTCCCGAGGAACAAGCCCACGGGGGTTTTGTTGGACGGGAGAGTCTGGAATTGTTGAGGAGGGCGAGTAGAAGACTGAGCCGGAGGTCGGAGGGACTGCTGGTGCGTAGGAGCCGACAAGCGACCCCTCTGGAAGGACATGCCCCGAAGCAGGGAGTACGTAGCTTCGGGGACGCCCTTCTGACCAGGACGGGGTGGACGTTTTGACGGCACGGCGGGGGGGGGAGGGAGTGGGTCCACTGTTTTGCTCCGGAACGACGAGCCCAACTCATGAGGTGCTCCTGAGGACAAATCATGACTCCCTCTTCTTGGCCTGCTGCCCTCCGAATCCATACCTCCTTTGAGGGGAAGAGGCTGGGTGGATGAAATGTAGGAAGATGGTTGTTGTAGAAGCACAAGACCTGATCTTCGCCTTTACCTCACCAGAGAGCGAACACCGACGAAATTTTTCCAGCACAGAAGTCCCTGGTTGAAGAGGAGCAGCAAGCTGAGTCTTGAGAAGCGGAGACAGAGAGAGACATAGGGATGGCATTGACTGCCTGGACTAAGAGAAGGCGAAGGAGTTGACACACCAAGAGCCCGGTTCGTCAATGTACGGTTTCGTTGAAGTCCTCAGGCGTGTTTCGTAGCCGTAGGAGCCCACGATTTTGCGGCAGGGACTGGAGCATAGTAAGTTGCCAGTACGATTTGCCCTCAGAATAGAGAGAAACACAGAAAGTTCAAAGGTGTTGAACGCCTGTAGAGAGGTGTGGTCTTGGAACGCTCTTGCCACGGAAACACCAACATGGACCGCGCCATTGGAGATGGAGACTTTGAGAAGGACGGAATAGGCACGAGGATTTCGGCCAGCTGGAAGAAGGGTGGGTTTAATGCCTTTTTGTTTATTTTTTTATTAAAACTCCTCTTCTTTAGAGAACAGCTCCAGAAGGCAGGAGCGCGAGACCAAAGGGGGGGGACCGGTTGGGTTGGGGGGGGGGGTTGCTGGGAGTAAAGTGGCCGGACCGGAGTGTCTTCATCATCCATTTGTCACCAGCGCAGGGATGTGGTCCATAAATCAGAGTCGATTCGCTTGAATAAATGCGGACGGATGAAGGGTGACGTATTGCAGGTGGCAAAAGAAAGAGAGAAGAGTCTCTTTCTAGCTTGGAACTGCTCCGAAACGGGGTGGGATCCTGATCGGGCTGTTTGTGTGGGACTTGAGTCAATGGATTGATGTTCACTACCAGAACGGTGAAGATACTCAAGTAGGCTTGATGTTGCCAGGAAGAAGAGGGGATAGGGTCCATCGGACTCCGCGGGATGTTGGTTTTCAAACTGCGCCATTCTTTTCGAGGTCTTGCATGTAAAGGACCGTGTTCTTCGTTCTGAACCCTCGTGAAAAGTCGCTTTTGAGGAGGCTTGAAATCAAGGTTCCTGTGGACGCCTTCTTTTGAGGAGTAGGGACGACCCTCCTTCTGGGTCAACCATGCCTCTCGAAGTCATGATAGTCATCATATTTGATGGGGTAAAATTCTTCGTTCCATGGATGGAATTTTCCGATGATGTGCGCTCCGTCCGTTTGAGTAGAACGGCGTGAAGAGTAGCATGATCATCCATCCGTTTTGCGGAAGGAAAATCATCTGTTGGAAACTCTCTTTTGACGGTATTTGTCACGGTCCGTTTGATACTGGGCCAGGGACAGAGGCCGTGTGTTGCCGTTCCGTGCGGCTCTGGCTGTGCACGGAACGGGCGGGCAGTAATGATGGTGCTGTCGTTTTGTCCGGATTGCCGACGTTTTAGCGGTTGCCGCCAATAGCGGGTTCGCCCGTTCGTTAGCGGCTGTATTCGTAGCGCGGGTCGGGTCCCACGTCCAGAACCGTAGCAGTCATAGCGGCTGCCGTCATGGCGGCTATCGTTGGTTACGCAGGTATATAGTAATGCGGGGGGTAGCGGATAGCGGGTGGGGGGGGGTTACGGGTCTCGGACGTGCTAGTGTGTCCCAAAGGGCACGGTTTGCCGCGGCGGAAACGGCCCTGCTCGAGAGCTAGCGCGTCACGGCAACGGTGTTTGTTCCGTTCGGACTTCCCGTAGTGAGGAAGTGGACGTTCTATTGTTATCATGTGTCCGAGTACGCTCTTTTCTTACGCTTCTATTTCCTTGTTTTGTAATGGGGGAGGAAGAGGGGGGGGGGGAAAAACTGGGTTTTCCTTAGCATTTTGTGCACCTGTGAGGGTCAGTTCTGTATCCCGTTCGTCGCCCGGTAAGGGTCTGCCAGTGGCGAGGCGGGCGGTTTTTTACACAACTCACGTGTCGAGAAAGAAGTTTCACCCGGGTGAAGATGAGGCAAAACGGTAGCTGGGTGGCATCGTTGCGAGGGACCCAATGGGGTCCGGAGACCTGTCGAAGTAGACTGTTCATGTTCCTCAGGGACACACAGAAATAGCCAGTGTGCCGTTCCTGGGGCCCAACTGAGTCGACGACATGACGGATGGAAATTCTTCTTTCACGGCGACCGACAACAATCTTGGGATCAATGCTAGAGAAACCACCTAAGGGTCATGCAATGCAAAAGAAGGTGTGAAACTGGGTAACCGCTTCGTCCGTGAGAGGTCCCTGTGTGATCGTTCAGTTTGTCAGTCATTTTCGAGGTGGGCCCTACGGGTTGACTAAAAGAGGGACAGTGAAGAGGAGGGGACCAAAAAACCAATGCCCTGCTTTTGAAACCGCTATCATCTCGTCAACAAGAGAGCTAGAATCCACTACCGTAATGGACCTGCTCCGAGAAACATAGGAGAAGGACAAAGAGCCGCAGGATGACAGGAAAGGAAAAGAGGGGGGGAATAATGAACCGCTTCTTAGAACTAGACGACCTGTGCTAGCCTCTTCATGACTAGACAGAAACGACAGAAGAACTAGCAGAAGGAACTTGCCCTTCTCATTCCCCGTTGGGGATTGAGAGGGCAGAAGAAACACCAAGACTTAGTCGGTGAGAGAGGAACCGGGTGCGACAGAAGACATGCTTTGTCACAGTTGTCAGGGGCAACGAACATTGAACCGAACGGACAGTTCACACAATTTCAAAAAAATCAATAATCACCCAAATACACAAGAAACAAAATCAAATATTACTTCTAAAACACACTAGCCGACCAAACCTGCACCCCAAATGGGGTATGGGTAACACAGATAAAGCGGGTGGATGGCAAAGAAATCAAAGTTTTTTTAAAGCAATAAAAAACAAGGAGAGGGGGAAGAAAAAGATGGGCGCCCCCCCAAAAGTTGGAGAGGAAAAAACTTATTCTGAGTTGAAAAAGCCTCACGGAATTGGCTACATATGGGACTTCCGGTGGCTAAATTAAAACGCACAGCATCTGTGCCAAGCGGAAGAAATTTATAAGTCTTTTTTTAGGACTATGGTATTTGGTAATTTGGCAATTGCCCAAGTTGGAAGAGTAAACTCAGTATCGTAAGTGAAACGGTTTAAAATGATTAGAATAGATTTGGGGGCTTTAGGTCGTGTTTTAAAAAGTAGGTGTGTGTGATGCGTTGTGCGTGTGTGTGCGCGTGCGTGTTTGCGCACGCGCGTGAGTGTGTGTGTCTGTGAGGAGAGAGAGAGCACAGAGAGACGAGAGACGAACCGAGAGAGAGAAAGGAAGAGAGAGGGGAGAGGGAGAGAGAGGAGGGAGACGACAAGAGGACCGAGAGAGATGGAGAGAGAGAGAGAGAGAGTATTGGTAGGGAGGGGGAGAGGAGAGAGAGAGAGAGAGAGAGAGTATTGGTGGGGAGGGGGAGTGACTTGTTTTTTTTTTTTTTTTTCTAGATGGTGGGGAGGAGGGGGAGAGAGAGAGATTGGTGGGGAGGGCTGAGAGAGAGAGAGGAGTTATGGTGGGGAGAGTATTGGGGGAGAGAGAGAGAGTATTCGGATGGGAGGGGCCGAGATTGAGAAGATAATTGGTGGGAGGGAGAGAGAGAGAGAGAGACAGAGTGAGAGAGAGTGAGAGAGGAGAGAGGGATGAAGAGAGAGAGGAGAGGAGAGAGAGAGAGAGATATGGAGACGAAAGAGAGAGAGATATGGAGAGAGAGAGAAAGAGAGAGAGAAAGAGAGAGAGAGAGATGAGAGAGAGAGAGAGGGACGTAGAGAGTGCGAGAGACTAGAGAGAGAGACGAGAGAGAGGGGAGAGAGATAGAGAGGGACCAGGGAGAAGGAGAGGGAGAAGATAGAGAGAGAGAGAGGACGGGAGAGGATAGAGAGAGAGAGAGAGAGAGAGATGAGAGAGAAACAGAGAAAAGGAAAAAAAAAGAGAAGGGCGAGTAAGGGGTGGAGAAGAGGGGCTGGGGAGAGAGAAGAGAGGGAGAGAGGGAGAGAGGAGAGAGACAGAGAGAGAAGCTGAGAGAGAGTGAGGGAGAGAGGAGAGAGAGAGAGAGAGAGGGGAGGAGAGAGAGAGAGAAAGAAGAGAGAGAGGGAGAGAGAGTGAGGGAGTCTGTCCGTCTCTTCTGTCTTTGTTTCATTTTTATTTATTTACAATTATTCGTTTTACTTATTCATTATTGTATCAGCATTGTTTCTATGAATCATGCATGTGATATCTTCATACACTTTTAATACCGCTTTTCTTTATTTTTACTGTAATGCTATTGGTATTGGTCGCTACGTTTTAGTCAGTTTTTTTGTATGTAAGATGTGTGTGTGTGTGAGACTGTGTGTGTGTGTGTGTGACTATGTGTGTGTGTGTGTGTGTGTGTGTGTGTGTGTGTGTGTGTGTGTGTGTGTGCCTTGTGATGTCTCCAAGTCATGCTTTAACCGGCTTTAGCGTGATCATTTAGTCTTAATAATTAATATGTTTATAATGACTAATATAATATGCTTTGTGTCATGATCATCTTTTTACTGTACTTGTTGTCGGTTGTTTGTTTGATGACAGCAGCAACATTTCCTTTTATGCACTGTTTTAAAAAGACAATAAATGATTTGATTGATTGATTGAAATAGTATATATTTATGGTGTATGTTTTAAACTGTTAAAATCTTAGTATAAAACCTTGGTAAAGGTGTGAAAATGCGGGGAGAGCCGAGAAAAATTCCTACTCTCCCCCCCCCCCCCCCCCCGTGGGGATACCGGGGGGGTCTTTTGTATAAATAGTTCCCCCACCTTCTGAAAGTTCTGTGCTTGTAACTTCCTCTAGTCTGTCACTCTCTTTGACTCTGCCTTTTCCCTTTGCTTACTGTCATCTACTATCTTTCTGCCATTACTGGACCACTCTCCTGCCGGCGTTCTAGAAACTGTTGCAAAGATTTTCTCTCCAGCCGAAGACGAGACATGCTTTTCGTTGTCAGGTGCATACGTTTTAACGGCAGCAGTTCTGCACTCATATTCTGAGTGAGATCCACAAAGAAGTCATATTTATTATCCCAAGTTTCTCACATGCTTGTAATTTCCTCTAGTCTGTTCACTCTCTTTGACTCTGCCTTTTCCCTTTGCTTACTGTCATCTACTATCTTTCTGCCATTACTGGACCACTCTCCTGCCGGCGTTCTAGAAACTGTTGCAAAGATTTTCTCTCCAGCCGAAGACGAGACATGCTATTTCGTTGTCAGGTGCATACGTTTTAACGGCAGCATGAAGCATCTGCACTCATATGACAGGAAACTGAGTGAGATCCACAAAGAAGTCATATTTATTATCCAAGTTTCTCACATGTTGATTAAATTTCAGAGCTCAACCCCACAGTCACAAAACAAGTACAGTGGCAACCTCCCTTATAAGACCTCCCATTATAAGACTCCCTCCCACATAAGACCTACTTCTCTGCGACATTGCCCTTCTTTGTAAGTATCAAAATTATCTCCCTTATAATATAAGACCCCTCCCTTATAAGACCTCATTTAGGATGATTTGTGAAGGTCTTATAAGGGAGGTTCCACTGTACAAGCATGCTCAATATATGGAAATTAAAAAATCAAATACAGTGGAACCTCCCTTAAAAAAAAATCATCCAAAATGAGCTCTTACAAGGGAGGGGTCTTATAAGGGAGGTAATGTTAATACTTACAAAGAAGGGCAATGTCTTAGAGAAGCAGGTCTTAACTGGGAGGGAGTCTTATAATGGGAGGTCTTAATAGGGAGGTTCCACTGTACAATCATGCTCAATATATGGAAATTAAAAAATTAAATACAGTGGAACCTCCCTTAAAAAATCATCCAAAATGAGCTCTTACAAGGGAGGGGTCTTATAAGGGAGGTAATGTTAATACTCACAAAGAAGGGCAATGTGTCAGAGAAGCAGGTCTTAACTGGGAGGGAGTCTTATAATGGGAGGTCTTAATAGGGAGGTTCCATTGTACAAGCATGCTCAATATATTGAAATTTAAAAACCCCAAATATATTAATTTGCACAAAACTTTATTCATACTCTATTTACAACAACAAACAACAACACACTGTCCTTTTAATAAACAAGCTCGAATGTAAACACACACACAAACAAATTGCATAACTGGTGAACATAAAGTTTCAAAAGAACTGTAAAACAATGCAAAGTGTTCAAAACCGGTCTCTTATTTATTAGACAACAGTTTACAATACATTTTGCCCACTCAAACAAACTTAAACACAAAAACAATTTTTTCCCCCTGGCATCCAATTTTCAACATCTCCCAGAATGTTTTCTATTTGGAAATATGGTACAGCTTAGTCGTTTGTGGAAGAAGTATATGACTCTCTAACGAGGGGGCATTTGCACTGGCTCTAGTGCAGTGCTGCAGCCAATGGGATTGGTTGACCTTTGGGGACCTTCCCACCAACACCAACTCTCTGTCCTCAAATCTCTTTAGCTCGAACGAGTGGGGATGTACCCTGGGCAAGGCTTCTTCACTATAAACAAATCTTAGCCCAGCCTGCCGGAATAGCATCTGCCCCACTCTTGCTATCTGGCAGTCATTGTCGGAAATGACAGACAGGCAACAACAACAACAACAACAACAACAACAACAACAACAACAACAACAACAACAACAATCACATGTCAGGTTTTTCACACTATTAACCCTTTCACTGCCAACGTCGCATTTATGCACCACACTGATGCAACACCCATGCTACTAAAACTAGTAAAAGGCATAAAAGTTGGATCAGTTATCCAACAGGGCTCCCAGGGACCCCCATTTGGGGGTCTACGAAGCACTAAAACTCTACAGGACCCTCTAAAAGAATGTGCAGAGGGTCCCAGGGATGCACTAGAAAAATTCTTTTCAGCATTCCCTATGCCACTGGGACCCTCTATCCCGCCTCTAGGACCCTCTATAATGTAAGTGAAGGAGTCCCTGGGACCCCTTGTTTTGCTGGACGATTGGAAGCCCTGAAGCAATATCCGGCAAAGGTAAAGATGTGCCACCCCCCCTGCATTTCTCGGTTAATTCCATTTGGCCGTTTTTGCCTTTCTTACCAAACATAAAGCTGTATTTTATTAACCTTTTCAGGTAATTATCTTTTTGGAATACTAACCCTAACCCTACCCCCCCCCCCCCCCCCCCTATATACTGCAGTACACCGCACATTTGTCACAGTAGTGGTTCATTGCGTTTTTCCGTCTTATAGGGGGGGGGGGGGTAGGGTTAGGGTTAGGGTTATTATTCCAAAAAGATAATTAGCTGAAAAGGTTCCTAAAATACAGCTTTATGTTTGGTAAGAAAGGCAAAAACGGAAAAATGGAAATAACCGAGAAATGTAGGGGGGGTTGGCACATCTTGACCTTTACCCAATATCCTTACGTCGTTTATTTGGGGAGATAAGCGTTTATAATTTGATGCATGTCACTGGGGTGGGGGTGGGGTGGGGGGTGGGGGGGGGGGGGGGTTGTCACAGTACTGCAGATGCCAACTTTTCGTTACCTAGGTAAGTTTGGTAGAAATGTTTTGGCTGAAAAATGTTTGGCGGCGAAAAAGGGGTTTTAAAATCAGAAATCGGTGACCCGGCCCTTCCTTTCCCAGTCGCCGTAGCGCGTGGGCTCGGGGCCGCGGGGCCCGCCAATCTCGCCCGTGATGGGGTTCTTGTCGCCGGGGAAACGCTCCAGGGGCTCCTGCTCCCCCTGCGGCTGTCTCTCCTCCTCCTCCCCCTCCCACTCCTCGTCCAGTTTGCCGGCCGGAGTTTTGCCTTTTTTGCGTCTCTTGGGCGGTGCTGCCGCCGCCGTGCTGTCTTCCGAGTGCATGCGTACTGCTGTCATAGTGGTGGCTGCTACTGTTGTTGTCGGTTGGTTAAGACTTTGCCGCCACGCACCCAGCAGGCGAACTGCAACAACGGAGAAGAAAAAAAGGATAATTTATACATGGATGCTCCTTTTCAGGATGTCCTGAATTGCAGGATTTAAAAAAATTGCCTAGACTGGCTAGAGCCGGCGTCGCTGGATTATGAGAATTTGAGAAGCAACGATTTTCTTACACACACTCTTGTACAATAAAAAGGGCCTATACAGTTGAACCTCCCTTACAAGACCTCCCATTATAAGACTCCCTCCCACATAAGACCTACTTCTCTGAGACATTGCCCTTCTTTGTAAGTATTAAAGTTACCTCCCTTATAAGACCTCATTTTGGATGATTTTTGAAGGTCTTATAAGGGAGGTTCCACTGCATAAGCATTTGCTACATATTCAAAGGAATGTAGCACTTGTACTAGACTGGAGGGGGGGAAAAAGTGCAGTAAGTGTGTGCGCTGCCCCTGCACTCCGCCGGGGGCCGCTCCCTTGCAGGATTTTAGACATTTCCCAGGAACACCCATGTAAGTAACGCCATAGCTACACCACTCGAGCATGGGACGCATTATATGCATATAAAGTGTGCACATCCAGGGCTCCCAATCGTCCCGCAAAACAAGGGGTCCCAGGGACTCCTTCACTTACATTATAGAGGGTCCTAGAGGCGGGATAGAGGGTCCCAGTGGCACAGCGAATGCTAAAAAGAATGTTTCTAGTGCATCCCTGAGACCCCCTGCACATTCTTTTAGAGGGTCCTGTAGAATTTTAGTGCTTCATAGACCCCGAAATGAGGGTCCCTGAGATCTGTTTATAAATTGCATTGCAGACAATCTTGCTGCACATTATTCAGAAGAAAGAGAGAGAGAGGAGAGGATCCTGGGCCATAGACCTTTATTTCGCAGTATCCAGGCAAGGCTTATCCAGCTAGCGAAGCGCTACCCAGGCGCAAACCCTGACGTGACCGGCACAGCTCCTGCCCTTCATTTTTTCCACAACTTTGATCTATGGCTCCTAGTTTAATTATAAATCCCAATCCCAAAGACTGCGTCACTGATGGGCTGGCCTTTGGGGACCTTCCTCAACGTCAACTGTGTCCTCAAATCCCTTTGGCTGAGAGAGTGGGGATGTACCCTGGGCAGTCTGGTAGTCATTGTCGGAAACGACAGACTAGCATACATTATAATTTATACTCACTCATTACAGTACACACACACAAACATGCGCGCCGCTACAGTTTAGATTTTTTTTCAGAGTTTACTCTTCACATTAAAGTAAGTTATTATTTAAATATTTATCATTAGTTATGACCTTGCTTCTTCTTTTTTTAGCATCAAACTCAGAAACTGAAGTTCAAGTTGCAACAATCATCATGATTACAATGTAAAACCTGCAAAAGTAAAAGCACAAACAGATTGGGGAAAACACTTAACATTGGAAGCACATTCATACTTTTCACAGAGTCCTCAATCATTGAAACTTTACCATACCATAACAAGTCCTCAAGGTAGAAGCCATCTTTAGGTTGCTACTTGACTCATTACGAAACGAAAATAGCAGACTACCGGAAGATGCTGTTATTGGAAGTATGACTATGTGTACAGAAGATGTGCACGTTGCGGGCCACTGAAAATGAAAGTAGCCATATAGTTTGGAGATGATCACAATCTGTACCTCATTCATTCAAGAGTAAGAACAAATTTGCACCACCATCCACTCATGCCACAAGGCAGTCAACGCTGAAATTGCTCTTGGTTTTGTTTTTTTGTACATTTTACTCGATTTAGTTTTTCTTGCATGAATCATTTGTGCGAAACTTCCAGTCAGATCAAAGACGAGTGTCAACAGTTTGGGAGAGTGCGTGCCGACGGTTTTGTTTTACTTCCTGCTTCTTGAGTTGCAAATTTTGACACAGTGACAGTCTGCTGTGGTTCCCACCCCACAAAGGTTGGTTTCTGTCTTCTTCTTCTGCTTTCAACTAACTATGCTTGTATCGCTTTTGCTACTTTTTATTGCCTTTGAAAAGTCAAAATTTATACTTTTTAAAGTTTTATTTTTAATATTATTGTACTTTTGGGGGGGGGGGGGGGGTAAGATTATCAGGATTATTTTATTGCTCTTAAAAAATATTTAAGGATTAGTGACTTGTCTGATTCATTAAGCCAATCAATTAACACTCTCTATCTCTCTCTCCCCCCTCACACACACATACACATACACACACACACACACACACAGAGTGACACACACACACACACTATATATATATTTTTTATTTTTTGAACACGGAACATTATTCAAAGTTAACGTTAACTGGTTTTGTTTCTGAGGTTCACAAATAAAGACATTGGACACAGAAAAGCTTTATCAAAGCAAACTGTTCTGCATTTCAAATGCACTAACTTTTCAGTCCTTCAGAGCTTTATAAACACGAACATTACTCAAAGTTAACGTTAACTGGTTTTGTTTCTGAGGTTCACAAATAAAGACATTGGACACAGAAAAGCTTTATCAAAGCAAACTGTTCTGCATTTCAAATGCACTAACTTTTCAGTCCTTCAGAGCTTTATAAACACGAACATTACTCAAAGTTAACGTTAACTGGTTTTGTTTCTGAGGTTCACAAATAAAGACATTGGACACAGAAAAGTTTTATTAAAGCAAACTATATATATGACTGTGCCAAAAGGTGAGCACGGAGAGGGTCAGGTACTTACATTCTCAATAAATTGTCACATAACCTTCTGACTGTTGTGCTTATGTTATAAACATATAGACAAATGTCTGAAAAGACACTAGAGACAATATCAGCTTTATAAGATCAGTAGTTGTTTAGTTATGTGACAATGAATGTCAAATCAGCCCCAAAATCTGGTCTTCAAAAGTGGACATTGCAAATAGTCATGATTTCAACAAGTGCTAGAACACACAAACTCCAGTAAAATTACTTGAAATTTGGACAGGTTATGCAAAAGTACCTCATTAGTAAACGCTAAAGATTGTAACATTCAAAAATGAAAGTTCTGTTAGTTATTAGACTTAAACCAATGTTGATGACAAACATCATTTTTGATGTAATCATTTAACCAAAATCAAACTTCCCAACAATTTTCACTTATATAAATCCAAAATACATGAAAATGTCATGCTTTGTTGGAGCAGATATTACTTTATCATAGGAGTATAAAATGTTCTTACAAAATATATTATTTTAAATAATATTGCACTTTCTCTTAAAGGTTCTGACTTAGATGTAACACTTGACATCCGTCATACCTAAGTTATAATGCTCAATAAAATCCTCAAGATATATATTTTTAACTTGCTCTCTTTTATTTTACAATTAAACTGTCATATAAAGTTGACCCCTACCCTTATTTAACACCAGCATGTTCATTTCTTTCTTCTGCACTAATCCAAATGTTCAATGTAATCATTTTACTGGACTTGATGTTCGTCATCAAGAAAATGTTAATTATCAAATTTAGCTGGTTTTATTGGTCTAACCATCTAATAAACAAATGAACACCACTTCAGTGGGTTTAGTAATTAATTTAGAGCACTTTGCAGCCTTCATAGAAAGATAAATGAAAAAATAGTGCTTAATGAAAATTATTAATGTAACTATGATGTTCGTCATACATGTCTTATGGTGTAACTAGTGAATTATGATAAATAATTCAATAGTTTTTTGAAAAAAACTTTATTCATGCAAGTTATTATTTTCTTTAAAGCATTCTGCTTACTGTAGTTGACACAAATACAGTTATTCATAGACATTTTGGCCAGAAACTGGAAAATAAATGATTTAGGTAACTTTGATGTTCGTCATACATTTTTCACACATTGTGTAATAAAACAAAAACAATGACATGAATCAATTAATAGTTTGGTAGAAAATATTCAGTTAACTTGTAATTGGTTTTTTTATGGCATCTTAAGTACTTAAAGACAGAATGAGTGTATTTGATACAACTTTCAAATGTAAAGTGATGACGAAGGTCATTTGTTACCGCAACAGACCCATAATAATCATCATACACATGTACTAACAGCAAATTTCAACAGGAAATGTCACAGACTAATAGCAAACAATGAAAACAACTTAACACAACATGATTTGCTGGAGCTATGAGAAAATACTGTGACATAACACCATGGTTGTGATGTAATCATTGATGTTCGTCATCAGGTGGGGGACACCACATTATCACTATTTTCTCAGAAATCGGTTGAAAAATTGTCCTGCCACTTTGCACATGTTTTGCCTCATTTATATCCTTTCTAAATATTTATGTATTTAAATGGTATTAATAGTTTCATTTTTTACCCTCTATGTCCACTTTTCATGCCCACCTTTTGGCACAGAGTCATATATATATTTTGCTTTGATAAAACTTTTTTGTGTCCATTGTCCTTCAGGCTAGGGGAACGGCGCTCAGCTTCTATTTCTAACTGAGATTTTATATTCATTCTCTATTATATTCTAACTTTTGAGTCCTGTAGGCTGGAGGAATGGTGCCAGTAGTATACTGGAT
>CM065693.1:51703775-51713329 GCA_017654935.2 Phymorhynchus buccinoides
GTTGACTGTATTTTCAATTCAGGTTTTTGCTGTTGTGTGGTTTTGCGTGCTCAGTACAAATGTCTGCCTGTTTGTTTGTCTGTCTGTATGTCTGTGTCGGTTTCCACCATTTTTCTCTCGTTGATTTTATTTTTTAAAAATTAAATATTTTTATGTGCATGCCTGTCTCTTTCTCACTTCAGTCGAACCCCGCGTAACGGGCAGCCGGGTATCGCCCCCCCCCCCCCCCCCCAGTAACCAGGAGAGTTTTATTATTCATATTGGTACATGTATTTGTTATATGTGACCCTGCACCACGAAAGGGACATTAAGTCGCTGGGCTAGTTTCTCACAAGAGGCTTGCAAAGTCAAAAATCCCATTTTTGGTCAATTTTGAGTTATGGCTATTTTCATGTTCTCTATAGCGCCTTATCTTTCATATTTAGTAAAGGTCAAGATGTGCCACCACCCCTACCTATCTCGGTTAATTCTATTTTTCCGTTATTGCCTTTCTTACCATACATAAAGCTGTATTTTAGGAGCATTTTTAGCTGATAACCTTTTTGGAATACTAACCCTATCCCTAACCCTAGCCCTAAGCCTAACCCTACCCCCCACTCTATAAGACGGAAAAACGCAACGAACCACAACTGTGACAAATCGCGGTGTACTGCAGTACATAGTGGGGGGTAGGGTTAGGTTTAAGGCTAGGGTTAGGGATAGGGTTAGTATTCCAAAAAGGTTATTAGCTAAAAATGTTCCTAAAATACAGCTTTATGTATGGTAAGAAAGGCAAAAACGGAAAAATAGAATTAACCGAGAAATGCAGGGGGTGGGGGGGGTGGGGGGGGGGGGGGGGCGCATTTTCTTTAGCTAGGCTAGACATTAGACTGTTTTTCTCAAAATGGCCGAGGCTCAGTCCTACTAACTTTAAATGCGCTTAATTCTGGAACGGAAAAATATACAAGAATGGTTCTTGTATCATTAGAAAGAGAATTGTCTGAAGTTGTCAAATGTATAATTTTCTCAGAATGGTCAGTTTGACACTTAATGTCCCTTTTGTGGTGCTGGGTCACATATTATTAGTCACAGAGACTCTGTCTTGTCGCTGTGACATACAGGCTGCTGTACCCCAGAGAGCGCGTCGCCGCAAGCGCAGTACCTACCCATTACAAATAAATTGGGGGGGGGGGGGATGTTGTGATGGCGAGGGACAAGGTGAGCATGAGGGGGGGGGGGGGGCAGACTTGGGAAACCTAGCTATCAATTTGGCCATACCAGGCAGCAGGATTTCTCCCTGCTCTTACAGACTTTTAACTGCCGTGAGATTTTTGCGTGCTTAAAGCGCACGGGTCAGACTAGCTTTAAGTCCCCATCCGAAGGACTCGACGTTCAGTTCGAATTTCCTGTCGAACTAGAAAGAAAGGGCGAGGAGGCCGGGATTCGAACCCGGGTCACTCACGGTGCAGTCGCGCATTGAAATCGGCAGGCGAACATCTTAACCACTCTGCCGCCTTCTTTTCTTATTCAGTCTCTTCTCTTTATATCTATTTTTAAAAATAGCCAATATTTCGAGATAAAAAAAAGACTATGAAATAAGGATGAGTAAACTGGTGCCAAGAAATTATTGTGAGTTATCAGATTTTGTTAGCTATCCGTTTTTTCAGTTAGGTGGAATCTACTCTATACAGTATAAGATTGATACAGTGGAATCTCCCTTATCAGAATAATATTCTGATCGCTTCTCGGCCTTTTGGCTTAGACAGTGATTCAGGAACAAATTTTTTATTTTATACCCTGGTTGGTTTGTTCAGCCCGTCGTACATGGCGAAAGCCGATACGCGACGTTAAACTGAACTTCCATCTCCCTTATAAGACCTTACACAAAATCATTAAAATATGAGGTCTTAAATGAGAGGGAGCTGTATAAGGGAGGTAATTTTAATACAGTGGAACCTCCCTTATAAGACCTCCCATTATAAAACTCCCTCCCATATAAGACCTACTTCTCTGAGACATTGCCCTTCTTTGTAAGTATTAAAATGACCTCCCTTATAAGACCCCTCCCTTATAAGACCTCATTTTGAATGATTTTTGAAGGTCTTATAAGGGAGGTTCTACCGTACTTACAAAGAAGGGCAATGTTTCAGAGAAGTTAGGTCTTAAGTGGGAGGGAGTCTTATAATGGAGGGGTCTTATAAGGGAGGTTCCACTGTACTTACAAAGAAGGGCAATGTTTCAGAGAAGTTAGGTCTTAAGTGGGAGGGAGTCTTATAATGGAGGGGTCTTATAAGGGAGGTTCCACTGTACTTACAAAGAAGGGCAATGTTTCAGAGAAGTTAGGTCTTAAGTGGGAGGGAGTCTTATAATGGAGGGGTCTTATAAGGGAGGTTCCACTGTACTCACATTTTGGCCCGTTCTTACATGTATTCTGGAATGTGCTGACAATGTGTGTGAAAGAGAAACCAGTGGAGTACGAAGACAAAAGCTGTCAACACCTAATACTTTCCCTACCCTTCCCTTTCTCTCTTTCTAACACGAACAGGCGCAGGCACGCAAGTACGCACGCATACATGCTTGCGTACACACACACACACACACACACACACACACATATTTACAGACACACTCACGCACGCGCACGCATGCGCACACACACATACACACACAGAGTGGAACACACACACACATCCATCTCACATACGCACACGCACACACACGCACACGCACACGCACGCACACGCACGCACACGCACACGCACACACACACACACACACACACACACACACACACATAGAATGTTTGCATTTTGATTTTATAATAGTTCAATTCTGGAGTTTTTATTTTATTTTTATTATTATTATTATGGTTGTTTTTAAAAAAAACCTGTTTTAACTAAGCATACATCCCCTAATGTTACTTATAAATATGCACTTTAAGCACACACATATACACATGCACATACCCACGCGCACACGCTCACACACACACTTTCATGTCTAATATCACTTCCAAGTGAAAAGACGTTAAATTAAAGAAGAACAACAACAACAACACACACACACAGTCGCATAGAAATAGCAATCATTCTTTAAACACCTAATGGTTTGCATCAGTTTTAGTGATGACGTGACATGCACTGACTGACTTTCACATTAGTATTAACCCCTTGACTGCCACCAACGTATTACGTACTGACCTGATGACATCGCTTGCTCTAACACAGTCAAGAGGTCCAATTATCCCCAGACCAATTTATCAGATTGGCTCTATCAGTTGTCTTTTTCATGGCATGATTTGCCCAATGATTGTTTCTTTCATTTTCTCTGGCAGTCAAGGGGTTAAGCAATATGGTCTATTATTAGATTATTATTACTATTAGTATATTACTACTTACCCTGGTTTTCAAAATTTTCCCACTTCTTTTCGCCCTTCCCGCCTCCCCCTCCCCCCCCCCCCCCGCGCACCTCTTTCCCCCATCCTCTCCTCTTTGCCTCTATTGCCTCCCCGTGGGGATACCGGAGTCTTTCGGATGAGACCATAAACTGAGGTCCCGTGTGCCCATGCACTCAGCACACGTTAAACCCAGTGGCAACGAAAAAGTTGTCGTTTGGTCAAAATGTACACCCCCCCCACCCCTTTTCTTCCTCATCAGTCACACAAAAATCACATACCCCCCCCAAAAAAAATGGGTGGCACGCCTCTGGCTGCGACGCGCTCTCCAGGTGGGAGCAACCCGAATTTCACAGAGAAGCCTCTGTGACTATGATGTACCTAATACCTAAGGTGTTCCTTATAGTAACAAAAACAAACCCAGAGGATTAAAAAAAATCTACACTTACACTTACAGACATTTTTCTGTTGTATTTTTCAGATTTGCAGCTAAAGTCCTAGAGAGGCCCAACTTGTGAAAGCACATGTATGGAGATGGAGAGGTAGCTTTTCTAGACTGTGATTGCGATACCTTGTGAAGAACGACAACAGAATAATTATAGTGGCTGCTGTATTTGACATCTTTGGAGACCACTGCCGCAAAATACCCATGGAGGTATGGATTTGTGGGGAAAGGAAAATATTATTGCGTTTCTTTGTTTTGTGTGGGTTGTTCATTAACTCATTCAAGTCGTGCCGGCCATAATGTGTGCAGAATTAATAGATAGCTGTCAACTTGATGCATTTGCTTCAAGGGAAGTAAGTCTGTGTGTTGGTCACTTCTAAACTTGCTTCGCTCCCTTAGACCACAATTTTGTTTCTGACTTTGCTTTTGTAGTCAGGTTTGTTGTGGGGGAAACCAATCGGTGTAGAGTTTTTCTATGTAATGTCTATATACCATCAAGTTGACAGCTATCTATTAATTCTGCACATATATGGCCGGCACTTCTTTTTCTTGTCAAGCACCATCTCTGTGGAATTCTCTGCCTTCTCCTCTCCGACAGTCTCCAACTCAGTCTCCTCATTCAAAACCTCTCTTAAAACCCATCTTTTTCCTGCTGCACGCTACATATTTGATCAGTTGTCTATCGTTGTGTGCACGTGAGGGAAGATTAAATAAGAGGTTTGTGTTGTGTTTTGTGGTGCGTGTGTGTGAGTGTGTGTGTGTGTGTGTGTGTGTGTGTGTGTTGTGTGTGTGTGTGTGTGTGTGTGTGTGAGCATGCATGTGTGCATACATGTGTGCTTGTGTGTGTTTTGGTTTTGTGGGTTGTGTGTGCACGCATGTGTGTGTCTGTGTGCGTGTCTGTGTGTCTGTGTGCGTGTCTGTGTGTCTGTCTGCGTGCGTACGCTGTGCGTGAGGGTGTTTGTGTATGTGTGTTGGTGTATGTGGTCAGTCCGTGTGGCTCGGTTGCTGTGGCTTACCGAATGGGGTATGAACGAGTTGGCGTCGATAAATGTGTGTGCATGCGTGCGCGTGCGCGCGTGCGTGTGCGCGCGCACGCGCGTGTGTGTGTGTGTGTGTGTGTGTTTGTTAGAGAGAGAGAGTGTGCTTTGTATATGCATTGTTGCTGGTTGGTGTCATTCTTGAATGCTGTTTTTGTTGTTTGACGAATAATTGATTGTAAAGCGCTTTGGGCTCATCTGAGGTAAAGCGCTATATAAATGTACTATTATTATTATTATTATTATTATTATTATTATTATTATTATAAATAAGTCTGATTTCCCACTCCCCCATGTCTAAACCTGAAGTAAAAACCTGTAATCTTCTTTCATTTCTCCTTTTGTTTGTGTCTGTTTTGTTTGTGTGTTATAATGGCTGGAGTGATTTGTGAGTTTTTTTTGATAATTCCAAATCGTTGCGATGTGAATGAGTTAAACATTGGCAATGGGTCCATAAAACAGGAACAACAGAGTTCACAGACTTCAAACTTTGGCATTCCTACGAAGAACACCGTTCCTCTCTGTATGCACAGTTCCAGCTCTCTACGCCAGGTTTCAAGGTCATTTTGGTAGATTCTTTGAGGCAAAGGTCGGAGCTGTGATTTTGAGCTTTTTGCGAGGGCCTAGGTGCCACTCAGCCCTGAAAATGTCCAGCCAAACAATATATAATAATAAAAAGAAATTGAAAGTCATGTGGATGTAAGTGAAGTCTGTAGAATAAGTGGTTTAAACATTGGTTACCTTACTCTTCTTGGAAGGTCATGGCGACCTTGACCTTTTAGGCACAAGCGTTTTCATGCAAAAGTAGAATCACGTAGGAAATGTTGTTGCGAGCTTTTTCACTAGAAGTTGTCTACACATTATCTTTACTATTGTACTCAAAGAATTGTCACTCATCTCACTTTTTTCTATCAGTGTCAAATGTGGATCTTTATCAGTCAGCTTCTTGAAAAACTGCATGTTTTGTGCGTTCAGGAGTGCAAAAAAGTGAACTAGAGGGTGACATTTTTGGAAGCTGTGTTTTCCAGGATGGACAACGTCAACATGTTTGTAAATTGTGCAATAAGAAGTACACAGACGGCCATCAATATTTATCAAATCGGAATGAATTTTCATATAATAGTTCCCAAGTTTCATCCCTATGAAGTTACAGCAAGTGAACGAGTCAGTTTTTAAGAATCCATGATTTGTTTTTATCACAGGCGCTTACATCATAATTATTTTCAATGACGTCATGCACTCACGTACCACATGACATCACCATGATAGTGTGCAAGCAAATGCGTTAAGGATTGAAGTTTTCTTTGGTACCACCAATATACCTGTATGTTTTATAGATTACAAATGGCAGGACCGTTGCCAAACTTTACTGAACAACCCACGTATATTATTTATGGCCAACCCCTTACCGAGTGAGAGATTTTGCTGGCTTTGACATGTCTTTAGCTCACATGTTGATAAAAGTGTGTGTGTGTGTGTGTGTGTGTGTGTCAGGGCTCCCAATCGTCCCGCAAAACAAGGGGTCCCAGGGACTCCTTCACTTACAGTATAGAGGGTCCTAGAGGAGGGATAGAGGGTCCCAGTGGCATTGCGAATGCTAAAAATAATTTTTCTAGTGCATCCCAGGGACCCCCTGCACATTCGTTTAGAGGGTTATTTAGAATGTTAGTGCTTCATAGACCCCTAAATGGGGGTCCATGGGAGCCCTGGTGTGTGTGTGTGTGTGTGTGTGTGTGTGTGTGTGTGTGTGTGTGTGTGTGTGTGTGTGTGTGTGTGTGTGTGTGTGTGTGTGTGTATGTGTGTGTGTGTGTTCTTCGGTTTAACATCCTTGCACTAAAAGTGATTCAGACAAGTGTATATGTGTGTGTGTGTGTGTGTGTGTGTGTGTGTGTAAGCATGCGCATAGGTGTTTGCATATACGTGTGTGTGTTTGAATGATGTGTGTAGAAGAAGAACAGAAAAAAAGGATGACGGATGATGATGACAACGCCCATGATAATGATAATGATGATAATAATGATGATGACAATGACTATGATGATGACAATGATGATGATGATGATGACATTGTTGATGATGTTAATGAAGATGTTGATAACGACCATGGTAATGAGGATGACAATGACCATGATGACGATGGTGACACTGACGATACTGCCGTGTCAACAGCCCCCCACCAACTGGCAGGCTGGCACAGAAGTGGTGGCTCAATTCAACTTCCAAGGCACCAGCCCCCAGGACCTGCCCTTCAACAAAGGAGACGTGCTGGTCATCTCCAAAATACTGACCGTATGTCGTTAACAATAATATTCAGGGTTTCTGAAAACAGTAGAGATTGTGCATATCTAGGTTAGGTTAGGTTAGGTTAGGTACATTATAGTCACAGAGGCGTCTCTGTAAAATTCGGGTTTCTCCCACATGGAGAGTTCGTCGCAGCCAGAGGCGCGCCACACAATTTATTATTATTTTTTATTTTTTTGCATGCGATTCTCGGTTTATCGTCTCATCCGAAAGACCGCAAGGCCTAGTGCAAAGTGAGAGGAAAAATACCCTGTACCCAGGTTCGAACACGGGTTTGCTTGACACGAAGCGAACGCGCTACCACTGTGCCACTCTACACTAGAGAAGAAAGAAAGGGAGAAAGGTGGCACAGTGGTTAAAACATTCGCCTGCCAAATGTAATGCGTCACCGCAACGTGAGTGACCCGGGTTCGAATCCCGGCCTCCTCGCCCTTTCTTTCTAGTTCAACAGGAAAATTGAACTGAATGTCCAGTCCTTCGGATGGGGACTTAAAGCAAGTCTGAACAGTAAAAATCCTGCGGCAGTTGAAAGTCAGTAAGAGCAGGGAGAAATCCCGCTGCCTGGTACGACTAGATTGATAGCTAGGTTTCCCAAGTCTGACCCCCCCCCTCCTCACCCCCCCCCCCCCATTTTAAAACAAAAACAAAATTGAGTAGGCGCTGCGCTTGCGGCGACGCGCTCTCTGGGGGAGAGCAGCCCGAATTTCACAGAGATAAGTCTCTGTGACTAGAATATACCAAATACCAAAAAATACCAGTACAATAGAGCTTTCAAATCACCCTCCAGAATCTCAAACCATGCGTAGGATTAACACCCTTTAAAATCTCAACTAGGGTGTGAGATGATGCATTTAAATGATGATGACTTGGGCAAAGCCGTTACTTTTTTTAGTATGCTAACGACGTATTTCAATCGTCGGCTAATTCTACACAACTAGCCTTCATCTAAAATTCTACAAGATCGTGCTCAAAGGCATGTGGGCCTAGATCGTTGTACAGTGGAACCTCCCTTATAAGACCTTCAAAAATCATCCCAAATGAGGTCTTATAAGGGAGGGGTCTTATATTAGGGAGGTGATTTTAATACTTACTAAGAAGGGCAAATTGTCTCAGAGAAGTAGGTCTTATATGGGAGGGAGTCTTATAATGGGAGGTCTTATACGGGAGGTTCCACTGTATTTGTAAGCTCACTTCTCATTGGCAGACTCATTTCTTTGGCCCCCTGCTTGTATGTGTGTGCGTGTGTGTTTGTGTGCGTGTGCGTGTTTGTGTGTGTGCGTGCGTGTGTGTGTTATATGTGTTTGCATGCATGTGTGCGTATTTTTGTTAGTGTTTGCATGCATGCATGTGAATGTGTGACTGTATGTGTGTGTGTGTGTGTGTGAGTGTGTGTGTGAGTGTGTCGCAGACATAATTGAGTATAAATTAAACACCCTTTGCTATAAATCTATCCATAAAGCTGCTCCATCTTACTTCTGCGACAATATTTCCATCTATGCGCCAGCTCGCACTTTACGTTCAGTTTCTGACCCCCCGACCGACTTTCTCTCCAGATCCCCAGGTATAAACTTTCAACTGTTGGTCGGCGCTCTTTTGCTGTCTCAGGACCGACCTCCTGGAACAAACTTCCGCTCTCCCTCCGTCAGCGACCGACCCTCTCAGCCTTCAAAGCTAATCTCAAGACCCACCTGTTCCCCCGTCATTAAAGCTCCGCTCTCTTTCTCTTCTCTCTCCTGCCATTAGGTCTGTTTCTGCTGTATTCCATTTATGTCATACCTGTGTGTTGGCTTTGTATTGCGTTTTTGTTTGAATACGTTATGAATGCTAACGTGTGTGTGCGCTTTGATTTGTTTTTTTTATCAAGATTCAGCGCCGTAATTAAATACTGTATGTTGCTGTTGTTGTTGTTGTTGTTGTGTGTGTGTTGTGTGTTCGCTTTGTATTGCGTTTTTGTTTGAATGCGTTATGAATGCTAATGTGTGTGTGCGCTTTGATTTGATTTCTATCAAGATTCAGCGCTGTATAAATACTGTATGTTGTTGTTGTTGTTGTTGTTGTTGTTGTTGTTGTTGTGTTTTTACTGGTCTCCCCGCTGCATGTAAGTGACACAAGAGTTCAAAGGAGAAAATTACCCGTACTTGGAAATTATTATTTTTTAAAAGCTGGAGAATGGGCCAGTGTTGACTGTTGTCTAAGTCAGATGATCGTAAGAAAAAGAAAAACCAGTCAAAATGAGTGATAGATTAGACTAACAAGGATTTTTGATTGATACTTATCAAACAATGTGGGCAGAAAGAAAAAATGGAGAGACTCTTCTCTGTATCCGGTACGATTGAGCTTTTAGTTTGTGAATTCCTCTACTCAAAAATACTATCTCACCAGCCGCCGTGGCGTAGTG
>CM065693.1:51713829-51718829 GCA_017654935.2 Phymorhynchus buccinoides
GTTATAAGGAAGAAATAAAGAAGTTTAAACCAGGTGTTTTTTTCTTTACTCTCTCTCTCTCTCTCTCTCTCTCTCTCTCTCTCTCTCTCTCTCTCTCTCTCTCTCTCTCTCTCTCTCTCTCTCTCTCTCTCTCTCTTCTCTTTCTCTGTCTGTCTCTCTCTCTCTGTCTCTCTCTCTCTCTCTCTCTCTCTCTCTCTCCTCTCTCTCTCTCTCTCTCTCTCTCTCTCTCTCTCTCTCCTCTCCTCTCTCTCTCTCTCTCTCTCTCCTCTCTCTCTCTCTCTCTCTCTCTCTCTCTCTCTCTCTCTCTCTCTCTTTCTCTGTCTGTCTCTCTCTCTCTGTCTCTGTCTCTCTCTCTCTCTCTCTCTCTCTCTCTCTCTCTCTCTCTCTCTCTCTCTCTCTCTCTCTCTCCTTGGTCTTATCCTTGTTTTTGTTTCTCTCTACCCCCCCCCCCCCTCCCTCTTTATGCCTTTCCTCCTACTCCTCCTTTTCTTTCTCATTTTCACATCCTCTTTGGTAGTCTCGTCCTTCTCTTCTTATTTTCTTCCTCATTCTTTCATATATACATATTTATATAGAACCTTCTGTTCTAGTAGGTTAGTCCCCACTGCATGTATTTCAATCCTGAAAGATTTCTACACATGTATGTAAAAGATTTCTCACATATATATATATATGTGTGTGTGTGTGTGTGTGTGTGTGTGTGTGTGTGTGTGTGTGTGTGTGTGTGTGTGTGTTCGTGTGTGTGTGTGTGTGTGTGTGTGTGTGTGTGTGTGTGTGTGTGTGTGTGTGTGTGTGTGTATGTATGTGTGTGTGTGTGTGTGTGTGTGTGTGTGTGTGTGTGTGTGTGTGTGTGTGTGTGTGTGTGTGTGTGTATGTGTGTTCGTGTGTGTGTGTGTGTGTGTGTGTGTGTGTGTGTGTGTGTGTGTGTGTGTGTGTTCGTGTGTGTGTTCGTGTGTGTGTGTGTGTGTGTATGTGTGTTCGTGTGTGTGTGTGTGTGTGTGTGTGTGTGTGTGTTGTGTGTGTGTGTGTGTGTGTATGTGTGTGTGTGTGTGTGTGTGTGTGTGTGTGTGTGTGTGTGTGTGTGTGTGTGTGTGTGTGTGTGTGTGTGTGTGTGTGTGTGTATGTGTGTGTGTGTGTGTGTGTGTGTCACTCACTGTGTGTGTGTGTGTGTGGGGGGGGGGGGGTATGTGTGTGTGTGTGTCAATCAATTAATCAATCAATGTGTGTGTGTGTGTGTGTGAGTGTGTGTGTGTGTGTGTGTGTGTGTGTGTGTGTGTGTGTGTGTGTGTGTGTACAATGATTTGGTTCAGTTGTGCTGTGTTGACAGAACCATACCTCCCTTTGGGGGGGGGGGGGGGGGGGGGTCTTTCATAAAAATAGTTCCCCCACTTTCTGGAAGTTATGTGCTTGTAGCTTCGTTTAATCTGCCACTCTCTTTGACTCTGCCTTTTCCCTTTGCTTTCTATCATATACTAAGTACTATCTTTCTGACTTATTCAAGATAGGCCCATTCTCCTGCCATTAAAAAAAAAAAAAAATCCAAATAATTTTTCTCCTTTGAGCTTCTCCGAAATCAGAATGTGTCGTCTGTTAATGCAGCGGGGAGACCAGTGAAAACTGAAAACGGGACACATACATACCTTGCCCATTATGGCCATATGGCGTGGGAACGCAGAAGAAGAAGAAGAAAAAGAACCATACAGTAATTGTACTGTGTCATTGAAGAGTTGACTGTATTTTCAATTCAGGTTTTTGCTGTTGTGTGGTTTTGCGTGCTCAGTACAAATGTCTGCCTGTTTGTTTGTCTGTCTGTATGTCTGTGTCGGTTTCCACCATTTTTCTCTCGTTGATTTAAAAAAAAAATTTAATTAATTTTTTTTATGTGCATGCCTGTCTCTTTCTCACTTCAGTCGAACCCCCGCGTAACGGGCAGCCGGGTATCGCCCCCCCCCCCCCCCCCCAGTAACCAGGAGAGTTTTATTATTCATATTGGTACATGTATTTGGTATATCTGACCCAGCACCACGAAAGGGACATTAAGTCGCTGGGCTAGTTTCTCACAACAGGCTTGCAAAGTCAAAAATCCCATTTTTTGTCAATTTTGAGTTATGGGTATTTTTATGTTCTCTATAGCGCCTTATCTTTCATATTTATAAAGGATAATCTTTAATAATGGTCTCTAAATGGTCTTATAAGTGTTTTGAAACGAGTAAGTCAATGCATTCTTTAGCTAGGCTATATATAGACTTGAGACTGTTTTTCTCAAAATGGCCGAGGCTCAGTCCTTACTAACTTTAAATGCGCTTAATTCTGGAACGGAAAAATATACAAGAATGGTTCTTGTATCATTAGAAAGAGAATTGTCTGAAGTTGTCAAATGTATAATTTTCTCAGAATGGTCAGTTTGACACTTAATGTCCCTTTTGTGGTGCTGGGCCACATATTATTAGTCACAGAGACTCTGTCTTGTCGCTGTGACATACAGGCTGCTGTACCCCAGAGAGCGCGTCGCTGCAAGCACAGTACTACCCATTACAAATAAATTGGGGGGATGTTGTGATGGTGAGGGACAGGGTGAGGATGAGGGGTGGGGGGGGGTCAGACTTGGGAAACCTAGCTATCAGTTTGGTCATACCAGGCAGCGGGATTTCTCTCTGCTCTGTCAGTCTTACCGACTTTCAACTGCCGTGGGATTTTGTAAAGCGCATGGTTCAGACTAGCTTTAAGTCCCCATCTGAAGGACTCGACGTTCAGTTCGAATTTCCTGTCGAACTAGAAAGAAAGGGCGAGGAGGCCGGGATTCGAACCCGGGTCACTCACGGTGCAGTCGCGCATTGAAATCGGCAGGCGAACATCTTAGCCACTCTGCCGCCTTCTTTTCTTATTCAGTCTCTTCTCTTTATATCTATTTTTAAAAATAGCCAATATTTCGAGATAAAAAAAAGACTATGAAATAAGGATGAGTAAACTGGTGCCAAGAAATTATTGTGAGTTATCAGATTTTTTAGTTATCCGTTTTTTCAGTTAGGTGGAATCTACTGTATACAGTATTGGAATCTGCCTTATAAGACCTTTAAAAAAATCATCCCAAAATGAGGTCTTAAATGGGAGGGAGCTGTATGAGGGAGGTAATTTTAATACAGTGGAACCTCCCTTTAAGACCTCCCATTATAAGACTCCCTCCCATATAAGACCTACTTCTCTGAGACATTGCCCTTCTTTGTAAGTATTAAAATTACTTCCCTTATAAGACCTCATTTTGAATTATTTTTGAAGGTCTTATAAAGGAGGTTCCACTGTACTTACAAAGAAGGGCAATGTTTCAGAGAAGTAGGTCTTATTGGGAGGGAGGGAGTCTTATAATGGAGGGGTCTTATAAGGGAGGTTCCACTGTACTTACAAAGAAGGACAATGTTTCAGAGAAGTTAGGTCTTATATGGGAGGGAGTCTAATAATGGAGGGGTCTTATAAGGGAGGGTCCACTGTACTCACATTTTGGCCCGTTCTTACATGTATTATGGAATGTGCTGACAATAATTTTATGTGTGAAAGAGATACCAGTGGAGTAGGAAGACAAAAGCTGTCAACACCTGATACTAATTCCCTACCCTTCCCTTTCTCTCTTTCTAACACGAACAGGCGCAGGCACGCAAGTACGCACGCATTCATGCTTGCGTACACACACACACACACACACACACACACACACACACACACATATTTACAGACACACTCACGCACGCGCACGCATGCGCACACACACACACACACACAGAGTGGAACACACACACACATCCATCTCACATACGCACAAGCGTGCACGCGCTCGCGCGCACACACACACACACACACACACACACATGCACACACACACACACACACACACACACACACACACACACACACACACACACACACACACACACACACACACACATATAGAATGTTTGCATTTTGATTTTATAATAGTTCAATTCTGGAGTTTTTATTTTATTTTTTATTATTATTATTATGGTTTAAAAAAAAAAAAAAGTTTTAACTAAGCATACATCCCCTAATGTTACTTATAAATATGCACTTTAAGCACACACAGATACACATGCACATTCCCACGCGCACACACACACACACACACTTTCATGTCTAATATCACTGCTAAGTGAAAAGACGTTAAATTAAAGAACAACAACAACAACAACAACACACACACAGTCGCATAGAAATAGCAATCATTCTTTAAACACCTAATGGTTTGCATCAGTTTTAGTGATGACGTGACATGCACTGACTGACTGTTACATTAGTATTAACCCCTTGACTGCCACCAACGTATTACGTACTGACCTGATGACATCACTTGCTCTAACACAGTCAAGAGGTCCAATAATATCCCCAGACCATTTTCTCAGATTGGCTCTATCAGTTGTCTTTTTCATCATGTCATGATTTGCCCAATGATTGTTTCTTTCATTTTCTCTGGCAGTCAAGGGGTTAAGCAATATGGTCTATTATTAGATTATTACTATTAGTATACTTTACCCTGTATTCATTTTCCCACTTCTTTTCGCCCTGGTTTTCCCCCTCCCCCCCCCCTCCCCTTCCCCCCCCCATCCCCTCCTGCCCCCCCCCCCCCCCCCCCCCTCCCCCCCCCCTCCCCCCCTCCCCCCCCCCCGCTTTCCCTCTTTCCTCCTCCATCCTCTCCTCTTTACCTCTATTGTCTCCCCGTGGGGATACCGGAGTCTTTCGGATGAGACGATAAACTGAGGTCCCGTGTGCCCATGCACTCAGCACACGTTAAACCCAGTGGCAACGAAAAAGTTGTCGCTTGGTCAAAATGTACGCCCCTACCCCCCCCCCCCCCCCCCCTTTTTCTCATCAGTCATCACAAAAATCGCATACCAAAAAAAAGAAAAAGGGTGGCGCGCCTCTGGCTGCGACGCGCTCTCCAGGTGGGAGCAACCCGAATTTCACAGAGAAGCCTCTGTGACTATGATGTACCT
>CM065693.1:51733829-51738829 GCA_017654935.2 Phymorhynchus buccinoides
GTGAGTCTGTGTGAGTCTGTGTGTGTGTGTGTGTGTGTGTGTGTGTGTGTGTGTGTGTGTGTGTGTGTGTGTGTGTGTGTGTGTGTGTGTGTGTGTGTGTGTGTGTGTGTGTGTGTGAGTCTGTGTGAGTGTGTGTGTGTGTGTGTGTGTGTGTGTGAGTGTGTGTGAGTCTGTGTGTGTGTGTGTGTGTGTGTGTGTGTGTGTGTGTGAGTGTGTGTGAGTCTGTGTGTGTGTGTGTGTGTGTGTGTGTATGTGCGACCGCTCAAAGTGAATGCAAACAACATGGTGCCGCCCACTCAAAGCGAAAGCTACCGGTTCAACAGATCCGATCTTTTCAGTGTTGATGCATGGACTCGCTCTCAAAAAGTATGTGACGAGAACGAGTGGAAGGACTTTGAACGACGCGAAAGCGCTTTTCGTCAATCAATCGCCACGAAACCGTTGAACGGGAAGCAAACTTTCGTTCATCCACACCCCACCCACTGGCGTAAACTATCCACCACCCTCACCCACCTGTTTCTCCATGACGGCAACTTCGTTAGCACAAACCCCAACGGCTTTCCCTTCAGCCTATCCTTCCTGCGGTATGTTCAACGTAACCTTCACTGCTATCCCGTCGAAACACCAGAACCTTTCCCCCCATTGCCAGAGAACAGTACCAAAGCTTGTTTAATGTGTGTGTGTGTGTGTGTGAGTGTTTGTGTGTGTGTGCGTGTGTGTGTGTGTGTGCATGTGTGTGTGTGTGCATCTCTTTTCAGTTTTTCGTCGATTTTTTTTACATTTTTTTTTAAATAATTTTACCAGAAACTGAACTTCGGGTGTTTTTTTCCAAATTCATTCCTCCCCCCCCCAAAAATCGACCGCAAGCGATTTGAAGCGTTTTGAACTCGGTTGTTCTATCCCGGAAGTCTCTCTCTCGGGGGAATCTTGAAAACAGTAGGGTGATGCCATCTTGTTCATGTAATCATTTTACAAGGCTTATCAGACTCAAACTGTCTCTGTCCATCATTGTAGCTGTCTGTCTGTGTTATCTCTCTTGTTATCTCTCTCTCTTGCGTTGCCCCCCTGAACCCTCCCAACAGGGCTCTGCCCCTGGACCCCTGCCTTTCAGTGTTGTTTTTTTCATTTGGGGAGTTGCATCCATGTGTGTGCGTGTGTGTGTCAAAGTCAAAGTCAAAGTCAAAATTTTATTTAAAGATGGACATTGAATAGGCAAACATACATGCTTTTTTTCATCAAGTTGTGTGTGTGTGTTGCGCGCGTGTGCGCCTGTGCCTCTGTGTGTGTGTGCTTGTAAATACATGCATGTATTATTGCATGCAGGTTTGAATTATGTTCGTGATCAAGAGATTCTATTCCTTCTGTATTTTTATATACAGCGGAACCTCCCTTAGAAGACCTTCAAACATCATCCAAAATGAGGTTTTATAAGGGAGGTAAATTTAATACTTACAAAGAAGGGCAATGTCTCAGAAAAGTAGGTCTTATATGGGAGGGAGTCTTACAATGGGAGGTCTTATAAGGGAGGTCCCACTGTATTTGATCAGCCGATCGTTTGTGTCTGTCCATCTGTCTGTCTGCCTTTCTGTTTTCTTCTCTTTTCTTTTGTATTGTGACTTAATTTGCCTTTTCATGATAGCTTTTTTGTTTGTTTTGGGTAGACTGTTTTTAAAAACAAATTGCGCTCTAGAAATAAAAGCGTCATCATCATTACCAGAGTCGAGTTTCTCTAGAGGACGGTCACCGCGCGAATAACTGTTACGCCAAAAGGGGTCTAAGAAACACATTAGAAAATGTTTGCGGACAAATATTACAAGCTCTTGTCTGATTGGTCAAAAAAAAAAGAAGGTATTATTTGAACCAAACTTTAATGGACCAATCAGCAACAAGAAATGCATTTACCCCCTACGAGTCACGTGATAGTTCCGGATAGTTCGCCGCGTGCCCAGCGCTTGGGAAGAACGAAACGTTACGCGAGCTATCGGCAAATGAAGGGCGTTTCTTTGACCGTTTTTGCCGATTTGAGCTAACGCTACGTAACGTTAGTCCTTGTGAAACGGCCCCCTGATCATGATCCGAGTTCAGTGCAAACAATAGAACCTTGTTCAATCGATCAACATCGTTGTTTTTTTTGGTAGACCTTGTATTTGTCAGTGATGGTGATGATGGTGATGATGACGATGATGATGATTATTATGGTAATAAAGATAGCAACAATGATGATGATGGTGATGATGGTGACAATGATGATGATTATTATGGTAATAAAGATAGCAACAATGACGATAATGAAGATGATGATGGTGACTATGATGATGATTATTATGGTAATAAAGATAGCAACAATGACGATAATGAAGATGATGATGGTGATGATTATTATGGTAATAAAGATAACAACAATGACGATAATGAAGATGATGATGGTGACGATGATGATTATATGATGGTATTATGGCAACAGTGACGATAATGATGGTGATGATGATGATGATGCTGGTGATGATGATGATGCTGGTGACGATGATGATGATTATGATGGCAATAAAGATAACAACAATGACGATAATGATGATGATGATGATGATGATGATGATGATTATTATGATAGCAATAAAGATAACAACAATGACGATAATGATGATGATGATGGTGATGATGATGATGATGATATGATGAATAAAGATAACAACAATGACGATAATGATGATGATGATGGTGACGATGATGATGATTATGATGGCAATAAAGATAACAACAATGACGATAATGATGATGATGATGGTGATGATGATGATGATTATGATGGCAATAAAGATAACAACAATGACGATAATGAAGATGATGATGGTGATGATGATGATGATTATGATGGCAATAAAGATAACAACAATGACGATGATGATGATGATGATGATGATGATGATGGTGATAAAGACAACAACAATGATGATGATGGGTGACGATAATGATGATGATGATGGTAATAAAGATAGCAACAGTGACGATGATGATGATGATGATGGTGACAATGATGATGATCATTATGGTAATAAAGATAGCAACAATGACGATAATGATGATGATGATGGTGATGATGATGATGATGATGATGGTGACGATGATGATGATTAATGATGATGGTAATAAAGATAACAACAATGATGATAATGATGATGATGGTGGTGACGATGATGATGATGATGATGATGATGGTGACAATGATGATGATTATTATGGTAATAAAGATAGCAACAGTGACGATAATGATGATGATGATGATGATGATGATGATGGTGACAATGATGATGATTATTATGGTAATAAAGATAGCAACAGTGACGATAATGATGATGATGATGATGATGATGATGATGATGGTGACAATGATGATGATTATTATGGTAATAAAGATAGCAACAGTGACGATAATGATGATGGTGATGATAATGATGATGATGATGATGATGGTGACGACAATGATGATGATTATTATGGTAATAAAGATAGCAACAATGACGATAATGATGATGATGATGATGGTGACGATGATGATGATGGTGATGATGATGATGATTATGATGGTAATAAAGATAGCAACAATGACGATAATGATGATGATGATGGTGACGATGATGATGATGATGATGATGATGATGATGATTATGATGGTAATAAAGATAGCAACAGTGACGATAATGATGATGATGATGATGATGATGATGATGGTGATGATGATGATGATTATGATGGTAATAAAGATAGCAACAGTGACGATAATGATGATGATGATGGTGGTGATGCTGCTGGTGATGATGGTGACGATGATGATGATGATGATGGTGACGATGATGATGATGATGGTGATGATGATGATGATTATTATGGTAATAAAGATAGCAACAACAATGACGATAATGATGATGATGATGTGATGATGATGATGATGGTGGTGACGATGATGATGATGATGGTAATAAAGATAGCAACAGTGACGATAATGATGATGATGCTGGTGGTGATGATGATGGTGGCTGATGATGATGATGATGATGACTTTCATGATGGTGATGATGATGACAACAACAACGATGATGATGATGATGATGGCGATGATAATAATTATGATGATGACTTTCATTATGGTAATGGTGATGATGATAGCAACAACGACAATGATGACGATGATGTTTGTGTGTCTCTCTCTTCTCTCTTTCTCTGTCTGTCCCTCTGTCTGGCTCTCTGTGTTTCCTTCTCTGTCTGTCTGTCTGTATGTCTGTCTCTTTCTCTCTCTCGTTCTCTTTCTCTCTCTATCGTTATAAGTGTGGGTGTGAGTGTGATTTGTTAATAGTGTGGCCTGGGTGTCTTTAAGTGTCCATCAGTGTGAGTGTTTCAAGTTGGTTGCGAAAGTGTACTGTAGATTATGTCATTCATTATTTGGGCGTGATTGAGAAATTGACTGAGGGATCAGGGAAGGGGGGTGTTGATCAATGTTTGATGTATACTTTTTGTTCATTGTGTTTACTATTCATTTTAGTGATTTCTGTAAAGCGCTTAGAGCTTAAAGATTAGGCGCTATGAAAGTTGTCTTAATAAATAAATGATAATGATGAATGTGATGTTAATGATAATGATGATGGTGATGTTGATGAAGAAGAAGATTATGATGATGATGATAAGCGACAACTATGACGATAACGATGATGATGTTGATGATGATGTTGATGAGTCCAGGTCAGTACAACACGAAAACCTAGTTCGTCTGATCGGAGTCGTTCTGGGGCAGACGCTTTATCTCGTGACGGAGTTTTTATCCAATGGGAATCTAGAGTTCTTCCTACAAAGCAGAGGACGCAGCGTCGTCACGAAGACGGATCAGATCAACTTTGCCACGTGAGCGGAATTATTTTTTCTTTCAAATCGTCGGTGAAATTCAAAAACCTCGTATATCAATTTTGGTAGTTTTGAAAAAAAAAAAAAAAAAATGTTTGCAAAATTAA
>CM065693.1:51739329-51744329 GCA_017654935.2 Phymorhynchus buccinoides
CAGTAAGATATAACGTTGCTCATTTTAATAATCTGCTAGGCGAACATAGGCTATTGCCGCAATGAGGAGTCACAAACATAGATCTAAAATTCTTAATTAAGATCGTGCAGAAACTGCCAGAACGCAGTAAACAACAACAACCACCCATATTTCATTGGCAGACCCTTTTCTCAAAAGCCAATAAAACCGTTTGAAACACTTGATACAATAGACTTCGCGTGCGTGCGCGTGTACGTACGATTGTGTGCACATGCCACCAGTCTGGCAAGTGTTAAAGAGAACTTGAAGACAAAGAAGAAGAAACAGGTTGTTCGACAAAAACAAAAACAAGCAACAACAAAATTGTCAGTAGGTGTGTGACTGAGTGAAGAGAGTCACTGAGTGTCGGGTGCACGTGTGCATGTGTGCATGTACGTGCGATACTGTGTCTGTACTTGCTGTTTACTTACGTAGGAATTGAGGCCCTATAAGGGTCTTGCCCCTTAAAATTTGAAACTGGAGACACAAACCAGTGAGACGGGCAGGAAGGTGAGAGCTGTTAATGTCTTGGACTGATAGGACACAAACCAGTGAGACGGGCAGGAAGGTGAGAGCTGTTAATGTCTTGGACTGATAGGACACAAACCAGTGAGACGGGCAGGAAGGTGAGAGCTGTTAATGTCTTGGACTGATAGGACACAAACCAGTGAGACGGGCAGGAAGGTGAGAGCTGTTAATGTCTTGGACTGATAGGACACAAACCAGTGAGACGGGCAGGAAGGTGAGAGCTGAGATGTCTTGGACTGATACCAGTGAGACGGGCAGGAAGGTGAGAGCTGTTAATGTCTTGGACTGATAGGACACAAACCAGTGAGACGGGCAGGAAGGTGAGAGCTGTTAATGTCTTGGACTGATAGGACACAAACCAGTGATAGGACACAAACCAGTGAGACGGACAGGAAGGTGAGAGCTGTTAATGTCTTGGACTGATAGGACCAGTGAGACGGGCAGGAAGGTGAGAGCTGTTAATGTCTTGGACTGATAGGACACAAACCAGTGAGACGGGCAGGAAGGTGAGAGCTGTTAATGTCTTGGACTGATAGGACACAAACCAGTGAGACGGGCAGGAAGGTGAGAGCTGTTAATGTCTTGGACTGATAGGACACAAACCAGTGAGACGGGCAGGAATAGCCTAGGAAGAAAGATAAAATAGGACAAACTAATTGCTTTTAAATGTCTGATTGTTGATAATGGTACATTGACACATCTAAAATGCACTCCGACAGTTTTAACACACAAAAATTGGGGGGATTTAACAAAATTACGCCTTTTGTGTTCGTAAATTAACCTGTCATTATGACTTCTCTCAAGCGCCTATTGTTTGACAATGTGGCGTCGCCTCTGTCGCTCAACACTGACAATGATTCTTTCCACTATAACGTCAGATCTAAAATAAATATCCATTAAACTGTTTTTAAAATATATTGTGATAACTATAATAACAACACAATTTAAAATAATTATACAAAAATACTTACTGGTTGAATTAATTAGATATGTTTTAGTTCACAAGCAACGCTTGCAGCCTTGCGTCACAGTAGGCTAGGAATTAAACATAGGTGCCTGATGGCGTACGCTTTTTTATGTACTATCTCAGTTTTAAAGTGAATTTGCCAGTGTTTGCCATTTAAAATGTTAACACGTTTTAATCGCTAACATAAATTAACATTGTGTCAAGTCAAAGTCAAAGTCAAAGTCAAAAATAATTTATTATCACGTTAGGTGAAATTATAGTGTGGTCTCGTACAAGCACAATACAATTAAAGAAACCCATTTGCATGCATGAAAAATGGAAACAAAACTAAGGAAAAATGAATGACAAATCATGCTCCGCAAAAAACAAAAACAAAACAAAAATTGAACACAGGGTCGATACAAGCGACTATCAAAACATCAAGAACTGCCCTCTTTCCCACCATTTCTATTATCGCATTCATTTGTTCACCCACACCCTACCCCAAACCCCCACCCTCTCCAAGTCACCCCAAGCTTTCACATATTTTTGGTCCCTTCCCGTTCCCAACAGTTCATGCGCCTCCTCTCACGCACGCACGTACACACACGCACACACCACACACACACTCTCTCTCTCTCTCTCTCTCTCTCTCTCGTCTCTCTCTCACGCTTCTCTCTCTCTCTCTTAACTACTGTGGGGCGAAGGCCTATATAATAAATCATTCTATATTTCTCGCCTCTATCTTTGTCTGCATCTCTCTCTCTCTCTCTCTCTCTCTCTCTCTCTCTCTCTCTCTCTCTCTCTCTCTCTCTCTCTCTCTCTCTCTTCTTTCTCTCTCTCTCTCTCTTTCTGTCTCTCTCTATATATATATATATCTTTTCTCTCTCTTCTCGCTCTCTTCTCTCTCTCTCTCTCCTCTCTCGTCTCTCTCTCTCTCTCTCTCACTATATAAATAAATCATTCTATATCTCTTCGTCTCTATCTTTGTCTGCATCTATCTCTCTCTCTCCTCTCTCTCTCTCTCTCTCCTCTCTCTCTCTCTCTTTCTCTCTCTCAATCCTCTCTCTCTCACACACACACACACACACAACACACACACACACACACACACACACACACACACACCACCGAATACACACACGCACACACTCTGCATCTCTCTCTCTGTGCATTTCTGCATCTCTCTCTCATCTCTCTCTCTCTCTCTCTCTACTCTCTCTCTCCACACACACACACACACCACAGCACACACACACACACATTGACACACACCACACACTGACAACACACACACACACACTCTGACGCACACACGCACACACGCACACGACACACACACGCACACGCACGCACGCACGCACGCACGCGCACGCGCGCGCTCGCACGCACGCACACACACACAACACCACACACACACACAGACCACCACCCACACACACACACTCCTGGGGTCGAAGGCCTACATAAATAAATAATCATATCTATCTCCGTATCTATCTTTGTCTGCATCTCTGTCTATCTGTCTGTCCTGTCCTGTCTGTCTGTCTCTCTCTCTCTCTCTCCTCCATCTCTCTCTCCCCTCCTCTCTCTCCGCCATCCCTCTCTCTCTCTCGCTCCCCCCCAGCTCTCTCTCTCTCTCTCTCTCTCTCTCCTGCCTCTCTCTCTCTATCTCTCTGGGTGTAGTGTGGGTGTGCTTGTCTTTTTTTTCTGTCTCTCTCTCTCTCTCTGTTTGCATGATGTTATATATATATGCTTGAATTGTTGTATGTAAAAATATATGAAGTTGATATCTTTTATTTTCATATTATGTACGTGTGTCAATTGGTTGGTTGGTTTCTTCCATTTTCTTTAAAATACAGTTTATGTTTCGTTATTTTTTTGGTCTTTTGTTTTGCCTGATCTGAGGGCATGGTGTAAAATGTCTGAATTGGGTTATCCAGTTTCCCACAATAAAACTGTTCGTTGTCGTAGTTGTACACTCTCTGTCTCTGTCTCTCTCTGTGACAAAGATTAGAATGATACATAATTTGTTTCTCTCTCTGTGTCCTCCAGCAGCATAAAAAGAGAAAGACTTCAGTCTCACAGTATAAACCTTACAGAGAGATGGAGTGAAGGAGAGTGGGGAGATAGAGAGAGAGAGATAGAGAGAGAGGGAGAGAGAGGAGAGAGAGAGAGAGAGAGAGAGAGAGAGTGTGTGTGTGTGGTGTGTTTGTGTGGTGTGTGTGTGTGTGTGGTGTGGATGTTGTGTGTGTGTGTGGTCGTGTGCGTGTTTGTGTGTCGAATCTACATGTTTTCTGGCAAACAATTAATTCAGAGCATATCAGCGATAACTTTTGCATGGTCTGACAGCTCTTGGTGAGTTTGTCGTCTGCTAGATCTAGACTAATTTAATTTTAATTGATGTAAACCTTAGGTCTCAACTTATTTCTCCAGAAATCTTTGCTACGCTTTGCAAAACATACACAGGTGATTGTCACTGTTATTGTACACAGAATGGCTAAACTAAAATGCATATAATCTTTTATTTTCCCATAAGTTTTAGCATGCTTCTCTTACTTCGGTAGCCACTGTTTATCTTGGTGACAAAGACTGCTGTATTACTACGCCATTGATGTCGATTCAGAACAAACTGCAATGTTTCATAAAGCATGATAGTTAGATAACTTAGAAACAGTGATTTGATGCAATTTTACTTCTTATTTTTTGTGTTGATGAGATGCTTTTTGTAAAGGGCGTGGGTTTTTTCCAAGACGTCACTACGCACGCAATCACTGTAAGCCGTACAATATCGAAAGGAGCTAAATGCGCAAAAGAAAATAGTGCTTACTTTAATTAGCGATTTACTCTGTTTCCCCCCATTTAATTTTGGTTAAAACTTTCTAGGATTGTTAAGTATGCTTACGAAAATTCGAAACAATTGAAATAGCTTTAAAAGCAATTAGTTTACGCCGTAAGCATACCTTCATAGTTTTATTCCTCCACTAATTGAGGGATAGCGAAATTTGCAATATTAAATTATTTCGGCGAAATATTGCTGAAAAAACGCGAAATCGGCGCCATTTCAATCTTGAATATATCTCGAAAACGGCTGGACCGAATGCACTCGTATTTTCAGTATTCACTAAAAAAATTAATTTCCAACACTTCTGATATATTTCCGAACCGGAACAGCTGTGGCTGGGAACCTGCAGGTAAATTTGTTTTCACGGAACAGCCGAAACCAGAAACGACGTCACAAAAATAACTATTGGATATTATAGCCCTTATGTTGGCCCAGGTCTGAAAGGAGTTTGTTGACGATATGTTAAATAGTTTGGAAGTTATTCAAATGTATGTAAATTGGGTTGTGTCTTATTCACGTATATCTATTTGTGGGGTTTTAACCAATTTTGCTGACATTTACAGGAACGTTGGAGGACACTATTCTAATGCCATATTTACAATATTAAACCGATCGGGGAGATTTTGGCATAAATTATGCCCCATACTGGCAAACTTTTGCCAA
>CM065693.1:51749329-51768767 GCA_017654935.2 Phymorhynchus buccinoides
CCGCAGAAACCTGAAACAACATGCGAGATGGTCCAACTACCAAGCTGCCATATGGAAACGAGCCCACCAGTCTCTCCCAGAAATCCCCAACCCTACTGAAGGCAACGGGTGGGTGCTGACCAATGGGATCCTTGAGCCCCTGTGGACTGAAGAAGAAGAAGAGCTGGTCCTCCCACAGGCAGTTATTGACGATCTTCTTAATGATACAGTTGGGGAAGACAACGAGGATGAGGAATGCCTGCTTCACAGTGGCATAGACGATTCACTCAACTCTGAGTCGTCTGAGGCTGACTGACTGAGATGTGTTGTTGGCATGTTCACTGTTTTCTGCCAATGCTCTTTCCCCAGCTGGTATAATCGGTTTATGCTTGACCAGAAAGTGCCTGTATGACTGTGTGTGTGCTATAGATTGATAATTCGCACATATTCCAAGTTTGAAGAACTTTTCAAGAAAGGTTTGGTAATAGGTGTATGAATATATAGTCAGAGTAGGGTAGGATCAGCAGTCTTAGTGTTAGTGCATCAATCCTTTTTGATCACAAGTGTCATGTGTGCATCATTTCAAGAATAAATGGAAGCATTGATTGGACACATTGGTTTTGTGTAAAATACTACCATTTAAAATTTGAAATGATTTCTGTGGAATAGTTCATAATGTAATTGTGCAGACAAATTGCAAAGGACATGCATGATCGTAATAGCCCTCCTCCGCAGAGTGGCAGGGGACTAATAAATGCACAAATTCAATTAGTTTGAATGACATCAGCAACTAATATATCTTTCTTACCCCCCAAAAGTATTAGTTGCCAAATATTTACAATCACTGAGTGTATTCCTCTAATTTTACTATTCCTCTAAAATCTTACGGCGGCCATTTTGAATATTACGCAATAATTGAAAATATATAACATTTACAACGTGGCCTACAACGGATTTGGATTCAGCACCATCAAATCATGCTGGACAGACACAAAAAAATAATATATAATCCAAAACAAAGTACAGCTAAGTTTTATATCAGTTTTTGTCAAATTTTCATGATTAGAGGGTAGGGAAGGTACATTTGATCCTGTGTTGAAACCGGAAGTCTCACAACCCCCAATTATGACTAGAAATGTTCCTGGGATATTGTAGTGCATGAAACCAAACTGAAACTGTCCATGCTTGCTCTTATTTTTGATGCAACATCATTGACATACAACTTTTGCCGCGAAAATGACGGTAGCCGATGATCGCTGAAGTACAGCAGTGAGACTATCAAACATTGAGCACTGCAATAAACATTTTTAAGTAGCTATGCACCTAAATTCATTATTTGGATAAAAAAAAATTGTTTTACTGTTCATTTAAATGAACTGTTCATCACTTGTATTTTGACAAATGTGTACCGGGCGACCGGGGGGTACCCTTACATCAGGGGCTATAACTCATAGTGGGTTTGAGTTTTTTTCTTGGGAACAAATTGTAACGTGTTCAGGAGGTCCTAAGGAACATTTCTAGCCTACTTTGGTTTAATCATGGGGGGGCACGGTAGCCCCCTTCACCTTGGGTAGTATAGAGTATCACCCGAGTCTAATAAATAAATAAAATGACTTGTGCAAAATGCTCGTAAGTGTAGCAATGACGTGTATTTAATACATGAATCAATAACTTATGCAATATGCATTTTAGTAAACACACAGTGACTTGAGTTAGCTTGTGCGGAGAGTTTGTATAAAATGCGTCTTATATGAACAATACGGGAAGCCTGTGTGAGATTTGTTGCATATGAAGCATGTATGCACATATGAGCATATACATAAGAAGAGTCAGTCAAGGATCTTTTGTTTACAGAGGCTAAGGAATATTGGTGTCTGTTCAGATATTCTTCAAACCTACTACCGATGTTGCATTGAATCTGTTCTTACTGTGTCATTTATCTGTTGGTATGGAAGCTTGAGTGTAAAAAGTAAGCGTGTGTTGAGTGATATGGTGAATGTGTGCAGTAAAGTTGTGGGTGCAAGGCAGAGTGGTATGCAAGAGTTGTATGACAGACAAGTAGTCAAGAAAGCCAGGAAAATTCTTAATGATAACAGTCATGTTCTGGCAAAATACTATGAAGTATTACCATCGGGCCGTCGATACAGAACTCTAAAACTGAAAATAAGAGCACAGAAAACTTTCTTACCAAGATCAATTCATCTGTTGAACTCTTAATGCACTGCATTGAGTGATTGTTTTGCTGAGCAGCCTGTCCATCTCCTTGGGATTGAATTTGTATTCGTATTCGTCCAGTTTGTTAACTACAATATTGCAGTGTTATTAGTTATTAGTTTATATTCTTTAATTGTTGATAAATGTGTTTATTGTTGTTGTGGTTTTTTTGTTGTTGTTGATAAATGTGTTTATTGTTGCTGTTTTTCTTATGTGCACCTGGCTGCAATTTCTCAGTTATGAGATAATAAAGATGATTTGATTTGATTTGATTTGATTTGATATGTCTGTTAGGTAATGTGACTACATTTTGTTCACAACGTAAAAAAAAACCACTTTATGGGACATACTTTCTTTCATAGAACTTTCATCTCAGAGAAAACAAGTTAAAATGAGTATTTAACAGAAAAATACAGATTCACACACACACACGCGCGCGCACACACGCACACGCACACACGCACACACGCACACGCACACACACGCGCGCGCGCGCGCGGCATATACGCGTACGCACACAGCACACGCGCACACGTACGCACACGCACGCGCACGCGCACACGCGCACGCACGCACGCACGCACAGCACACGCACGCACACGCACACGCACACGCACACACACACACACACACCACACACACACACACACACACTAAAGATCATTTTGACTTGACATGACTTGACAAATACGTGTCAATTTATTCATAATTTTGTGCATGAAAGCAGCATTGTTAAAGCTAAGCTTATCATTATTGCAAGAATGCCTAGTTCCTTATAATCGCTTTTCTGAAGAGAAAAAGGCGTATGAAGACCAATGTTTAGTGCGTGTTTGCAGAGGAGAAGGTGAGGCTATCTCAATGAACATCAACTCATCAGTTGTTCACAATCAGCGTACAGGCCATTTCACAGCACTGAAACGGCACTGTTGAAAGTAACTAATAACATTCTCTTAGCTCTTGACTCTGGTGACGCATCTATATTAACTCTTTTGGATCTTTCAGCTGCTTTTGATACTATTGACCACCATATACTCCTTAAGAGGCTTCAAATCACCTATGGAATATCAAGCACTGCTCTGTCATGGTTCTCGTCTTACCTTTCTGGTCGAACTCAGTCTGTCTCCATCAATGACTCATCTTCTGCAATGGTTGGCCTCACATGTGGTGTTCCTCAAGGCTCAGTACTTGGACCAGTCCTCTTCATCATGTACACTAAACCCCTGTCCGAGTTGATCACTTCTCATTCAGTTGATTCTCAGTCTTTTGCTGATGATACACAACTCCACAAGCCTGTATCCCCATCTACCATTCTTCCTTCTATATCTTCACTTGAATTCTGCATTCGCAACATCAAATCATGGATGCTACAAAACAAACTGAAGCTGAATGACGACAAAACGGAGGCCTTGTTCATCCACTCTCCATCTAGAAAACTTTCGTACCCAAAGTCTGATTCCATCTCTGTCTGTGACACTCAAATACCTTTTTCTCCTTCTGCTAGAAATCTTGGCTTTCACATCTCTCAAGATATGAGTGTTGACTCACAAGTTCAAACTATCTGTCGGTCAGCATACTGTGAGCTGCGTCGCATTGGTACGATTCGCCATCTCCTGTCTATAGATACTACTAAAATACTAGTCTGCGCTTTTGTTCTCTCTAAACTAGATTATTGTAATTCACTCTTGTATGGCTGCCCCCAACACCTCATTGACAAGCTTCAAAAAGTCCAGAACTCTGCTGCCAGACTTGTCCTCAAGGTCTCTAAGTATCATCATGTTCAACCACTCCTGATATCCCTTCATTGGCTTTCCATCAAAGCACGTATTGACTACAAAATTTCCACTCTATCATTCATTCTTATTTCTCTGGAAATGCCCCTAGCTACATTTCTGACATGCTTTCTGTCTATACTCCATCAAGGCAATTGCGGTCATCTTCAGATTCCAAAATTCTCTGTGTTCCTAGTACACGAACAAAAATGTTTGGTGAGCGCTCCTTTTCCTTTTCGGGCCCATCAGTTTGGAACTCCTTACCACGCAAAATCCGCCATATTCAGTCCTTGCAATGTTTCAAATCAGCTCTCAAGACACACCTGTTCAAGCTACATCACAACCTTTAGGCCACATTACTTCTGGACTCTATTCTCACACACACACGCCCCTCTCCCCCATATTAGTTTCACTGTGTGTTGACTGCAATGTGTACGTCAGCTTGTTGCGAGAGAGAGAGAGAGAGAGAGAGAGAGAGAGAGAGAGAGAGAGAGAGAGAGAGAGAGAGAGAGAGAGAGAGAGAGAGAGAGAGAGAGAGAGTGTGTGTTGATGCTTTGTTCAACTGATTGTAGTTTGTATTGTGTTTTTTGGGTGGGGTGAGTGGTGGTGATGGTAATGGTGTGTGTGTGTGTGTGCGCGCGCGTGTGAGTGTGCGTGTGCGTGTGCGTGTGCGTGCGTGTGTATGTGTATGTGCGTACGTGCGTGTATGTGTGGGTGGGGTGTGTATGTGTATGCCTATTTGCATGTGCGTGAGCGATTATTTCGTTTTGTTGTTGAATTTGTTGCTTTTTTATTTTTGTTGTTGTTAAGCGCATAGAGCTCCACATTGGTGGAGGAATGCGCTATATAAATGATTCACTATTATTATTATTATTATTAGCGTCCAATCGGTCTTAGACCCGTATGGACGGTATTCCTGAAGACGGCGAGGTCTTCCCAGGGATGACCACGACGCGATGACGATGAGACAGTGGTTCTGGACGTGGCAAGGCGTCGTAGGGGCTGGTGCTTTGTCCCTTTGAACGGGTGTCCAAGTCGGGGTCTTCTTCTTGATGCTTAGGGTGTTATCAACATCGTTGAGGCGGGGCAGAGATGTAAAAGCACTGTGAGACAACCCGAGGGTTGTCGATCTCAACTCCCGCTTTTCTTCTCCAATGCTGCTGGCTGCTAACCTCTCTCGCAAAGGCTGTCTTCAGGACCACCGGGCGACCTGCTCCGTACCCAGGGAGTTGATGTGGTCGCACACAGGCTGGAGACATGCAGCCAGGTCGAGTCGTCTCTGCAGGCGGATGTATCCTTCCCAGTAGCTGCCCCTAACCCTACGTAGACCATCCTTAGACAACTTGCAACTGGCACCTACTGGGCATCGGCGGTTTTGTTGACTCAAAAGGCCAACACTGCAGAGATGATCCAAGCCGTCGCACGTCGTCCTGTCTGCATACAAGTTCATCAACTCCCATGGTGAGGGAGGATGACTGCGTCGCCCTTTCTGCTGACTGCCACTCAGCAGAACTTCAAGTGTAATCTGCCACCCGTACACTTGGGAACCAGCACACACTGAGAGAGTCGGTATAATCGACCCAATCAGCGCGGACCCCCAGTTGGGAATGAACAAAAAATGGTTGTAGAGTCTTTTAAGTGGGTTTAAATAGTTTTCACTAACATGGTCCCATCATGTCGAAGCATAGTCTATTTCAGTCAGAACATAATTATGGATTAAAAAACAGCTTTCGAGTATGGATATCAAGGAAATTGTTTATTCTATTGAGTTGGAACACTTTCTTAACTATGTTTGTATATACGACCGAAATGTGCTTAGACCATGATATATTATTTTTTACCAATAGTTACACCTAAATATTTACAGGAATCCACTTCTTCCAGCAGATTATTATAAATTTTGAGTTTAGGTAGATTATTATTTTTAAGATTTGACTTTTTGTCGAGTAATTATTAACATGGAATTTGATTTACGTGGATGAATTGCCATATTGTTTTCTGTCCATGCCGTAATACTGACTAGTGTATGTCCTTTTGAAGAAAAAAACAAAAGTTCTTCGGATTTGTATCCTCTGTATGAGGGGTTACGTCGTCAGCAAAGATTCAACATTGACATTCTAGGTCTGCCGAAATATCTTGTGAATCACTGCACAGTTTTACTTAGAATTTTGTACATTAGTATATCACCTGAACGTGATGTATCCAAGGGAGCATCTGTATCTTTGCTTACTTTCATCTTCACTATGCAGTAACTTACTACGATCTTACTAACCCCTCACATATGTAGTTATCTTGACTGACTCCGTCTTCCAACTCAGCTTTGCAGGGCAGCTTGGTCATTTGAGCAGAATTAAAACAATGAATTAGTATTCCTAACACATCAAATTATCATCACATGCCATAGCCTGGATTCCTTCTCATTGTGGAATCTCTGGCAATGACCAGACTGACCAGGCGGCATAATGTGCTGCAACCAGAGTTAAAATAAAATCGAAGGAATTTGCCAATGTTGAGCAATCTATTCAATGTAGTATAGTTGTAGACAGTGTGTGTGTGTGTGTTAGTGTGTGTGTGTTGTGTGTGTGTGTGTGTGTGTGTGTGTGTGTTGTGTGTGTTTTTTTTGTGTGTGTGTGTGTGTTGGTGTTGTGGTGTGTGTGTGTGTGTGTGTGTGTGCATATATATATAATATTATAATATATATGTGTGTTGTGTTTGGGGGGTTGTGTGGTGTGTGTGTGTGTGTGTTTTCAGTCAATGGGTTTTGAAAGAGGAGAGGGCGGGGTGATTTGGAGGAGCTATTTTTATTATTGATCTGTCCGAATGCATGACCAAGTGTTAATTGCATATCACTGCTCAGGGTTAAACCTTACCACAAACAGACTAGCAGAGTGCTTAATGCAACAAGCAAAATGGACATTCACATCAGCTAGCGGGTGCATCTCTCTGAAAAGTGACGTTTTGGATACGCTTGGGACATTAACATTTTCCAGACAATGCATTGTCATCATCAAACCACCACCGAAAATGATAATAAAAATAACAAAAATAGAAATCCTCGGAAAGTGTGGATCTATTGATATTGACCTTACCTCTCATACCCACCAGAATTCCATATTTGACAGGTCTCTATTCACGTGTAACACGTTTGGAGGTTGGGACATTTTTGGACAGACTAGTGTCGCCAGTTCACCTAGCCATGTTGTGAGGTGTAGGTTCAAATGGAGGAACAAAAGATACCTTCCATTGTCCGTGTTTATATTCTACACTGCAATTCCAGAAAATAGACTGTTGGATGTATCATATCCTAACAATTCTGCGACAGGTAAGGCAGTAGAAACGTTTTAAATAATAAACAATTTAATATAACAAAGCATAAAATGAAGACAAGTGGAAATAAAATAAGGTACTGTAAATAGTACCTTGTATAAGCCCACGTTCGTTTAAGCGACCACACCCAACTTTGGAGCAATTTTCGTGCAATAGTGGTGCTTACAGAATAAACCCCCAACCCCACTTTGGAGCAAAATCCCTGCATATGGGCACATTGCTTCATAGATATACCTTATAAATATCTTTCCTGACGTGTCTAAAATAAAAACTAGCATTCTTGGATTATGACATAGAAAGTTACGACCATCATCACACTTCACAATATGTAGACACGGAGCAGGCGATGCCACATTTTCAGCAAAAAACACACATAAAATAGGGTAAAGCTTACCAAGAGTAAAGTTGGTCAGCAATATTGTGTATTGTGGTACGTGCACACGTACGGTGTGTGTGTGTGTGTGTGTGTGGGTGTGTTTGTGTCGTGTGTGATGTGTGTGTGTTTGTGGTGTGATTATGTAAGTAGCTGTGTGTGTGTCGTGTGTGTGCGCGTGTGCGTGTGCGTGTGCGTGTGCGCTGTGCGCGCGTGGCCGTGCGCGCGGTCGCGTGTGGTTGGTTGTGTGTTTGTGTGTGTGTGAGCTTGGGTGTGTGCGTGTTGAGTGTGTGTGTGTGTGTGTGTGTGTAGTGTGCGTGCGTGTGCGTGCGCGTGTGCGTGCGTGCGTTGCGTGCGTGCAGTGTGCGGCATGTGTGCTAGGTGAGTGTGCGTGTTGTGTCAGTATGTCGTGTGTAGTAGCGTTTTGTTGTGGCGTCGTGCGCGCGGCATGTGTGTGTGTTGTGTGCGTGTGAGTGTGCGTGTGTGAAGTGTGTGTGTGTTGTGTGTGGTGTGGTGTGTATGTGTGTGTGTGTGTGTGTGTGTGTGTCGTCTTGTGTGGTTTTTGTTGTGTGTGGCGTGTGTGTGTTTGAGAAATAGGAAAGTGAAAGAGTTGCTTGAAGAAGAATTACAAGTTTGTTCGATGTATAAGTAATAATCAATAGCAGAGTTTATCAGTTTTATTTGGCTAAAATATTATCTATTCAGCTGCTTTGATTTTGTTTAATAGACTTCTGCGCTATCCTTCACTCACATATAGAACGCAAGCACCCACTTCTACCCAACGCACACACTCATTTGCACTCCCACGCATGCATGATGCCCACACGAAGTTCCATGTGTGCTCATAGATTCTTTATGTCCTTTTTGTAAAGTTCTCTTTAAAGCTCAGATACTCTTTCTCTCACATACAAACCATACATAGATGACCCCTCTCTCTCTCTCCCTCTCTCTTCTCTCATCCCCTTCTCATCTCTCCTCATGTCTAGTCCGCTCCTCTCTTTCTCCATCCTTCTCTCCTGCTCATCCACTCTATCTCTCTCCCTCTCTCCTCCATCCGTATCGTTCTCTCTGTCCCTCGTCTCGTCTCCTTGCTCTCCCTCACTCTCTCTCTCCGACGTGCGGCACCCCCCCAAGCCCAGGAGCGCGGCGACAGACACAGCAGAGCGACGGGCAGAGAGAGAGAGTGATGAGAGCAGAGAGAGAGAGAGAGAGAGAGAAACAGATGTGATCGCGGAGAGTGGGAGAGAGAGATAAGGTTAGAGATATAAACGTGAGAGACACAGAAGTGAGATGGATTGAGAGAGAGAGAGAGAGAGAGAGAGAGAGAGAGGACGAGAGAGGAGAAAGTGGGGCTAGCGACAGTTTGTGTGGAGTGTGTGTGTTTGTGTGTGTGCGTGTTTGTGTGTGTATATATGTGTGTGTGCGTGTGCGTGTGTGTGTGTGGTGTGTGTGTGTTTATTTTTGTGTGTGTTTGTGTGATGAGAGAGTGAGAGAGAGAGGGAGATTGAGAGAGATAGAGAGAGATTTTTTTAGAGAGAGAGAGAGAGATAGAGAGCTGAGAGGAGAGTGGATTAGAGTGCGAGAGAGAGAGAGAGTGACGGAGAGAGATATATCGGAGAGATTAGGTGTGTACGAGATAGTATTTGTGTCACAAATGTTGGCCTTCTTTGTGACAGCCAACCAGTTTTCGAACTTCCACGGCGACGGAAGTTTTAATTAAGAAACTGCCAAGTCGACTACCAAGGAAAGGGTTGAGAAACGCGCAAAGATCGTGCTGCTATTGAGAGTCAATTTCACTGATTGGTCGAGGCCGGCCAATGAGGGACTTCGAGAGGAAAAGATTAAATCGGTCACTGGACTTCGAAAGTGTTGAAGTGTTTGAGAGTGTAATGTTGTCAGTCACTCTGGACTGGTTACAAGAAAGCAGAGAAGTAGCACTGCCAGAGGAAAGCGCATATCTTCGCCGATTGCACCCGGGACTCGGTGATCCCATTCAGAGGCGATGTGGGATCGGTTCTCCTAATAACATTTAGCAGGAAAATCGGTAGGAGGCTAAAAGCACGCACCACAGTATGCACCATGGGGACCGCCACCTTACAAACGGGATACGACGTAGAACGGTTGATCCGAGGGGACCGTGGGACGCCACAACTTCAGCACAGGTAACAGACCAACTCGCTCGTCCTGAAGATGACGGATCATGGTGGCGAAGTATAAGCGTCAACCACCCCATGAAGCGACACCCAATTAACGAAAACCAAGGAGAGGGAAAGGCACTGACTTCTCTTCCCATTAAAAGCAGACGACTCTCAAGAAGGGGGGAGGGGCGGGGCCACACACCAGCGTAGCTTCACGCCGCTAACGTTATGGAAGGTACGAAGAGTCACGAGGGCAGGAAACGGTTGCTTCCATGGTGATCATATAAGCCAGCAGAAGTAGAGCTAAATGTAGGATGAATGCAGCGACGAAGTATGTCGACGTATTGTGATTGTCGAGAAGTATAACGGATGCTTGGTCAGGAACTGTTAATATTTTTACGGGTTTGTTGTTTACGGTCCGATGGGATTGGAAAAGTCACGGGCAAATTGTAAGACATCGACACGGCCTGGGAGGAAGAGAAGAGCAATTGTTGATCACACATTACTTTAAATGGTCAATTACGTGTCAGCTGTCAAGTCAAATGAGTCCTAGAATAGTATGGATGGCCCTCGCAGGTGACATAAGCCATTGTGAACTACAACAGTACCTATCGCTTGAAAAATGACGGGAATGCAGCTTTTTTCACGTATTAGAGATTTACGCACGGTAGAAGCAATTATGGTAGGCTATCTGGTCATGATTGAGTTGATTTGGAACAGTTCCCAGTTCGAGAGACGTGACATACCTGACATAACGTGATACATAGCTCAAGGTAAAAGCCAAGTGTTTCGATCCATATTTAGAGAACTTAATAACACATGGTCAAACTATTCAGAGGCACCATATTAGACCACAATTCCAATAAGGATGGGTCATCCGAGCTAGAGGTATGAGTTATGGAAGACATACAATAGTTGTCCACGTGCTTGTGGTCAGAGTGGGAGAACTACATTATTTCGCTCTGTTCTATGTAAGGGTAGAAGGTTATTTGAAATGAAGGTGTAGTCAATGCGTCTGGCGTGAACGGCTCGAGATATGACCGCGACACTACGTGTATTCTTTGTCCTCTGGGTGGTGTGTCTCTCCACATGTTGTGAACGTCACGGTCGTATTGTAAGCTGATTTGAAGGGCTCCCCTATCTCTCATAGACAGACATCAGCACACACAGACAAGAAACAAGATGCCTCAGATACAAGACGCCCGCAGACGTGGCGTCACTAGAGCCGCACTACATTCCGGCTGCATTCAACTCATAAAATGTCCTTGATAGTAACACTAGGTCCCACCATATCGATTAATAGACAAGTGCGATTGCCGTTGGTGCAGACACATTAGCGTGAATTGACGGTATCTTTTAGACACTAGAGTAATATGGCCTAATTACACTCTGAGTGCCACCTATGATAAACAAACTTTATCCTCCCCACTGAAATTCACATAAGACTAGCTTTTCTTCTGTGTATGTTGGGATTCTTGACATACCTAGCAAATAAACTATGTATATAATCGTGCACTATCAGTTTAATTACTTGGCGACTATTTGATAATCGTTCTACTTTTAGATTTTGTATAAGTACACTCCTCACCATTAACGAGCATAAGTGGCGTATTCGTATCACACCAATAAAAGAGCAATCAGTAGCAGCTTAGGCATCTAAAATAACGTTCGCCACCGTCATTGGGACAGGCAGTGCACGAAGGGCTCAGGGGCAAGAAGCAGGGGCGGGTCAACTAAGGTGTCAAGGCACCTCCTCTATGTCTCTCTGCTCTCTATGCACTGTCATCCTGTGTGCTATCGCTTCCCTGATCTGTGGGTGCTGTGCAGGGGTTTTTCATCCTGTTTGGGGCTCGTGCCGTGGGTGGAAGGCGATCTGTGCGCTTGCTAGGGCTTGTAGACAGGACTTTACAACTTGGTATGGGCCCTTACATGCACTAACGTGGTGTGTAGTAGCCAGACAGTTGGACAGACAGTGTTGGCTTCGTTCTTTGGGAAAAGGGAAAAGACGCTCTCCCCATTTCACGGATTTTGGTAGTGGCGTTTTCGGGGCTTCTATGAGACAAATCTTCGCTAACACACGGTGTCTTACTCCAATTATAAAAAGTTTCCGTTGGTCCCATCACTCATCTTCGTGTTCATGATCTCATGAGACAAGAGCACTGTAGCGTTATTAGCTGGAAATGGTTAATGCACGGAATGAAGTGAAAGATTACTCTTCTAGTTCACACGGAATATTCCCGGCGGATATTCCCTAAATGGTTAGAGAAACGGTGTGTGGGGATTGATCCCTTTCCTATCATCCATACTAGTCCGGCAGATGCCAGCAGTCACGAAGGCTTTAAATCCACTTGAGATGGTAATAACATAATATATCCCCTTAACTGTCAGTACCTTATGGTGATCACAAGAAAGTAACCACATTAGATCAGCTACACACTGGTGTCATTCAGTGCGATAGAGTCCGCCAGCGAGGCACATCATCAAATTATGTAAGCTGCGTCGATTCTATTGTGTCCAGTCACCTGTTCTCGCAGCAACACACAGTTGCTAACGTAGAGTTAATCACCTTTGTTATCAGCAGCGTGGCCACGCGCGCGGATGTGGATGAAAATGGTGCACCGGCGCCTAGTGAATGCCGACAGGTGCATGTGCCCGCATGAGACAGCAAGAAACGCAGCTGCAGATGACACCTGGTATCTTCTGGAGTTGTAGAATGTATATACAACTGATAATATAACATTAGGGTAAAACAAAAAAGCAAACACATTTATAGTTATATCACAAACACAGAAGGAATGGATGGCAGGACGATTGAAGTCCGAATAAGTTGGGTTTAGGTGGGAGTCGGTAGATAATGTCTGTCTGACCTCGGGCAGATACGGAAGCCCCTATCTGGGATTATGTCTTACTTCTCGTCTGTGCATTGTTCTATTGTATGTTTTAATGTGACAGCAAACATAAAATTTTCCTGTTCATTTGAATGGGGATAAATACAACTAATTGATTTATGATTTGAGAGCAGAGAAGCGAGAAAGAAGAAGAAGTAAATCGAACAAGAAGAAGAAGAAGGAAAGAGAGGAGAGAGAGAAGCAGATAAGACTTGACACCGATGAGCAGCGACAGACACAGACGAGAAGAACCCGAGCTCCAAAGGAGACTGCAAGAAGACGAAGAAGCAGGAGAAGAGAGAGAACCAAGTACATGTGCTTATTATGACCTTGTCTTGTAAGCGCCCCCCAACCCAGATGTTTTAGGAAAATAGTGCTTCACTGAATAAACAGCCCAGCCCCAGTTTTGGACTGATTCCGTGCAGGGTGTGTGGAGGGTGGTGGTGGTGGTGTGAGGGTGGGTTGTTGGGGTTATGCAAGGATTGTACACAGTTACAATCATAGTATAAAAAAAAACATCTATATATGATTGTTTAGTTGTGGACACATCTATTTACAACGGAAGTGATCTCGCTTGACAGTTTCGCGTTTTGGAACAACACAAACGTTATTCAGCTTTCACACAGTAAAATTGCGACTTACCTCGGCTTAACTCTACAAAGACAGTCAAAACTGTATTTATGTTGGTTAGATATTGGACCCATTCACTTTACAGGAGTCAGTGACCAGCCCCCGTTTGGACGGCCACTGTGTCGTGGACCTCCGTCCTCTAACTACACTTTGCACCCTGATGCACACGGGAAGGATAACACTTACAGCATCATCACCCCAAAGTCAACACGTGATCTGGTGAGCAAGCAGACGCAACTGCAAATTTCACTCAGTTCTCCAACTGTATCTAGCTAAACCCATGCAATCATAGCAAAGTGGATAGCCTTGTACGCCAAAACAACATGAACCCTGTAAAAAAACCCAACGTAGCGGAGGCTTCTGTGATGGCTCTAGACCTCCCTGCACCGGTAAAATCTTTGACTACCTTCAAGAAAGAAACGCATCTGAAACTTTTTTGTTACACCAGAAGATATCTCAGCATGGGCCAATGCTCGGGTTCGAGTTTTACGTTTTTCCTTTCAACTCAAATTCTTTCTATACGCTGCAAGACAACACTGTACGGCTTGTGGAACTGCCTCTGTAACCTCAATGGTCGAGTCAAACATCACTTCCCGTAACGAGCAGGGTGGACTGTCGTGGGCACATGAGGGGTACGAACAACACTGCCCCTACACCCCTGATCGGCTGTGGATTGGGGTAGTCACAATTGGACAGTGTTATTCTCTGGAACAAGTGAACTTTCCGTATCACAAACCCATTAGACAGTACGAGAAGAAGAGAACTCATGGTGGAAGCCGAAAGTTTTGTAAGCAACATGGTGCTAATCTTGTAAGTTCAATATGATCAAGAACTTCGGGCCCGTTTTAAATCTGTAAAATAACACAATCAGACAGTGTTGTTGGAACGATCCTGTGGGGAAAATCTTGCGCCTACTGGTAAGAAGAAAACCCTTGATCTGTTCTCTAGAAGAAAACGTTACGTCTTACAATAAGTTTTAAGACATTGCATTGACTGCACCCTCTTGCTGTTGCATTCCAACCTCCCCTCCCCATGTGGGATGCAGGGGGGTCTTTTGTAAGATAGTTAACACACACACCTCCAAACTTCTGGAGGTTCTGTGCTTGTATATTCATCTAATATGTCACTCTCTTTGACTGCATTTTCCCTTTGCTTATGTCATCTACTAATCCCGTTTACTCCTGTTAAGTTTTGCACCCCATGACCACTTGTCTCCGTCTTTTGTTCTGTCTAACCTGAACCTCCCCTGTTTTACCCTGACCTCCACCTCCTCCCTGCATCCTCTCTCTCTCTGATCTATCTCTACTTCTACTCTCTTCTCTCTCTCTCTCTCTCTCTCTATCCTCTCTCTCTCTCTCTCTCTCTCTCTCTCTCTCTCTCATGTGTTATTAAATAATGTTAGATTATTCATATCATTGTTATGAAACATGCTGTGTCAATTTGCTATTTTTCTAATTTATATTTTTTTGTATGTTTCATCAAGTTTGTTAAAGCGCTGGAGAGCTTGCTTTTTAGCATGAATTTTTATCGTAGCTATGTCAGTGACATTATTATTATTATCATTATTATTATTAAATTATTATCATTATTATTATATTATTACTATCTTTCTGCCTTACCGGCCCATTCACTTGCCTTTTTTTCTCAAAACACTTTAATAACACATTTCCTTCTCCAGTCGAAGTCGGACTTGCTGGAGCCTATCTCGTTTTATTAACGGCAGCAGGACGCATTGCAACTCATAATCGACAGGAAACAGTTCTGAGCGATCGAAGAGGAAGATAATTCCAAAGCAACGATCTAACTCAAATCTGTTGGGAATCTTCGTTATAAGTCTGGGATATTAATTGGACATATAATATGCAATAAAAATTTTTCTAGTCGTGGAGAAACACAATACCTTGTCTTTTCCTTCCATATAAACCCATCTTTAGTCGACATTAATAAGTCGCTTGCCAATGGTGATTCATATATTTTTTGAGCACATTTTGCTTACCGCAGGAAAGGAAAGCGGTGCGTAAAGCCTTTCTCTCTCAGTAACATAGCCTCTACAACAGCAAGCCCTATGTAGTGCCTCTCCGTGGCGGCGACGTCAACTGGCACCTCATGGTCCCAGGCACTTAAACTACAAGGGTTCGGAGGAGATATGGACCCTAGACGTGACCAGCATGCAGGCCCACTGGCGTGTGGATACGCACTGGTGCCCACGAACCAGATCCCAGACTGGGGAAATAGCAACACGTGTAGATGGAGATCATCGGCCTTGAAGGCCAATCCATCTAGGGAGAAGGAAAACTCTGATTCCAAATCCACACCCGATCCCTTCAGGAAAATCTCCAGGGCACCGCATGAGTGCAAAAGTTGCTGTTGACCACACAGTGAAGAGGTGCTCACATCTTGTACGGAAACCTGTCTAGGAGACGATACTCCAAAATAAAACAATGAATGCTCTGATGACGTAACGTTTTGCTGATGAAACCATAGCAGCGAGGCAAACCCTACACTGCAAACAAGCATAGGGGAAAAAGAGTGACATGGTCGCATCCTATCCAATATGACCATGCAAATGGATAGGCGATAGTATGGTGTAGGTCCTATGGTTTCCCAGGCAGTGACAGCACCGGGCCCTCAGCCTCAAAAGGGGCACAACCGCAGCTACTGAAAAGCGTTTTCAGCGGAGTTCGATGATAGATAGGCAGCAACAACGTCACCCATCAGCAGCAGGTCAGACGGATATTTCAGTTGTCCGTTGTCTTCGCACAGTGGAATGCTGAGGGCCTCATAACAAAAAGCCAGAGCTTCAAGAGTCCACAAGCAAGAGAAACGTACCCATCCTTCTGTATCCAAGCAACCAATCTTACAGATGATCATCGCTTTTCTTGTTAGGGGAATGAGCTCTTCCGGCATGACGAACCAACCGTTGAAGGGAGCATCCTCACTATCATAAGGAACAACATTCATGCAGTGGAGATTGGAATCGGAGTGGTGACACGAGATTCACGCTGTAAAAGTCGCCAGGGGAGAGAAATCACCATCATCAACTTGTACAGTCCACCCGAAAAAGACTGGAATTAACACTCTTCCTTGTGACCACCAAAAACCATACAGATAGTTGGCGACTTCAACGGACCACTCATCAAGCTGGGGTATCAGGGCACATGAAAAACAGAGGAAGAGGAAATAGAGGACTGGATGATCGAGAGCAATATGGTCATATCGACAAGCCGGAAGACAAGCCAACCCTGTATATCATAGAGCTGGAGAACGACAAGCAGTCCACACCCTGGCAATGGACTTACAGAGGGAACAATCCAGGGACCTGGACGAGGAGGTCAGATCAGTTAGGACGGAGGTGACTACCAGCCTGGTCTGCTATGAAAGTCATATGGCAGAAAACCCCCACAGTTCGCAAAGAGCCCAGCTGGACTACACAAACAAAGGGAACTGGCCCAAAGTGCGGAAACTGACAGATGCATTTCGTCTGAAACTAACATTGACACTGGACATCTGGACGTCACCCAATGTACAGCGAATAACGGATGCATCCTCAGTGCAGCACAAAAAAGCATCCCCAGGGGTAGAAGGACAAGATACAAGCCGATACGGAGCAGTCAGTGACAGAAGCATCCAAGACCAGCTGACCAGCAAGGAGAGGAGGTGAGAAATCACAAACTACAGCAAGAAAACAGATACTGACAACAAAGCAATAAAAATAATTTGATTATGCAAAGACCAAGACATTTAATCCCGCCTGGCAATAGAAGGGCCTCATTCAACATGGCAAAGGGACACAGGAAAAATTGTGGAAGCTAACCAAGTGCTGAATGACGATCATCAAGTAGCTCCCAGAGCCAAAACTCTTAAAAGAACACCCTGCCATATTACTGCGAAAAATGGACAGCTTCCCTTAGGCATGGGAAATTCAAAGACGGGACTGCGCCCGGATGTCCCCTGATAGAAAACAGCTGGTATCAGGCATAGAAAACTAAAGAGAGCTAAGGAGCCAAAACCACCAGTCATGAAGCATGACAGCCGCATTTACCATCCATGAATGTCAACAGCTCTAATCAAAACAACTGAAGAGCAGGAAAGCCCCTGGCAATATGGAATCACAAATGAAATGATGAAAACATCTTGGCCGCTATGCACAAAACACTCCTGGAATTAAAAGTCCGCACGCGCAATACGTAATAATTCCCTAACAGTCTGAAGGAAGCCATCATATACACAGTCCTGCAGAAAAAGAAAAAAAGACAGGCATTGACCAAGAACCAGTACTGCCCCATCAGTCAGTTGCCCGGACATATGCATGACAGCGCGCATGGAAAAGGCGACTCAATACCACTTGGAAGAAGAAGGCTCTAAGCCACTCAGTCAGACTCCAGCACACAGAAGCACCCGAGGACAAATCATGCTCTCGTATCACCCAGGAGATTGAAAAAGTTTCCAGCAGAAAAATGAAAACGGTAGCTGTTTTTGTAGACCCACACTAGCCTTTAGATAAAATCTGAAATAAGGCCTCTTCCCACCAAGCTCCGTACGAAAACGGTGTGTGCCAGATTTACCGCCATGAATCACAGCTACCTAGATTTCAGAGGACAGCCCACGTCAAATGGAAGGTCAGGCGAAGCAATTTAAGGGAAGATCAGGGAGGGTTCCTTAGGTGGAGCATCTCCTTGGACCCTCTTTGTGGCCTTCATTGATGACACAGCTCGACCTACACGGACTGTGGTCACTCAAAGGCACTCACGCAGATGACCTAGCTCGTGTGGACCAAAGCAGCAGCGCAACTCAACACCGCCATCTACAGAATGCGGAGTCATTTAAACAAAATCGTCAGACTGGCTTCCAGTGGAATGGTTGAGGTCACAGACCAAAACAGAGGTCCACTGCTTATCACTGTCCCAAAAGTGAGCAATGTTCAGCCTTGCAGATCAGAGGAGAAGACATCCCCAAGCAAGACACCCCAACTTACCTCGGGCGTTCAAAGTGGACAGAAGGCTGCATGTTCCCCTCATATCACCTCATGCAGAGCGAAGCAGTGAGAAAGATGGCTACCTATAATGAAGCAAATGGCAGCCACTAAGTGGGGAGCCAAAACAAGATCCCGAACCGAAGCAGTATCTCTTACTATAGTAATAAGAAGTCTGCTCACAACCACCAGCTCGAGAGTATAGTCCCACTGTCTAACACATCCTGTGTCACACTTACTGCAAGAGCCCGTACCACTCTAGACTCTCGCTGCATAAAGGCTACTAGACCTATCGTCTACTGCTATCATCGAGCTCACTGGCATCTTAGGTCATGCTACTGTACCACATCATCCGTTATCGCGTCTACATCGGCAGTTATGTTACTAGTGCTGCTTTGCTGCTCGTCCACTGCGCATGTCGCTAAGTACAATATACCACACAAAATCGAAAAATCTCTTGCATGTTGTAGTGAAGAAGTATAGTAAAGAGCTATTTCACATTACAACTTCTCTTCTATTCTGTGTGATTCCAAACGGAATTTTGTATCCAATGTCTAAAAAGTAAGATCTATTGAATCTCAAGTTGAGTTACTTAGCAGGCCCCAAACACATCATGATCAAAGGCGCTTTAGCAGCAGACTCAACCGCACCATCATTATGGCACCAAGCACAACCTGGACATCTCAACTATGAAGGACTAGTCCTGGATACCCCTCATTATTCCAGCTGCGACATTCCTGGTATTGGAGCCAAAACCTAAGCACACTTGACTGATGTGAGCTTAAATGTGTATCATGTACCATTGTCGTAACCTGCACATGGATCAAATAAAAAGCCAAAGCACATTAAAATCTGAAGTCTGAAGCTCATCTCTCTTGCTTCTCTCTCTTCTCTCCTCTCTCTCTCTATCTCTCTCTTCGCTCTCTCTCTCTCCTCTCTCTCCTCTACTCTCTCTCTCTCTCTATCTCTCTCTTCATTATCTTTTTAGAACGCGCTCTCATATCGATCGTGTCATCCGTTTGAGCGAGGGTTTACTGATATCGATGTCCGCAGCCTAGCCCGCGTGAAAGGGACCCCAGGACAGCTGCGAAACATCACACTCATGCGCCGGCCGAGGTCTTCGCCACCGATGCACTCTCCGCAGATAA
>CM065693.1:51769267-51776767 GCA_017654935.2 Phymorhynchus buccinoides
GCGGAGGTGCTGGAGTCATTTCTTTCAACCCTAGGAAGACGTGGTCTGTCCTTTTTCTAATGGCCGACTGCCGGTAGACCAAATCGTTTGCAGACTTTTCGCAATACAAGCCTTTTTGTTTATTTATTTTCTTTTTTTTTACAGTTTTATCTAATGAGTTTCGCTCCACAACAAAGGAAAACAGCGTCCAATTTTTTTTTTTTTTACTGAACTACAAATCAAACGCTTCAAGCGACAATGAGTGACCTCCCACCGCACCCCGTCCAAAAATGCTACTCTCATCCAGACATCTCCCCAAGGAAGGAATCGCCGTTTTGAACGGTTTAATATTCTAGAAACCAGATCACCGTAGTGTTCCGATCCTTGAAAAGGCTGTCTTTTGGCGTCTCGAAGTGTTTCTTGGCAAAACCTCATCCGTTAGGGGTCCACCTTTAAAACATAATCTTTGGGTAATGCCTAAACGTGTTTATGAAAGGGGATAGGAAGGGTGTAGCACGTTTAGGCAATAGGAAGTTGTTCGGAAATAATTAAAGGGAGTCATTTCATGGTGTGTGGAAGCGACCTCGCCTAATTCAATCGGTTAAACAGGGGAAGTCACTCTACCATCAGCTCTCGTAGCCGCATCGACTCGTGTGTTTGAGCAGACATACAGCAACTTAGAACACCGTGCGTCGTTTTCAAACTGATGTCATTTATATATTTTTACGTCACATTTTGCAAGCTTTATATGTATTAGTTTGTGGCCACTGGCCACCCCTAATTTTTCTATAAAAAAAAAAAGGGTTGCAAGTCGCCGACTCGCATCCTGCGGATTTCAAGCTTCGACGCCAATTGTTGCATTGCTTGCTATGGTCTTTGACCGAGTAATGGAGGTAAACAACTCTAATTTTCACGAAGTGCTCTCCCCGAATATCGTCCATTACCCCTCGTCTTGTTCGTTAGCAATTTTAGGGAGATATTTTGTTTGATTTTTGTTTGTCGTTTGGTGGTTTCTTTCTTTTTTCTCTCTCCTTGAGAGTACTTCTCACGCTGAAAGTGAGAACACGTGAGGCTATCTGTCTTGATGGGTGCCCACCGGTTCGCATAATGGGTTTCGCATAATCCTTTGATCAGAGCCGCGGGCCCAAGTCGAGTGTCTCTTCCAAAAAAACTGGCAGTTCGCATAAACGGGTTTGCCATTTCGCATATTATGCACTCTTGCAGGTTCTAATGCACTCTACGTGACTTTCTTGTTACTTTCTTACTATCCCTAACCCTATCCCTAAACTATCCCTAACCCTAGCCAACTTTCTGAGTTTTATATGCGAAATGCCATGTCCACAAAGCTTTGTATGCGAAGCGGCAGTATATATGAATCGGCTTTATGCGAAGCGGCAGTATGCGAAACGGCAATATGCGAACCGGGGCGCACCGGTCTTGATGATACTCCGGTGTTTTATGCACAGCACCCGGATTCAACTGCTTTTAGCTCATCAGGGCTCCCCAGGGACCCCCATGTGGGGGTCTATGAAGCATTAATACAACCAAAGAGGACATTTAAAACTTCCTGATCGCTTCTCGGCCTTCTGGCTAAGACAGTGATTCAGGAACATTACATTTTTGTTTATACCCTGGTTTGTTTGTTAAGCCCGTCGTACATGGCGAAAGCCGATACGCGACGTTAAACTGAACTTCCATCCAAAGAGGACCCTCTACGAGCGTGTAGGGAGTCCCCCAGGGATGCGCTATAAAAATTTGGGGAAAATAACAGACATATTTATATATAATTTAAAGTAAAAAACAAAATTGAAAATCAACACCGGGATGCCTTCTTTCTTTTTATTTTGTTCTGAATTTTCTACATTATACTTCTGTATCGTTCAAAATCCGTGACTTTCCTGGAGTTGCACTGCCTCCAGGATCGTTCCCACCATCTTTTGTATCTACTAATGTCCCATATATGTGTCTGTTTCAGACCGGAGGATGTTAAACATAAACTTTCATTTTTCCATGGTCTTGGCGTTCAAAGTTTTTTTTAGGTATTAGGTACTTTATAGTCGTTACAGAGGCGTCTCTGTGAAATTCGGGTTGCTCCCACCTGGAGAGAGCGTCGCAGCCAGAGGCGTGCCACCCAATTTTTTTTTGTTTTGCATGCGATTTTTGTGTGACTGATGAGGAAGGAAAGGGGGTGTGTGTCAATTTTGACCAATTGACTTTGTCGTTGCCACCTGGGTTTAACGTGTGCTAAGCGCATGGGCACATGGGGACCTCGGTTTATCGTCTCATCGGCGAAAGACTCCTCGTTCAAACCTTAAGGCCGTAGTGTAAGGTGAGAGGAAAAAAATCGCCTGTACCCACCCAGGTTCGAACTCGGGTTTGCTTAACACGAGGCGAACGCGATACCTCTGTGCCACTCCGCTACATTTTTGTTTTTTTACCTCGAGTCAAGGACCTTTCACCATCCATTGTTTTTTCACGACTTCAAGTAGTAGTAATAGTAGTAGTAATTAGGGCTAGAAGTGGGCCTCGCGGCCCTTTTCCGCCCTTTCTCTTTAGTGATTGATTTGTTTCAGGGTGGCTTGCTTTCTACAGCTAAACTATAAAATTTAACTTGGACTTTACTTTTTTTTTTTTTTCAAGGCCCAATTCATTGAACCGATTCTCTTTAAACACATGTTTTACTTATTCTTTCTCCCCGACTGTGTTTGACCTATTCTTTGCCTTACCCGTCGTGTCTGTATGTATGTGCGCGTGCGTGTCACATGTGTGCACGCGTGCATGTGTTCATAAAATCTGAATTTAAAAAAAACAAATTCTTCTCCATTTTACATGTTATTTAAAATTCTATGTTTCTTTGTTTATTTGATATTATCTTCTTAAATGTATAAACGATCAAAAATGTATGTATGTGATTTTATGCCGTGCCACTGCTACACACGGCATGCACTTGAAGTGTTATTCATTTCAGTATTTGAAGTCTTATTCATTTCAGTATTTGAAGTCTTATTCATTTCAGTATTTGAATTCTTATTCATTTCAGTATTTGCGATGCAACGGAGACCCTTTATCCTTCCTCTTAGCCTCCTCTGTACCCTAAATAAAAGGGTCCCTGGGACCCCTTGTCTCGCGCAGGACGATTGGGAGCCCTGCTCATTATTGCCTATTTTGGCACAGGCTCTGGTGCTGCAGCCAAAGGGATTGGTTGGCCTTGGGGGACCTTCTCTAACGTCAACCGTCCTCGAACCCCTTTGACCGAGATAGTGGGGATGTACCCTGGGCAAGGCATCTCCAGCATAAACACATTTTAGCCCAGGCACCCCCCCCCGGAATAGCATCTACCCCCCTCTGCTATCTTCTGGCAGTCATGGTCGGAAACGACATACTACAGGCAATGAAAACAGCTCCGAAAAGTTGTCGTAATTGAAGGAATCTCCGCCGAAAGAAAATTATCCGCCGAAAATGCGACCGCGATGTTATTCTCAAACGGCGCGGTCCGTAATTGGCCGAGTGCACGCTTGCGGTCATGGGTTACAAAATGGCGGACGTAGCGGGCCGAGAATGGTGTTTTTGGAGCGTTTGAAGGCAAGTAAGTTCGTGAAATGAGTCCGTATTTTCTGCACACACACACGCAAGCAAGTCGACGTATCCCATTGTATGTGTGGGGAGAAACGCAAGGGGAAATTAATGATATGTAAATACTCTTTAGTTTATAATTATACATTATCTTCTTCTCTTCTTTGCCTTAGGCAAGCCAACGTCATCACGTTGAAGATTCTGCTGCACTTTTAGGGGGTAGTACGAAAAAGAAGATAAGTAAGTTTAGCAAGGATACTGTGTGTGTGTTTTTATATCATAATGCATATTGATTGTATACTTTTGATGTTTGTTCAATTTTTTAAACTGTTGAGTCTGATCCTGGATCTGCCTGCCAGGATCCAGGATATAGACATTTTGTTATAATATAAAGGCAAAACCTAAAACCGATGAGAGAGAGAGAGAGCGAGCGAGAGAACAAGCGAACAAATGAATGGATTTTTTTTCGCTTGGGGGACAGACAGACATATTTTTTTTAAAGTTTCAAACTAAACAAAGTAGATGAGAATGAAAGAATCCAAGATTTGGAATCGTCACATTTTATGCATAGCATAGATTTTATATTTTTCTATGACCGTTTTTTGCAGATGTTTTAGCTTTTAATTCGTATAAATTAACACACACAAATTAAATGCTGATTTAGAGAACCATGTTTTGTTATGTACATAATGGACATTTTAAATTTAATTAAAACAATCAGCTGGATCTGATTAGTATTTTATTAACACGTTGGTTGTTTGGTGTCATTTTGAGAGAGAGAGAGAGAGAGAGAGGAGAGGAGAGAGAGAGAGAGAGAGAGAGAGAGAGAGAGAGAGAGAGAGAGAGAGAGAGAGAGAGAGAGAGAGTACATGTCAGTACATGTCAGTAATTGCCGGTTACGGCAGGTGGACATTGTTAGCAGAAGAAGAAGAAGAAGGAGATAGGGAGAGAGAGGCAGAGAGAGAGAGAGTGAGAGACTCAGACAGAGAGAGGGAGAGGGAGAGAGAGAGACTCAGAGATAGAGAGAGAGAGGAGGAGAGAGAGAGAGAGAGAGAGACTAGAGAGAGAGAGAGACTCGGAGGTGAGAGAGAGAGACTCAGAGAGAGATGAGAGAGAGAGTGTGTGAGAGACTCAGAGAGAGAGAGAGAGAGGAGAGAGAGAGAGAGAGAGAGTGTGAGAGACTCAGAGAGAGAGAGAGAGAGAGAGAGAGACTCAGAGAGAGAGAGAGAGAGTCAGTAGTAATTAATCAGATTCTGTGCCTCACAAAATGTTGGCAGTTGGTTCACCAGCCCTGAACCGAAACCTGGTTAATGTTTTCTGATTCGGGGCTCTGTTTTAAAATTATTGTTCCTGGCTGACAACCTGACTATTTTTTTTAACACGATAACGTTTGAACGGAGCGATCTATATAGGAGGCTGACATTTTGCATGCTGATAGCTATTTAGAATATATTTAGGCTTAGTTCGAAAATGAAGGTCATTGCTTGTCGGGTCAAAGGTCAAGATCACTGGAGCCGAAAATGCTGCCGCGGCGCACCTGCCTTTCTCTAGCTGTCAACAGTTGAGATACTGTCTGGCGCAGGGGTACTGTAAAGTGCAGGTGTAGACTGTTTGACGAGACTTTAGTTTCAGGGGTGTTTGTCTACAAGGTCACTGGAATAATAATAATAATAGTAATAATTAGCACTTACGTAGCGCACATAGAGATCTAGAAAAAAACCTATTCATGGCGCTTTACAAAGAACAAAAACGACAAACATTCCCACAAAGACAAAACACGCACGCAGCACACAGACAGACAGACAGACAGACAGACACACACACACACACACACCACACACACACACACACACACACACACACACACACACACACACACACAGGAATAATAATAATAATAGTAATAATTAGCACTTACGTAGCGCACATAGAGATCTAGAAAAAAACCTATTCATGGCGCTTTACAAAGAACAAAAACGACAAACATTCCCACAAAGACAAACACGCACACACAGACAGACAGACACACACACACACACGCACGCACGCACGCACGCACAAAGGAGGGGTTCGCACGCACGCACACGCGCGCACGCACACACACACACGCGCGCACGCACGCACGCACAAAGAAGGGGTTCGCACGCACGCACACACACGCACGCACAAAGAAGGGGTTCGCACGCACACACACACGCGCACGCACGCACAAAGAAGGGGTTCGCACACGCACACGCACACACACACACACACACACACACATGCACACACACACACACACACACATACACACACACACCACACATGTACACATAAACACAGCAGGCACGCACACGCCACACACACCACGCACACACACTATCTGAGAGCCACTGCACCCGAAAATGCTGCCGCTCGGCTGGCTGATCTACCGTTTTCACGCTCTAGTTAGTTAGTTAGTTAGTTAGCTATATACGACTGCAGTTGGACGCGCTTGCAGCGAAGAAAATAGGGATGTCTTGGAGACAACACCAGGGGTGCTACTCTCATTTTTACACTGATTTCAGTATTTTTAATTTGACCAGAAACTGAATTTCAGTTTTTTTAATTCATCCCACACACAATGGCCACAAGCGATTTGGGACGTTTTGAAGTTATTTGTTTTCAGACAAAGGCAATGTAATAATTTTACCAGGCTTATCAAACTCAAAACTGTCTCTGTCTATCATTTTAACTGTCTGTCTCGTTATCTCTCTGGATGGAAGTTCAGTTTAACGTCGCGTATCGGCTTTCGCCATGTACGACGGGCTGAACAAACCAACCAGGGTATAAACAAACATTTATGTTCCTGAATCACTGTCTTAGCCAAAAGGCCGAGAAGCGATCAGGATTTTTTGTTATCTCTCATAAGTTGCCCTCTTGAATCGTCCGACGGGGCTCTGCCCCTGTACCCTGCCGGGGCCATGGGTCCCTGAACCCCTGCCTTTCAGGTGGGTTTTTTTTTTATTGGGGGGAGTTGCACCCATGCAACGGTGTGGATCGTATGGGATTTGACCCACAAGTCTTCGGGATTATAAGACAGCGATTTTACCACTCGACCACAGCAACTCCTAAAAATCTATCATTATTGACCACTGCAAGTAGGGTTATTAACACCCTTGACGGCAAGAGTTAAGCCCTTGTTGGTCAGTATCCAAAAGGGCATTTGCTCTTGCAAAAAGGCAGTGGTCTCAAATAGGGTTATTGGCGAGAGTTACACCCTTGTTTGGTCAGTACTCAACCATCTTCGCCCACCCACCAAGGGCATTCACTCTTGCAAAAAGGCAGCCATTAAGTGGTCTCAAATAGGGTTATTGGCGAGAGTTATTCCCTTGTTTGGTCAGTACTCAACCATCTTCCCCCACCCACCAAGGGCATTCACTCTTGCAAAAGGCAGCCATTAAGTGGTCTCAAATAGGGTTATTGGCGAGAGTTATTCCCTTGTTTGGTCAGTACTCAACCATATTCCCCCACCCACCAAGGGCATTCACTCTTGCAAAAGGTGTTCTTTGCAGTGGCCAATACTAATATAATAAAGTTTAAAGTGTGTATGTATGTATATATGTATGTATGTTCGCCCTGTAACTCATGAACCAGTGGACAGAATCGCTTCACATGTTGTGTGGTGGTGTATCATGGTGTGCAGGTGGTCCCCGTAGAAAATGGGAACCTCCAGTGCAAATCTCCACCAAGGAAGACTCGCTTTTCTGTAAGATATGCGGTAGTAGTAAAGGGTAGTAACTCATGGGCTGGGTAATAATAGCTCACGGGCTGGACTGGCTGGCAGCGCTTACTTCCCTTGGACTATGAACCTGACAGAATGGGAGAGGGAAAGTGTGTGTGTGTGCGTGTGTATGTGCGCGCACGAAGCGTAGTGAGCATATTTGCTTGTACTATCTCAAGAAACAAAAAAACAAAATCTTTCAAAGA
>CM065693.1:51794267-51796767 GCA_017654935.2 Phymorhynchus buccinoides
ACAGAATGAGGGAGTGAAAACGAAAGTAACCGGTAAGGTACGAAACTATCCATACTGTGTTCGCTGGCGTATGATGCGTGGTACAGACATCATGTGCCCGAGCCTTGAGTCTCACTTTCATTTTCAACTATCCGGTGGTCCAGCCCCAGAAAAACGCAAAAGCACATCTAAATATAGGGGAAGACGGGGTAAAAGCGCAGGGCGGGTAAGGAGCCCACCCCAATTATCATCTCATGGAATAAAAAAATTTCGATCAATTTACCCCTATGGAGAGGACGAATGCTAGACATTACGCTCTCTCCATGGGCAAAATGAGACTGAAATTTTCTTCATTTCATGAGATGATTGGGTGGGCTTCTACCCGCCGCATGCGCTTTTACCCCGTCTTCCCATACATCATGTGGTACATCATGTGCTCCGCTCCGAGCCTTAAGATATCCATTTCATTTTCAACTTCCGGTGTGTCCACCCAGCAGCCCAGAAAAACGCGAAAGCCACTATCTAAATATATAACTAGCGAGAAGCGTTATGTGTGGTGGTGTGTTGTGTTTGTGTGTGTGGTGCTGCGCGTGTGCGCGCGTGCGTGTGCGTGTGTGTGTGTGTTTTTGTTGTGTGTGTGTGTGTGTGTGTTGGGTGTGTGTGTGTGTGTGTTAAATCCCATCCCCCCCCCCCGCCCACCTCGAATTTGCACTTCACCCAGTGTATTGAGTGCATCTAAACGGACATTAAATAATGGTACAATACCGTGGATTCCTAATAGAGTCCGACTACGCTTATAAAGAACTCTCCGACATTCAAAACTCACTTCATTATACTCGTGCGTTCGTGTATCCGTCATATCCGCGGAAGACAATGCTCACGGGAAATGAGGGTAAGAAAGGATACCCGCCCGCGAACGCGTAGTGTAACTGCTAGTAACTTTATGAATTATGCAAACTTTGAAGTAGTGCCTACGCGAGAGGCAGGGCTCTCAATCGTCCCGCAAAACAGTGTTTCCCACAGGACTCCTTCACTTATCAGTATAGAGGGTCCTAGAGGCGGGATAGTGGTCCCAGTGGCTTTGCGAATGCTAAAACAAATTTTTCTAGTGCGATACCCTTGGGACCCCCTGCACATGTCTTTCAAGAGGGTCCCTTTTAGAAGAATGTAGTGCTTCTAGGGACAGAGTAACCCCAAAGTGGGGAGAGGGGGGGGGAGGGAGAGACAGCAACCAGCGGCGAATCTTTAAGGTTGCCAGTCCGCAAACCCAATCCCAAGTTCACTGGCTAGAGCGGTTTTAGGAGGAGATAGGGGAAGAGACGGGGTTACACAGCGCATGGGCTCGGGTAAGAAGCCCACCCCCCAATTATCACATGAAATGACGCAATTTCAGTTCTCATTTTGCCTCATGAGACAGAATTAATGTCTAGCATTCGTCTCATGGGCAAATTTTTGACTGTAGTTTCTTTAGTTTCATGAGATAAATTGGGTGGGCTTCTGACCCGCCCTGCGCTTTTTTTAACCCCAGTCTTCCCTCTGAGATAGAAGGTCGGATAAACGCGACGCACATATAATGTGGATGGTGTAAAAAGGCATTTCAGTGCAAGCACCCTACCGCCTCCCTCCTGTTAAGAAGGTGCCTTGATACTTGTGACAATTGCGTTCTTTTTCCGTCTTGGCTTTATGTTATTAGATGATCCGGGTTTCATGTATGCAAAGTGCGAATGTCCCACCTCTGTCGGTCGGCCATGATGGCTGGATTATTCGGGTTGCTAATATACCTCTGGCGGGTGAACGCATTGATTTCTGAAATTGTTTGCTTTTAGTCCTGCACTTGAACTACTGCACAGTTTATTACCATTGTTGACGATTTGTCGACACTAGGGTCACTGACGCTCACCTCTGTAATCTGAACGCAAAACGGGCTCCAGCCAAAATGGCTCCGACGTTCTTTACCAACAAAATCACGTGACATTATACGCTATCCCCCCGGATCCCTCCTATAGTGATGGGCGGGTAAGAAGCCATTGCAATTATCTCATGAAATGAGAGCAAATTTTCAGTCCAATTTTGCCCATGAGACGAAACGCTAACATAACACTGCGTTCATGGGCAAAATGTTAACTAGCATTTGCTTTCATTTCATGAGATAATTGGCTATGGGCTTCTTTTTTGTCCCCTTTTACCCGCCCCTGGCTTTGTACACACCGTCTTACACTACTATGGGGAAGACGGGGTAAAAAGCGCTGGGCGGGTAAGAAGCCCACCCCAATTATTCATGAAATGAAGCAAATTTCAGTCAAAATTTCCCATGAGACGAATGCTAAAAATTAACGCTCGTCTCATGGTGCAAAACTGAGACTGAAATTTGCTTCATTTCATGAGATAATTGGGGTGGGCTTTCTTACCCGCTCATGCGCTTTTTACCCCCGTCGTCGTCCATATTATTGATTGCCTAGTTTTTAAACGTGGTAACTAGATGAAAGTAACTAACGTATAGAAAACGATGAGGTTTAAAAAA
>CM065693.1:51801767-51804267 GCA_017654935.2 Phymorhynchus buccinoides
GGACTTTCTTTGTTTGCCTTGCCGGCGGGTTTATTCAATGATTTTTATGTTAGACTTTCAACAACAGAAAAAGATACTAATAAAAACAAACGTGTTTTGTGAGTGTGTGAGTTACTGGTAAATTTCCACCAAGGACAGACAGACAGACAGACAAGCAGACAGAGCAAATAGTCAAAAGAACAAACACAAAGTATTTCTTCTTCATCTACCAGGTTGTACAGTTCACAGTAGTTGTATTGGATGAGGGCGTTGCCCTCAGGACCGTAACTCTCCAGGACTGGAATGGAGTCTATGGCTCAGACAGACAGACAGACAGACAGACAGACAGAGAAAGAGACCAACAAACAAAGCATTTCTGCTTCACCTTCCAGGTCGTACAGTTCACACAGTTGTTGCATTCGATGAGGACGTTGTCCTCAGGCCCGTAGCTCTCCAGAACTTCCAGAACGGAGTCCAAGGTGAGCCCCGGACCCAGCGGCTTCTCCTCAAGGCCCGGCAGAACACCCTCCAGGCTCTCCAAGGCCTCCATGATCTTGTCCATGTCTCGGCTAGGCAGGCCTGTGGACACAAAACAGTTTTAATTGAAATCAACACATTCGATCAACTGATAAGTCCATCAATGAATTCATAAACCGATCCAAACTTGAATGATCACCAGATTTTAAAGATTGTTTTGAAAGCTGTCCCTAATCTTGTCAGCATTTCGATTCAGGAGGTTCCCTTTACAAGGGAAATTTCATTTAATCTATTGGTCAAGCAATAAGCAGTCAACGAATCAAACAATCAATGGGTTCATTCAAAGATTGTTGACAAATCTTTAGGACCTTGTGAGGGGGGGGGGGGGGACACTTCTGCTTCTGGTCTGCATAATCAATTCAAGATTGTTGACAATCTTTAGACTGTCATGTGGGGATGGGAGGTTGTTGCCCCCCCCCCCCCCCAGTCAGTCAATCGATCAATCATCACTCAATCATACAATCACACACAAGTGACCAATCAGAAGTTTCAGAGGCCGTTGAAATTCATCATCACTTTATCTATCCACGACGTCCACGTCTGGACAATAGAAGTGTCAATCAATTGATTGATAAACGGGTCAATCAATCAATCAATCAATCAATCAATCAATCAATCAATCAATCCACAGATCATTCAAACCCGATTGTAGAAGTAACTCTCGTTCAGGCGTTCAAGTTGCTGTAGCCTAAATTGCAACTTGTGTAGCACCACAGTTTATGAAATAATTCGAATGTTAATACGTAATTTTGATGTATTCACCGAACACAAAAATACGTTGATGTATTCGCAGCTGTAGCCTAAATTGCAATTTATATTGCACCACAGTTTATGAAATAATGCTATTTTTTGGAATGAGTGATTTTGCAATTCGTTGACGGAGCAAGAAAAAAACAAACATTTCCCCTTAATTTAACGCTGACATGTTAATATTTTTCCAAGACAAGAAGGGGATCTCTTCAGATCGGAGGAGATGTCAGGTGTGTCATTAGCAAAATTCCTGTCTCTGTCTGTCTCTGTCTGTCTGTCTGTCTGTCTGTCTGTCTGTCTGTCTCTCTCTCTCTCTCTCTCTCTCTCTCTCTCTCTCTCTCTCTCTCTCTCTCTCTCTCTCTCTCTCTCTCTGTCTCTCTCTCTCTCCCCCTCCCCATCTCTCTCTCTCATTACCAGGACAGGCATCTCTCTTCTCTCTGAAGGAGAAGGCAGGTCTGGCACCAGAGCTTCTCTTCTTTCTGGCCTGGAAGGTCATAATGTCGCCCGTGGTCAGCTTGTACTTGCCAAACCTGGTGGAAGAGAGTTCCAAGGATAAGGTCTTCGTTACAGAATTACCATCTACACTGCCTATGCCTATCTGCCTGGCGTGTTCATTTTGATATTGAGTTTGCTAACCTTGGAGGAAGAGAGTTCCAAGGATTAGGTCTTCATCACAGAATGATCAGTCTACTCTGTTATCTATCTGCCTGGGGTATTCATTTTGAGATGGACGGTTATGGCAAGCAAGGCTTTGCCTTTCGTCAGCTTGTACTTGTATTGCCAACCCTGGTGGAAGAGAGTTCCAAGGATTAGGTCTTCATCACAGAATCATCAGTCTACTCTGTCTATCTGCCAGTGGTGTGTTCATTGCCTGTCGTCAGCTTATGCTTGTTAAATCTGGTGAAAGAGAGTTCCAAGGATTAGGTCATCCTCACATAATTATCAGTCTACTCTGACTATCTGCCTGGGGTATTCATTTTGAGATGGACGGTTCGGGCAAGCACAACTCTATGACGTGTGGAGGTGGAGGACATTGCAGGGAACCTGATATTATTCGTGTTGAGCAAGAGGGCAGATTTTTTTTATAGTGTGTCAAAGATGATGATGATGATGATGATGAACGACGACGATGATGACGACGATGACGACGACGACGATGATGATGGTGATGATGACGACGACGACGACGACGATGATGATGATGATGATGATGATGATGAAGATGATGATGATG
>CM065693.1:51821767-51826767 GCA_017654935.2 Phymorhynchus buccinoides
ATCGTCTTTCGTGGCTCTCTCTCGTTCTCAGTCTCTCTCTCTCTCTCTTCTGCTTCCCATCTCGTCACTCTCTCTCTCTCTCATCGTCTCTTCGTCTCTCTCTCTCTCTCTGCTGGAGAGAGAAGTCCCTCTGCTGTCTCTCTCCTCTCTCTGTCTCTTTCTCTGGTCTCTCGGATCTGTCGCTCTGTGGAGTCTCTCTCTCTCCTCTCTCTCTCTCTCTTCTCTCTCTCTCTGCTCTCGTCTCTCTCTCTCTCTCCCTCTCTCTCTCTCTCTGTACTCTCTCATCTCTCTCTCTCTCGTGCCTCCATCGTCTCTCTCTCCTCTCTCTCTCTCTCTCTCTCTCCCCACTCTCTCTCTCTCTCTTCTCTCTCTCTCTCTCTCTATCTCCCTCTCTCTCTCTCTCTTCTCTCTCTCTCTCTGCTGTCCCCCCCTCCCATGTTTGTGCACTTCTCTATTTTGAATGTTTAAAGATGAGTGTGAAAAGTAGGATTGGGTTTTATTTTCCCGTGTGTATGCGCTTACTTCACACATTTTGAATGTTAATAATGAGCATAGTTAATAATAATAGGTTTGATTTTGTTATTGATGTGTTACAATATAGGGATGTTTTTTTTGCATGTTTTATATTACTTTTGAGGTGTTTAGTTTCGTGTTGTTTTCTACTTTTTTCGTGTCCAACATTTTCGACTGTAAAGATTAAAAATGCATATATTTTTTGTCCAGAGGGCCTGATGTAAAAAAGCGTTCATGTCATTCATTCGATCTCATTGCGCTATTTAAGAAAAATTCATTCATTCATTCATGCATTCACTTCGTTCGAATCTCTCATTCATTCATTCATGAGTCGTCACTCTCTCTCTGAGTCTCTAGTGTCTCTCTCTCTCAATCTCTCTCTCAGAGAGAGAGAGCTCTGTCATCATCATCTTTCTCTCATCTCTCTCATCATCTCGCTCTCTCTCTGTCTCTCTCTGAGCGGGGATGTTTCTCTCTCCCTCTCCTCTCTCTCTCTCTCTCTCTCTCTGTTTCTCTCTCCCTCCGTTCTCTCTCTCTCTCTGTCTCTCTCTCTCCATACATCCTCTCTCTCTCTCTCTCTCTCTCTCTCTGTTTCTCTCTCCACTCTCTCTCTCTCTCTTCTCTCTCTGTGTCTCTCTCCCTCTCTCTCTCCCCTCTCTCTCTCTGTTTCTCTCTCCCCTCTCTCTCTCTCCTCTCTGTTTCTCTCACCCTCCTCTCTCTCTCTCTCTCTCTCTCTCTCTCTCTCTCTCTCTCTACTCTCTCTCTCTCTCTTGACCATCTAGTATGGTTGAATGATCGTAAAGATAAGGCCTAATCCATAAATGAACCATAGACTGTTTAGCCGAGACATGAACGAATGGATCTTTAATTTAATGTCTGCATACACACATCAATAGTGATTCTAGACAAAAGCCAGAACATCGGTGATATGAGGTAATATTAACAATAGGAACAAGTGCAACGCCGAGCGTCTGCAAAGTCCCATCGCAGCATCGTCCGAGCTACTCCGAAATCGGAATGTGCGCGGCTGTAACACACAGCGGGTAGACCATTGAGAACTGAAAACAGGACGCACGCACGGATGGATGGACGGCCGGAAAGAAGTGGGACATAGCGGGCCTGTGACACAAAGGGCCTAGGGCACAGCGGGTAATGTAAACTAAATACATCAGTGGATCGCTTGCATCTTGGCAAACTAGTATACCAAATGTGATGATGATAGACTGGATAGGTTTTTTAGAAAAAACGGACGAATTAGCCGCACGGAGGCACGCCGGACGGTCCAGACAGAAACAATAGTTCCCCTAACCTTCGGCTCAGGGACTAATGAGCGACTTAGCGGGCTCTTTTGCCCACCATGGGGGGTGGGGGGGGTGGCATAACGCTCGAGTGGGGCTAATCTCTCTCTATAATCTTTAGTTGGGGATATAAGAGAGAGAGAGAGATAGGGAGGGAGTCCCAACCCCCTCTCTCTCTCTCTCTTTCTCAATTCTCTCTCTCTCGCTCTCAATCTCTCTCTCCTCTGTCTCGTCTCCCTATGCTCTCTCTTCTCTTCTCTCTCGTCTCCTCATTTCCAATTTTCTCTCAGAAGCCGTCTCCTCATCCCTCAGGACTATTCCATCCCAATCGCTTCCTTCCAGTTCACCTCCTCTCATCTCTCTCTCAGCTCGTCTGGTTCTCTCTCACTAACACCCAACTAAGAATATAGCGTGATAAGCCCCTAGTGGTTTGACTGCCCCCTGGCGGTCAAATAATCGACATAAGTCGACACAAAGTTCGGAAATAATGAAGGGGAGTTATGTCATGGTGTGTGGGAGTGATCTCGCCTAATTCAGTCGGTCAAACAGGGGAAGTTACTCTACCACCTACTACTCACCTAGGTAAACTACTTTACTCACTTACTCTACTACTCTAACCATCAGGGTAGACCCCCCCGCCCACCCCCCCCCAGCCTTCGCTTCGTGTAAACTGAGGAGACACAGCATTGTAGAACGCAGTGCGTCACTTCTAAAATTGATGTCATTTTGCTTATTTTATATTATTACGTCACAGTTTGCTAGTTCTATCACTTTGTAGCAACTGGCTACCCCTTATTTTTCTTTTAAAAAAAACACGTTTGCAAGTGACTTACCCAAAGTCATGACTTTGACTTACTCGAGTCAATATTGACTTACCCTAGTTATGAGTTTGACTTACCCAAGTCATCGGCCATGATGTAGAGGATATTGGGGGGATTGGAACTGACACCCACGACACTGGTCAACACCAGCAATATCACTGCAAGGCTTCACACACGCATCGCACTGCACGCACAGCACGCCAGCACGCACGCACGCGACGGCACGCACGCACACACACACACCAACAAACACACACACACACACACACGCACGCACGCACAGCAACGCACGCACAGCAACGCACAGCACGCACGCACGCAACGCGACGCTACGCACGCACAACACACACACACACACACACAACACCGCACGCACATCATTTACTTATAGAGAGCTAACGGTAAGAGAAGAAAACCGCGAGACAAAAGAGAAAGGCAGTAAAAGAGAGCAGAGAGGAGAACAGAAAGACAGAAAACCTCAAACAGAGACAGAGACTGAAGCGAAGAGGCAACCAGAGATAGAGAGAGAGAGAGAGAGAGAGAGAAGAGAGAGAGAGAATAGAGAGAGAGAGAGAGAGAGAGAGGGGAGGGAGGGCAGGAGAGAGAGAGAGAGAGAGAGAGAGGAGGAGAGAGAGAGGATAGAGAGAGAGAGAGAGAGAGAGAGAGATAGCGAGCGAGCTGGAGAAAGAGATAGCTAGAGAGAGAGAGAGACATTGGACACTTGACACTGGACACTGGACACTGGAAAACTTTCATTTGACAAGGATAAAGATTTTAGGCGATGCCTATTCTTACAATCTGTCCTGGGATTAAAACAAAACACCAAGAAAACCAAACAAACAAAGTTAAGAAACAAAGAACATTTGGCAAACACAACTACTCATTTACTATTGGACACTTCTACAGGTTTATACAAACATGCAGAAGTCTCTCTCCACTATTAGAGTAAATTGATGACAAAAAGGAGGTGAAAGCAACATCAATCCAACCACATTTAACAAGCAGTTTAAAGGCAAACAAATAAACAAAGCATAAAACTGAGATGTAAACATTCAATTGACATATACCATGTATATCACATGTAGTTGTACACAAGGCAATAAAGTTATATTGTGCGTTCAAAAAGACACAGGATTTAAGCAAGGCTGTAAATTATGTTTGCCCGCACCATCTTTTTGTATCGTGAAATGGAATGGCATAACTGAATGGCAGAGGGAAGGGAATTCCAAATTGAGGAACCTGAGAAGGCACAAAAAACTTGATTTGTATTTGTCAATTCTAGTGTTTGGCAAAATGTAGACTTTGCCTGGAACCATAACGATTTGATGCCGGGGTAACTAATGATTTTAGGTATTGTGGGACTAAGTCATTATGTACTTTGTACATGAGGATTGCTTTGTTGAACTTTAATTGTGAATCTAACGGAAGGATGTTTAATTTTGCTTGTTTTTTCTGATGTGGTGAGGTTTGCGTCAGGAAGAATAATTTTAGCTGCTCTTTTGTAGATAGAATTGAGTTTTAATAGGTGACAATTTGGCGGTAGAATTCCCAAACTACAGATGCATAGTTGACGTGAGAGAGACAGTGGGCATGAAAGAATACTTTGCGTTCCTCTGTATCTAAGAAAGGATCTAAGGTTTTTTTAGTAGGAATAGGCTACGCCGCAAGCTTGTGTGCTACTTTCTCAATATGGGTCTGCCACTTCAGTTCTTCGTCTATGATCACACCCAGGACTCGGTGATCTTTTACTTGGTCAATGATGTTATCCCTTTAAATAAACTTTGAGATTTAGAGGTTCGTTCTGATGTTTTTGTCTTGAAGTAATTACCATGCTTTTGGTTTTTGTAGGGTGGATGACCATCAGGTTTTGGTCACAGAGAGAGAGAAAATGGATATATAGAGAGAGGGACAGAGAGAGAGAGAGAGAGAAAGGATGGAGAGAGACTTGCATTTTGAGAGAGAGAGAGAGACAGAGAGAGAGAGAGACTCTCAAAGAGAGAGAGAGAGAGAGAGAGAGGAGAGAGAGTCTTAGATAGAGAGAGAAAGAGAGAGAAAAGAAGAGAGAGAGAGAGAGAGAGAGAGAGAAGAGATGGTGGAGAGAGGAGAGAGAGAGAGAGAGAGAGAGAGAGGAGGAGAGAGGAGAGAGAGAGAGAGACACGAGAGGAGATCAACTTGAAACTTGAAACTTTTATCGCGCAAGGATTGAGATTTTAGGCTAAGCCTATTCTTCCAATCTGTCCTTGGGACGAAAACAAGAATGAAAAACGAAACGCTAAGGCAAACGCATAATTATATGGACAAGCACAACAATGCAAGACATCAAAGTAAACAAAATTAAAAGCAAACCAAAATAAACAAATAAATGACA
>CM065693.1:51839267-51846668 GCA_017654935.2 Phymorhynchus buccinoides
GAATGGTCTACAACATCAAATGCTTTAACAAAGTCAACTATTAGAGCACCAGTTATTTCATTATTATTGATATTAGTAAGCCATTTATCAACAAGAGTTGTAAGAGCTGTTTGACAAGAGTGCTTCGTTCGAAAACCAGACTGACACGGATGGAAAAGATGAAAGTGGTCAAAATGATTAAGGATGTGTTTGTTCATGTGACTTTCTAATGGTTTTGATAAGACAGACACGATGGAAATGGGTCTATAATTACAAGGGTCAGAACGATCTCCTGATTTAAATATGGGTGTGATTCTCGCTGTCTTAAAAGCTTTAGGAAAATGTTTTTTTAGAAATACACAAATTATATATGTAAGTGAGTGATTCGGATATGACTGGAGCTGATAGTTTAAGAATTTTGCCATCTATATCGTCTAGGCCTCTGGTGTTTGTTTGTTTTAAATGAACAAGATAATTAAAGACTTCGTATACCGTTAAATAAGGTATAGTTAGTTCGGATGAAATTTCTTTACACAAACAAAAGTCATGAAGATATTTAAGATCATTTTCCTCGGATCTATTGTTTTGTATAATAGTGTTGGCTATTTCAGAGAAATAAACGTTAAAGGTTTCTGGAGATAGTTCATTTGTAACATTTTTTTGTGAACTGGATTTTTTGTTATTTAGCTGGTTAATGGCTGACCATATGGATCTACTGTCTGATTTGTTAGTTATTAAGTCTTGAAAATAATTGCTTTTTGACTTTCTCTTCAAGTGATTTACATAATTTCTTTGCTTGCGAGCACCTCCCTCATCCCCCATAGCAAAAAGTGAGTCTCTTACATTCATAGCTTGTCTTACATTATCCGTTAACCATGGCTTTTTGGGGGTATTTTTTACACGTTTGGTTTTTAATGGCGCATGTTTATTATAGACATTTAAAAAGTTGTGGTAGAAAATTTCAAAGGCTTCATCTGGATTCGTGAATTGATATACCAAAGACAAAAACGAGTTATTAAGATCAACTAGGAATTGGTCAGTATCAAAGTTAGAAAAGTTTCTATATGTTATGAATGTATGACAGTGTTTTGGAATTTTGACACCCTTTTTTTGACCACGTGAAGCAGACAGGGAGATGATCGCTGCAATAAAAGCTAGGTGAGCAGACTTCGACTAAATGTTCTGGTTGGGATGTGTAAATATGATCGATCAGGGTTTGGGAATTAGCTGTAATTCTTGTAGGCTTGTCAATAACTTGAGTCAAAAGGGATAATTCAAAGGAACGCTTCCATGTTTGGTTCGGTTTTAGTAAATCGATATTGAAGTCACCTAACAAGCAAGTCTCATTAGATATTAAAGAAATTTCATCCATTAAAAGTGTAAAGTTATTAATCCAGTCTACATGTTCAGCGGGGTTTCTATAAATAAATCCTAAAGTAAGGGGAGAAGATCTTTTGAAGTTAACTTTAATAAACAAACATTCTATGTTATATTTACCAGAGAGTGTAATGCAGTTGTAATTTAAACTTTCATGCACGTACACTATGATGCCAGTCTCTCGTGGCCGCTTAGGGTCTGAACGAATAAAGTTATAACCAGATAATTCTACCTCAGAATCAGAAATGCGGTCGAGAGAGAGAGAGAGAGAGAGAGAGAGAGAGAGAGAGAGAGAGAGAGAGAGAGGAGAGAGAGATGAGAGAGAGAGAGTAGGAGAGAGAGATGAGAGAGACGAGATACGGATTACGGGTTTTTTAATCAAAAGGCCAAGGCCCCATATGATGGGGTTACAATGAACAAACATATTGTAGGAAATAACAAATATATATATATATACAGCATAAGCAAAGAAAGAATTACTTATCAAATAACCAATAAATCATTCATTATGCACATAAACATACATATAAACACATAATCAACACATTCAACTGCTCATTATGCTACGCATATTAAAAACCTTGCATAAGAATGGAGCAAATCGTTTAACAATAGATTCACTAGTTGATGCTAAGAGCATAGTAAGTCTAAGCATTGACGGATACTGAAGAGAGAGAGAGAGAGAGAGAGAGAGAGAGAGAGAGAGAGAGAGAGAGAGAGAGAGAGAGAGATATTCACAATTCACAAAGTTTACTGATCCAGGCCCTCTGCCCATGTCAGAGGGGAGGGGGTTACAAAAGGAAAAACAACAATGACAACAAATCATCAGTAAAGAACTCGATTAAAAGAGAACATATAAGAGAGAGAGAAAGAGAGAGAGATTGAGAGAGAGAGAGAGAGAGAGAGAGAGAGAGAGAGAGAGAGAGAGAGAGAGAGAGAGAGAGAGAGAGAGAGAGAGAGAGAGAGAGAGATCCGAGAGAGAGAGAGAGAGAGAGAGAGAGAAGGAATGGTTTTAAAAAATGAAGGCTATTCTGTACGTCAATAACAGCTTTGAATGAGAGATATATTACAATACAGCACCATAATTAGACTGATATATTAATATAGATATAAGAATAGGTTTCTTCGAGATCGTGTTCTTCAAGTTTTGCCTGTCTAGGGCGAATGAACACACTTCCATCGTAGATGCTTTGCGAAATATTGCCTAATAATTAGCTATGATATGTTACATTCGTAATATTGGAGAAGAAAAAGTAAATTCCTACCAGCCATCTTAGATGTTTTACGAACTATTGCCTAATAATTAGCTATGATATGTTACATTCGTAATATTGGAGAAGAAAAAGTAAATTCCTACCAGCCATCTTAGATGTTTTACGAAATATTGCCTAATAATTAGCTATGATATGTTACATTCGTAATATTTGAGAAGAAAAAGTAAATTCCTACCAGCCATCTTAGATGTTTTACGAAATATTGCCCAATAAGTAGCTATATATTGCATTCGCAATATTGGAGAAGAAAAAGTAAATTCCTACCAGCCATCTTAGATGTTTTACGAAATATTGCCCAATAAGTAGTTATATATTGCATTCGCAATATTGGAGAAGAAAAAGTAAATTCCTACCAGCCATCTTAGATGTTTTACGAAATATTGCCCAATAAGTAGTTATATATTGCATTCGCAATATTGGAGAAGAAAAAGTAAATTCCTACCAGCCATCTTAGATGTTTTACGAAATATTGCCCAATAAGTAGTTATATATTGCATTCGCAATATTGGAGAAGAAAAAGTAAATTCCTACCAGCCATCTTAGATGTTTTACGAAATATTGCCCAATAAGTAGCTATATATTGCATTCGCAATATTGGAGAAGAAAAAGTAAATTCCTACCAGCCATCTTAGATGTTTTACGAAATATTGCCCAATAAGTAGTTATATATTGCATTCGCAATATTGGAGAAGAAAAAGTAAATTCCTACCAGCCATCTTAGATGTTTTACGAAATATTGCCCAATAAGTAGTTATATATTGCATTCGCAATATTGGAGAAGAAAAAGTAAATTCCTACCAGCCATCTTAGATGTTTTACGAAATATTGCCCAATAAGTAGCTATATATTGCATTCGCAATATTGGAGAAGAAAAAGTAAATTCCTACCAGCCATCTTAGATGTTTTACGAAATATTGCCCAATAAGTAGTTATATATTGCATTCGCAATATTGGAGAAGAAAAAGTAAATTCCTACCAGCCATCTTAGATGTTTTACGAAATATTGCCCAATAAGTAGCTATATATTGCATTCGCAATATTGGAGAAGAAAAAGTAAATTCCTACCAGCCATCTTAGATGTTTTACGAAATATTGCCCAATAAGTAGTTATATATTGCATTCGCAATATTGGAGAAGAAAAAGTAAATTCCTACCAGCCATCTTAGATGTTTTACGAAATATTGCCCAATAAGTAGCTATATATTGCATTCGCAATATTGGAGAAGAAAAAGTAAATTCCTACCAGCCATCTTAGATGTTTTACGAAATATTGCCTAATAATTAGCTATGATATGTTACATTCGTAATATTTGAGAAGAAAAAGTAAATTCCTACCAGCCATCTTAGATGTTTTACGAAATATTGCCTAATAATTAGCTATGATATGTTACATTCGTAATATTTGAGAAGAAAAAGTAAATTCCTACCAGCCATCTTAGATGTTTTACGAAATATTGCCTAATAATTAGCTATGATATGTTACATTCGTAATATTTGAGAAGAAAAAGTAAATTCCTACCAGCCATCTTAGATGTTTTACGAAATATTGCCCAATAAGTAGCTATATATTGCATTCGCAATATTGGAGAAGAAAAAGTAAATTCCTACCAGCCATCTTAGATGTTTTACGAAATATTGCCCAATAAGTAGTTATATATTGCATTCGCAATATTGGAGAAGAAAAAGTAAATTCCTACCAGCCATCTTAGATGTTTTACGAAATATTGCCCAATAAGTAGTTATATATTGCATTCGCAATATTGGAGAAGAAAAAGTAAATTCCTACCAGCCATCTTAGATGTTTTACGAAATATTGCCCAATAAGTAGCTATATATTGCATTCGCAATATTGGAGAAGAAAAAGTAAATTCCTACCAGCCATCTTAGATGTTTTACGAAACATTGCCTAATAATTAGCTATGATATGTTACATTCGTAATATTGGAGAAGAAAAAGTAAATTCCTACCAGCCATCTTAGATGTTTTACGAAATATTGCCCAATAAGTAGTTATATATTGCATTCGCAATAGTGGAGAAGAAAGCACAGCTGTTCCGTCCCACACAAAATCAAGCTATTTAGTTAAAAGCCTAAATCTAGAAATCTTAGATAAAAACTGTACCAAGCTTTTGTCTGTAAAGATATTTTGGCTGTATGCTCTACATAGTATTTGAAATATATTTCTTCCCTTAGATTTATGGTCAAAACTTATTTTTGTGAGCAGTATCAATCAACATATCTAGTAGAAATAATATACTTCGTATCACAAACATAAATAAGATTGCCTATGAGTGAAAATCTAGCAATATCCACTGACTATAAGTAATCTAGGCACATACTACAACATATTCTTGCCTGTTATTTATGAAAAGTTACTTATAGTTAGCTAAAGTTTGCTTGAAAAAACTTATGAAAATATAGATAAACTAAATGTTCCTCCCGAAACAGCTGTGAAAGGTAAGTTCTTATCAGCCATGGTAGATGCTTTACGAAGTATTGACCAATAATTAGTAATATATTGCATTCGCAATATCGGAGAAGACAAGGTCAATTCTGACCAGAACATCTTAGATGTTTGAATGACGCCATAACTTCCACACCGCAGGTCCTAGAGTCTTGAAAACTTGGCATGTAGGTACTTTGACTTATGGTTGTTTTGATGATTGCATACCGATCAAGGTCAAGGTCAAGGTCATGGAGATCGGTAGGCCTTGAAAGTGGTAGGGGTCTAAAAAAATTGTATTTTTCAGCCACAAAAGTAAAAATATAATATTTTGCGGACCCGGTGAAACCGGTACTCAGCGTTACCGGTACTTGGCGTTACCTTGTACAAGGCGTTACCGGTAACTAGGCGTTACCGGTACGTGGCGTTGCGCTAGTAATAATATATATTACATTCGTAGTACATTGAGGAGAAGAAAGGTAAGTTCTTGATTTCAAAAATTACCCCGACACAACACCAATGCTTTCAAGCTTTCTAGATTTTTATTATCTCTTCATAAGGAAAATGAGTTTAAAACTGACATGAGATAAAATTTCCAAAGGTACAGCTAAAGACAAAAAGAAGCGCGGATTCGCAATCGATTGTGGCGTGCGACAATTGAAAACGAAACTCATTTTAAAGAGCACAGGGCCTCAATTTGAAGTGCAGCTTGATTTGAAGTGCGACAATTTTGGACCTACCGACAAACCGACAAAGTGAGTTATAGGTTTGTGTCTTGTGCCACAAACAAAAAAAGCGCGAAATCGCAATAGTTTGTTGCACGAGGTCTATTTTTACCACTCCAATCATGAGTTACCTTCCTTGGATTTTCAATAATTTTAATCTGTAACCAGAATGTTATCTCTGCACACCATTTCGTTCGTCACTTTTTATATATTTTGGAAAACATTTAAAGCTATTTATCCTACTTATTCTCATCGAAAGAAGCACCGCATAGTCGTCGTGTCTGTTGTAGTGTCTGTATTACGTATGTTTATTTATTTTGTACGCTTTAAAATACCTCATTTTCAAGAGGTCACAAAACTTCATTTGTAGTGTCAGAAGTGTAGCCTCGATTTTGAAGTGTAACAATTTTTTCAATATGTGCGACAATTTTGGGCCGACAGACAGACAGACCGCGAACAGACCGACCGACCTACAAGGGTGAGTTATAGTTTTGTGGCTTTAGCCACAAACAAAAAGAAAAGCAGGGGTGAGCACAAGTTCAATAGTATTTCTTGACAAGGAAAAGAGAAATAAAAAAATAAAAGGGATAGGAGAACTGAGAACATTTTTTTTTTTTTTTATAAAACGAAACTACTCAACTTAAAGACCCCCCACGAACGTCACTGTGCCACCTGCCCCGTTTCCCCCCTCTTTATGCTACTAAGATTTTCTTAAATTGTTAAAAGATTTTCTTACCCAGCTATAGAAGAACACACGTGAAAAAAAGAAAAACCGTGATTTTGACACGAGTACGACGGACGATTCGCACGCGATGGGAAAACGAACGTGGTGGGTCTTTAAGGAAGGGCCTAGCAAATCACAGTAGTAGGAAGAAAGGAAAGATAAATAAGATGGCAAAGCCCAAAAATGCGCACCCCCAGTTCTAGGAAGTTGGACTAAGACTATCATGATATATTGTTGAGGGTATATTACGGATCGTGGGACTTCCCCCCCCAGCCTGGGGAAGAGAATACGAAGACGACTGTTTTATTGAGGGTAAAAAGGATAAAGATACCATAACTCTTATGCACTAATGCCTATCTGATCACTCACACGCCATACCAAATCATGCATCAGGTCAAAGAAAAAGGACAATTAAATGACAATCAAGTCAAGGCAAATGTAACACAACATCTAATAATAACATTGCCACACGTGAAACTAATTGAGACGAGAATCCCAAACCCATGGAAATCAAAACGTAAACATGCGCAACCAGGAGATAATCCCACGAAATGGTGGAAATTGAATTGGTAGTCTTCATAATTCGTTCTGACATGGAATTCGATTTCGAATAACGCAAATCCTGGACAATATCTGAGACAAAATGACAAATGTTGCACAATAATTATATAGCATTTAAGGAGCCTTGTAAGATCGCGGGACGAGAGAAGAGAGAGAAAAAAATACATATGGGAAAAACAGACATCATGGAATTTTGGAATAAATTGATATGGTATAGTTTTCTGGTGGAGCAAGTTCATTGTTATAGACAAAAACCCGAATGAGTTATCAGTCTGAAGTTTTTTATGTGAATAATTATTTGAAATTTAGCGATTGAAAA
>CM065693.1:51869668-51882168 GCA_017654935.2 Phymorhynchus buccinoides
ATATATCATCATATCAAACGCGAGATTAAAGGGAAGCAATTCAGGAGCAGAGTTACACCCCTTTGCCCACAGAGAACAACAACAACAACAAAAGTAAAATACAAATTTCATGGAATGATAACTCAAAAATTAAGAACAATGTGCCCCTAGGGGTTTTGGAAATAAACTTAACTTGACTTGACTTGATAATATCTCACCCGTCCGCAAGACTTTATATGGCATTTTGTAATAATTACAGCACATCAGCAGTGTTGGTCTTGGAATTGGAGCGGTATCAGGCCACTTCCCTCCCGAACATTTGCCCCGGGACCATTTCCCCCCCCCCGGTACTTTTGCCCCCCGGACACACACGCGCATGCGCGGACGCATGCACACACGCACAGGCATGCACACACGCACGCAGACGCACACACAAACACGCCATCAATGAGTGGCATCTGTTTGTTTAAGTAATGCGTGTCCGAGGGGGGTGGAGGGCAAGTGTCCGGGGGGCAAAAGTACCGGGGGCAAGTGTCCGGGGGGCAAGTGTCTCGGGGGGCAAGTGTCCAAGGGGGAAATGTCCGGGGTGGTTGATAAGAAATGACTACTCTAAGCTATCCACAAAAAGTTAAGGATCACTTGCAAACTAATTCATAACTTTCCGAATAAGAAAGCCAATGCGTTGAATTTTGGCCAACATTTAATTCAATGCTTTAGTGATAACGATACACAATTGCCTTCAATTTCGAGCAATCGTTTGGTCTGTACATTTGATCAAAGTGGGTACGTATCGAAATTTGATTTCCCAAAGTCATTGAAATCACAAGACAGGGCATTCTGATGCTCCCAAAAGTTCAGTAATGCGTGTATCCGCCATGGCTGTTCTGGCACTCGACGCAGCGAGTCCTCATGGAGTTGACCAGGGTGGTGAAGATCCTCTGTGGAAGCGCCTGCCACTCAGCCTGCAGCATCTGGTAGAGGTGCTGGGCATCCCTGGGAGGGGGGTGGTTGCTCCTCACTTTGCGATCCAGCTCATCCCAGAGGTTCTCAATCGGGTTGAGATCGGGACTGCATGCTGGCCACTCCATTCTGTTGACTCCAGACTGCTGCAGGAAGTCGTTGACCACCCTTGCCCTGTGGGGGCGAGCGTTGTCATCCTGGTAGACAGCCGGCGGTCCCATCTGCTGCAGTGTAGGCACAGCCAGCGGTCGAAGGATCTCATCCCGGTATCGGAGGCCAGTCAGGTTACCCTGTACATGATACAAGGGTGTTCTGTGGTGAAGGCTGAAGGCCCCCCAGACCATTACAGAACCTCCACCAAAGGCCACCTTTTCTTGGACAGTGGCGTCAATAAAGCGTTCCCCTGGGCGCCTCCAGACCCTCAGTCGGCCGTCGTTGTGGTTCAGGGTGAAGCGTGATTCATCACTGAACAGGACCTGGGACCATTGCTGACGTGTCCACCTCACGTGACGTCTGCAGAAGGCGCGGCGTGCTGCCCTATGGGCTGGAGTTAAGCGTGGCCGTACAGCTGGGCGACGAGAACGGAGGTTAAACCCATGAAGGCGGTTCCGTATGGTCTGCTGGCTGATGTTGATGTTAGTAGCCACCCTCAGCTGCCTTCGAATGATGCTGGAAGAGGCTGTTCTTGTCTGCAGGGCTTGTCGTTCAATGAGACGATCTTCACGTGGAGTTGTCTTCTTCGGTCGACCAGATCTGCGTCTTTCATGGACCCTCCCAGTGGCTGTGAAGCGTTGAATCAGTCTGACAATGACCGAGATGGACACCTGAAGTCGCCTGGCCACTTCTCGCTTGGGAACACCATCTTGGAACCATGCAACAGCTCGTCCCCTATCCAACTCGCTCAATTTTCGTCGTGGAGGCATTGTCAAATCAGGCCTAATACTGGTGGTATGTCTTCTTATAAAGCCAAGCAAGAGACAGCATCTCACACATAAACAGTAGTGCTTGCACGTGCATAATGGTTTTTCCATCTGGCTTGTGCAATGTGTTCATGCAGAACGATCCAAAACAAGGTCCTTTTTCGCAAGTTTCCGCTTTTTCTTTTGCTGCCAAGCTCAGTAATAGAGAATCACGTGCAATGTTTCCACTAACACAACATCGCCCACTTACAGCTGAACAAGAATTCATAACAATTTGGCTTGACTGAGAAAAAAATAACAGGAGCGAACGGAGTTTATTGCGCACCTGTTTTCTCATAGTGATCCTTAACTTTTTGTGAGTAGTGTATATTCTTACTGCGCCCCAGCAAGATTAACCCTTTCGCCGCCAGCCATTTTTTTATCAGCACACAAAAATTTTTTTTCCATCATACTTATCTGATCTGGGTGGAGAAAAAAAAATCATATGCAATACTGGGAATTCCTATCCTTACCTCCCAAAATTAATTAATACTGATAGGTGAAGACGGGGGCAAAAAGCGCCATGGGCGGGTAAGAAGCCCACCCCAATTTATCTCATGAAATGAAGCAAATTTCAGTCTCATTTTGCCCATGAGACGAGCGTTAATGTCTAGCATTCGTCTCATGGGCAAATTTGACTGAAATTGTCTTTATTTCATGAGATAATTGGGGTGGGCTTCTTACCCGCCCATGCGCTTTTACCCCGTCTTCCCCTATATTCAGGTACATCGTCATATGACAAAACAACAGAAGTAAACTACTAATATTCCTAGGAGATTTTTTCTCTCATGACTTTGCTTGGTAGTAGCCTGCAAAACCCAATTCATTTTGATTCATAGAGCTGAAGGGGGAATGAGGATTTGATATCACGAAGAGCTTTATGCTCACTCCATCCTAAATAAAACATCTGCCCAGCAAATTAACCCTTTCACCGCCAAAGTCGCATTTTTAGCACCACAGTGATTTAACACCTATGTCACTAAAAAAAAAAAGCATCAAATTTGGGTGTATTATCCAAAGACCCTATTGTCTGAGTTTTGGGAAAGTAAGGGTAGACCTTATTTTATATATATATATATATATATATAGATATATATATATATATATATATATATATCTATATATATATATATATATATATATATATATATATATCAGGAAAAAGAACGACGAACAAACTCGAGGATTTCTCCACTTTATTTTCTAAAATGTCCAACGTTTCGCCCTGGCGGGCTTTTTCGGGGACTGAAAAACCACAAAAGGACTATACTAAAAAATGCGCGCAGGCTACAAATACGCACAGACACACACACACAAACACGCACACACACACACACACTGTACACATACACACACACACACACACACACACAAACACACACACACACACACACACACACACACACACACACACACACACACACACACACACACATATATATATATATATATATATGTATATATATATATATATATATAGCATGAAAGAAAAATCTCAGTGAATAGCCAGCTCCGTACCCCTACTCTGAAGGACTGAAAAGTTAGTGCATTTGAAATGCAGAATAATTTGCTTTGATAAAGCTTTTCTGTGTCCAATGTCTTTATTTGTGAACCTCAGAAACAAAACCAGTTAATGTTAACTTTGAGTAATGTTCGTGTTCAAATTTAAAAAAAAAAAAAAAAAAAAAAAAAAAAATTAAAATAAAAATAAAAAAAAATTAAAAAGTTATATAAATTGTGCTGATCTACTTTTTCTCCCAATGGGGGAGGGACAGTGCCTTATGCAAAGACAGCTGTTTCGATCTTGAGAAGATCTCATCAGTTTGCATGATTGGCCTGCAAATTGACTGTCCAGTGGATGGCCAACCTGAGCAAAAAAGACATTCTACAAGAGAATGGTGTCCTCTCTGCATCAAATCGAAAATCCACAATAAAAGCAAACCAGCACAAAGTTAAACCAGAAATAGTAAACATCTTATGAAAATCTTATGTAAAATGAACAAAATAATAATGTTCTGAATATATATATATATATGTCATACAAGAATCCCAAATACTGCAGATGAATTTTGTTCTCTTCCCAGGTAAATTTAATGGAAAAGGTTTTGCTGAAATCTGGCTGGCGGTGAAAGGGTTAACAAGGCTTCGTTGACATCAATAAATGCATGTTTGCAGCAGCAAGTAATGAAGGAATATGTCTGTTTTGATGAACATTTCATTATGGGCCAACGCACAAGGAAATCACGATACGGGATTATATGCCTTATACCTTTACGATCATTGGAACCATGGTGGATGGTCGAGAGAGAGAGAGAGAGATAAAAGAGATGAGGAGAGAGAGAGAGAGAGAGAGAGAGATAGAGAGACGAGAGAGAGAGAGGAGAGAGAGAGAGAGAGAGAGAAAAAGTAGAGAGAGAGAGACAAGCAGAGAGAGAGAGAGAGAGAGAGAGATAGAGAGAGAGAGGAGAGAGAGAGAGAGAGAGAGAGAACGAACGAACGAACGAACGAACGAACTTTTTATTGAGGGAAAAGACTAAGCACTATACAGGCTTGTTTGCATCCAGCCCTCATAAAAAATGAAAAAGGAGAAGAAAAAACAATAACCACCATTAACAATAAATGTAACATTTAAAAAAAGAATGAAAGTGAAAAAGCATGCACATACAAAATTCATACTTATCAAATAACCATGAAAAAACATCAAACACATTGAAATTAAAGTTACCCATTAGAAGCACGCACACACACACGCACTTACGTTACAAATGCACGCACGCACACGCACAACACACACAACACACGCACACGCGCACACACACACACACACACACACACACACACACACACACACACACACACACACACACACATTTGGATCTCTCTCTCCCTCTCTCTCTCTCCCCTCCCTCCCTCCCTCCCTCTCTGTCTCTCTCTTTTACACACACACACACACACACACGCGCGCGCGCGCGCGCAAATTCCTGTCAAGAAGTAAAAGGGACAAAAGCAAAGTTACATTCACATCGGGTATCTTGAGGAAACAGGTGGTGGAATCTGGGAGAAGGTTTAATAATATGAACAACATGTTATAGAATTGAATTATAAAATTCGGTCATTAGAAATGTTCGATAGGTTTTTTTGAAAGAATTAAAGCTTGTTTCAATTGCGAGATTGCCCAATATGGCATTCCACAAGGCCCCGCCAGAATAAGCTAAGCATGTTTTGAAAAGGTCGATTCTAGGCAAAGGCAGCATGAGTTTGTGAACATGGCGTTGATCATTGACAACAAACCTATTGGTAAGTGATGGTGGGGCATTGCCTGATAAAATTTTGAACATGAAAACAGCTTTGTTGAATTTTAGTTTTAACTTGAAAGGTAGTATGTCCAAGGCTTTGTAATCATTAGCTGTTAATGTAAAAGATTTAAGAAGAACTAACTTTAATGCCCGTCTATGAAGACTAGAGAGGGGTTTTAAAGTATTGTCACTTGCACCATCCCAGATAGTTGAAGCATAGTTAATGTGGGATTCAATAAACGAGTGAAAGAATATCTTACGCGAGTGGAGGTTTAGGAAGTGTTTTATTTTGGACAACTGATAGATCTTTTTTGAAACAGACTTACATACCTTAGATACATGATCTGACCAAGAAAGATTATTGTCAATGACAACGCCAAGTATTTTATGACTGCTTACTTCTTCAACAATGTTACCATTAATAGAGAGAGTTAAAGAGCCGAGAGGAAGATTCTGACGTTTTTGTCTAGTTGTTACCATCATAAATTTAGTTTTTATAGGATGCAGGCTCATGTGGTTTAATTCTGCCCAGTTTATGAGTTCGTTGATGCTGTTCTGTAAATTTCGTAATACTACTTCATAGTTAGAGTGATTAGTGTGTAACGTTGTATCGTCAGCAAACAAATCGCACAACGTACTTAGAACTAGAGGCAAATCGTTGATATAAACGGAGAAAAGCAAAGGTCCTAAGACGGAACCCTGAGGAATGCCATACTTTGTTGTTCTAGATGAAGACACGTGGCCGTTAACAGCCACCACCTGTTTCCTCTCCATTAAAAATGATGATATAAGTTCTATTGTATTACAAGACAATCCATATAATGTTAGTTTTTTAAGCAGAAGAGAATGGTCTACAACATCAAATGATTTAACAAAGTCAACTATTAGAGCACCAGTTATTTCATTATTATTGATATTAGTAAGCCATTTATCAACAAGAGTTGTAAGAGCTGTTTGACAAGAGTGTTTCGTTCGAAAACCAGACTGACACGGATGGAAAAGATGAAAGTGGTCAAAATGATTAAGGATGTGTTTGTTCATGTGACTTTCTAATGGTTTTGATAAGACAGACACGATGGAAATGGGTCTATAATTACAAGGGTCAGAACGATCTCCTGATTTAAATATGGGTGTGATTCTCGCTGTCTTAAAAGCTTTAGGAAAATGTTTTTTTTAGAAATACACAAATTATATATGTAAGTGAGTGATTCGGATATGACTGGAGCTGATAGTTTAAGAATTTTGCCATCTATGTCGTCTAGGCCTCTGGTGTTTGTTTGTTTTAAATGAACAAGATAATTAAAGACTTCGTATACCGTTAAATAAGGTATAGTTAGTTCGGATGAAATTTCTTTACACAAACAAAAGTCATGAAGATATTTAAGATCATTTTCCTCGGATCTATTGTTTTGTATAATAGTGTTGGCTATTTCAGAGAAATAAACGTTAAAGGTTTCTGGAGATAGTTCATTTGTAACATTTTTTTGTGAACTGGATTTTTTGTTATTTAGCTGGTTAATGGCTGACCATATGGATCTACTGTCTGATTTGTTAGTTATTAAGTCTTGAAAATAATTGCTTTTTGACTTTCTCTTCAAGTGATTTACATAATTTCTTTGCTTGCGAGCACCTCCCTCATCCCCCATAGCAAAAAGTGAGTCTCTTACATTCATAGCTTGTCTTACATTATCCGTTAACCATGGCTTTTTGGGGGTATTTTTTACACGTTTGGTTTTTAATGGCGCATGTTTATTATAGACATTTAAAAAGTTGTGGTAGAAAATTTCAAAGGCTTCATCTGGATTCGTGAATTGATATACCAAAGACAAAAACGAGTTATTAAGATCAACTAGGAATTGGTCAGTATCAAAGTTAGAAAAGTTTCTATATGTTATGAATGTATGACAGTGTTTTGGAATTTTGACACCCTTTTTTGACCACGTGAAGCAGACAGGGAGATGATCGCTGCAATAAAAGCTAGGTGAGCAGACTTCGACTAAATGTTCTGGTTGGGATGTGTAAATATGATCGATCAGGGTTTGGGAATTAGCTGTAATTCTTGTAGGCTTGTCAATAACTTGAGTCAAAAGGGATAATTCAAAGGAACGCTTCCATGTTTGGTTCGGTTTTAGTAAATCGATATTGAAGTCACCTAACAAGCAAGTCTCATTAGATATTAAAGAAATTTCATCCATTAAAAGTGTAAAGTTATTAATCCAGTCTACATGTTCAGCGGGGTTTCTATAAATAAATCCTAAAGTAAGGGGAGAAGATCGTTTGAAGTTAACTTTAATAAACAAACATTCTATGTTATATTTACCAGAGAGTGTAATGCAGTTGTAATTTAAACTTTCATGCACGTACACTATGATGCCAGTCTCTCGTGGCCGCTTAGGGTCTGAACGAATAAAGTTATAACCAGATAATTCTACCTCAGAATCAGAAATGCGGTCGAGAGAGAGAGAGAGAGAGAGAGAGAGGGAGAGAGTAGAGAGAGAGAGAGAGGAGAGAGAGAGAGAGAGAGAGAGAGAGAGAGATACGGATACGGATTTTTAATCAAAAGGCCAAGGCCCCATATGATGGGGTTACAATGAACAAACATATTGTAGGAAATAACAAATATATATATATATACAGCATAAGCAAAGAAAGAATTACTTATCAAATAACCAATAAATCATTCATTATGCACATAAACATACATATAAACACATAATCAACACATTCAACTGCTCATTATGCTACGCATATTAAAAACCTTGCATAAGAATGGAGCAAATCGTTTAACAATAGATTCACTAGTTGATGCTAAGAGCATAGTAAGTCTAAGCATTGACGGATACTGAAGAGAGAGAGAGAGAGAGAGAGAGAGAGAGAGAGAGAGAGAGAGAGAGAGAGAGAGAGAGAGAGAGAGATATTCACAATTCACAAAAGTTTACTGATCCAGGCCTTCTGCCCATGTCAGAGGGGAGGGGGTTACAAAAGGAAAAAAACAACAATGACAACAAATCATCAGTAAAGAACTCGATTAAAAGAGAACATATAAGAGAGAGAGAAAGAGATAGAGATTGAGAGAGAGAGAGAGAGAGAGAGAGAGAGAGAGAGAGAGAGAGAGAGAGGGAGAGAGAGAGAGAGAGAGAGAGAGAGAGAGAGAGAGAGAGCGAGAGAGAGAGAGAGAGAGAGAGAGAGAGGAATGGTTTAAAAAATGAAGGCTATTCTGTACGTCAATAACAGCTTTGAATGAGAGATATATTACAATACAGCACCATAATTAGACTGATATATTAATATAGATATAAGAATAGGTTTCTTCGAGATCGTGTTCTTCAAGTTTTGCCTGTCTAGGGCGAATGAACACACTTCCATCGTAGATGCTTTGCGAAATATTGCCTAATAATTAGCTATGATATGTTACATTCGTAATTTTGGAGAAGAAAAAGTAAATTCCTACCAGCCATCTTAGATGTTTTACGAACTATTGCCTAATAATTAGCTATGATATGTTACATTCGTAATATTGGAGAAGAAAAAGTAAATTCCTACCAGCCATCTTAGATGTTTTACGAAATATTGCCTAATAATTAGCTATGATATGTTACATTCGTAATATTGGAGAAGAAAAAGTAAATTCCTACCAGCCATCTTAGATGTTTTACGAAATATTGCCCAATAAGTAGCTATATATTGCATTCGCAATATTGGAGAAGAAAAAGTAAATTCCTACCAGCCATCTTAGATGTTTTACGAAATATTGCCCAATAAGTAGTTATATATTGCATTCGCAATATTGGAGAAGAAAAAGTAAATTCCTACCAGCCATCTTAGATGTTTTACGAAATATTGCCCAATAAGTAGCTATATATTGCATTCGCAATATTGGAGAAGAAAAAGTAAATTCCTACCAGCCATCTTAGATGTTTTACGAAATATTGCCCAATAAGTAGTTATATATTGCATTCGCAATATTGGAGAAGAAAAAGTAAATTCCTACCAGCCATCTTAGATGTTTTACGAAATATTGCCCAATAAGTAGTTATATATTGCATTCGCAATATTGGAGAAGAAAAAGTAAATTCCTACCAGCCATCTTAGATGTTTTACGAAATATTGCCCAATAAGTAGTTATATATTGCATTCGCAATATTGGAGAAGAAAAAGTAAATTCCTACCAGCCATCTTAGATGTTTTACGAAATATTGCCCAATAAGTAGTTATATATTGCATTCGCAATATTGGAGAAGAAAAAGTAAATTCCTACCAGCCATCTTAGATGTTTTACGAAATATTGCCCAATAAGTAGTTATATATTGCATTCGCAATATTGGAGAAGAAAAAGTAAATTCCTACCAGCCATCTTAGATGTTTTACGAAATATTGCCCAATAAGTAGCTATATATTGCATTCGCAATATTGGAGAAGAAAAAGTAAATTCCTACCAGCCATCTTAGATGTTTTACGAAATATTGCCCAATAAGTAGTTATATATTGCATTCGCAATATTGGAGAAGAAAAAGTAAATTCCTACCAGCCATCTTAGATGTTTTACGAAATATTGCCCAATAAGTAGCTATATATTGCATTCGCAATATTGGAGAAGAAAAAGTAAATTCCTACCAGCCATCTTAGATGTTTTACGAAATATTGCCCAATAAGTAGTTATATATTGCATTCGCAATATTGGAGAAGAAAAAGTAAATTCCTACCAGCCATCTTAGATGTTTTACGAAATATTGCCTAGTAATTAGCTATGATATGTTACATTCGTAATATTGGAGAAGAAAAAGTAAATTCCTACCAGCCATCTTAGATGTTTTACGAAATATTGCCTAATAATTAGCTATGATATGTTACATTCGTAATATTGGAGAAGAAAAAGTAAATTCCTACCAGCCATCTTAGATGTTTTACGAAATATTGCCTAATAATTAGCTATGATATGTTACATTCGTAATATTTGAGAAGAAAAAGTAAATTCCTACCAGCCATCTTAGATGTTTTACGAAATATTGCCCAATAAGTAGCTATATATTGCATTCGCAATATTGGAGAAGAAAAAGTAAATTCCTACCAGCCATCTTAGATGTTTTACGAAATATTGCCCAATAAGTAGTTATATATTGCATTCGCAATATTGGAGAAGAAAAAGTAAATTCCTACCAGCCATCTTAGATGTTTTACGAAATATTGCCCAATAAGTAGTTATATATTGCATTCGCAATATTGGAGAAGAAAAAGTAAATTCCTACCAGCCATCTTAGATGTTTTACGAAATATTGCCCAATAAGTAGTTATATATTGCATTCGCAATATTGGAGAAGAAAAAGTAAATTCCTACCAGCCATCTTAGATGTTTTACGAAACATTGCCTAATAATTAGCTATGATATGTTACATTCGTAATATTGGAGAAGAAAAAGTAAATTCCTACCAGCCATCTTAGATGTTTTACGAAATATTGCCCAATAAGTAGTTATATATTGCATTCGCAATAGTGGAGAAGAAAGCACAGCTGTTCCGTCCCACACAAAATCAAGCTATTTAGTTAAAAGCCTAAATCTAGAAATCTTAGATAAAAACTGTACCAAGCTTTTGTCTGTAAAGATATTTTGGCTGTATGCTCTACATAGTATTTGAAATATATTTCTTCCCTTAGATTTATGGTCAAAACTTATTTTTGTGAGCAGTATCAATCAACATATCTAGTAGAAATAATATACTTCGTATCACAAACATAAATAAGATTGCCTATGAGTGAAAATCTAGCAATATCCACTGACTATAAGTAATCTAGGCACATACTACAACATATTCTTGCCTGTTATTTATGAAAAGTTACTTATAGTTAGCTAAAGTTTGCTTGAAAAAACTTATGAAAATATAGATAAACTAAATGTTCCTCCCGAAACAGCTGTGAAAGGTAAGTTCTTATCAGCCATGGTAGATGCTTTACGAAGTATTGACCAATAATTAGTAATATATTGCATTCGCAATATCGGAGAAGACAAGGTCAATTCTGACCAGACATCTTAGATGTTTGATGACGCCATAACTTCCACACCGCAGGTCCTAGAGTCTTGAAACTTGGCATGGATGTACTTTCACTTATGGTTGTTCTGATGATTGCATACCGATCAAGGTCAAGGTCAAGGTCATGGAGATCGGTAGGCCTTGAAAGTGGTAGGCGTCAAAAAATTGTATTTTCAGCCACAAAAGTAAAAATATAATATTTTGCGGACCCGGTGAAACCGGTATTCAGCGGTACCGGTATTTGGCGTTACCTGTACAAGGCGTTACCGGTACTAGGCGTTACCGGTACGTGGCGTTGCGCTAGTAATAATATATATTACATTCGTAGTATTGGAGAAGAAAGGTAAGTTCTTGATTTCAAAATTACCACACAACACCAATGCTTTCAAGCTTTCGAGATTTGTATTATCTCTTCATCAGGAAGATGAGTTTAAGACTGACATGAGATAAAAGTTTCAAAGGTACAGCTAAAGAGAAACAAGCGCGGATTCGCAATCGTTTGTGGCGTGCGACAATTGAAAACGAAACATCATTTTAAAGAGCAGCCTCAATTTGAAGTGCAGCCTTGATTTGAAGTGCGACAATTTTGGACCTACCGACAGACCGACAAAGTGAGTTATAGGTTTGTGGCTTGTGCCACAAACAAAAAAAGTGCGATATCGCAATAGTTTGTTGCACTCGGTCTATTTTTACCACTCCAATCATGAGTCGCTTCCCCTGGCTTTTCAATAATTTTAATCTGTAAACCAGAATGTTATCTCTGCACCATTTCGTAACTTTTTATATCTTTTGGAAAACATTTAAAGCTATGTATCCTACTTATGCTCATCGAAAGAAGCACCGCATACTCGTCGTGTCTGTTGTAGTGTCTGTATTACGTATGTTTATTATTTTGTACGCTTTAAAATACATCATTTTAAAGAGCAGCCTTAATTTGAAGTGCAGCCTCGATTTGAAGTGCGACAATTTTGTCAATATGTGCGACAATTTTGGACCGACCGACAGACCGACAGACCGACCGACAAAGTGAGTTATAGGTTTGTGGCTTTAGCCACAAACAAAAAGAAAAGCAGGGGTGAGCACAAGTTCAATATTATTTCTTGACAAGGAAAAGAGAAATAAAAAAATAAAAGATAGGAGACTGAGAACATTTTTTTTTTTTATAAAATGAAACTACTCAACTTAAAGACCCCCCACGTCACGTGCCACATTCCCTCTTATGCTAGGAAGATTTCTTAAGATTTCTTACCAGCTATAAGAAGGAAAACACGTGAAAACCG
>CM065693.1:51902168-51907168 GCA_017654935.2 Phymorhynchus buccinoides
TTTGGATAGATTGAATTCTCGACAGGCGCGATTAGCGCTTCTCTCTCTGCGATAGTCGCTCTCTTGCTCACCCTCGTAAAAAACTGTAATCTTGGCTCTCTTCAGGCACCAGCCGTGGACGGTGTGTGAATCAGTACAAACATCGCTCACGGCCCCCACCATCATCACCAAATCATCAGCCCCAGAGCCACCTTCATCTAGTCTTATCCACGGAGACAACACTGCTATCAGGTATCGTCATCATCATCGTCATCATTGTCATCGTCACCATCGTCGTCATCATTATCATCTCTCTTCATCATCATCATCATTAACATCATAAACAACAACATCATCATCATCTTCATCATAATTCATCATCATCATCATCATCATCATCATCTTTGACACAGTATTTTACTCTCAAAATCTGCCCTCCTGCTCAACACGAATAGTATCAGGTTCCCTGCAATGTCCTCCACCTCCACACATAGAGTTGTGCTTGCCCGAACCGTCCATCTCAACTGGAACACACCAGGCAGATGGGCAAAGTTCAATGATAATTCTGTAACGAAGACCTAATGCTTGGAACTCTCTTCCACCAGGGTTGGCAATACAAGTACAGTTTGATGACAAGACAAAGCCTTGCTTTCCACAACCGTCCATCTCAAAATTAATACCCCAGGCAGATAGATAACAGAGTAGACGGATCATTCTGTGATGAAGACCTAATGCTTGGAACTCTCTTCCACCAGGGTTGGCAATACAAGTACAGTTTGATGACAGACAAAGCCTTGCTTGCCACAACCGTCCATCTCAAAATGAACACACAAGACAGATAGATAGCAGAGTACATTGATAATTCTGTAATGTAGACCTAATCCTTGGAACTCTCTTCCACGAGATTCAAGAAGCACAAGCTGACGACAGGCAACGAACCCACCACTGGCAGATAGGCAGAGTAGACTGATAATTCTATGATGAAGACCTAATCCTTGGAACTCTCTTCCATAAGGGTTGTCAAGTACAATATCAACATTAATACACCAGGCAGATAGGCAAAGTTGACTGATGATTCTGTAATCAAGACCTAATCCTTGGAACTGTCTTCCACCAGGGTTGGCCAGTAGAGGCTGATGACAGGCGACATTATGACCTTCCATGCGATAATTTGAAATTAAAACATAATCCTTGGAACTCTACTCCACCAGGTTTGGCAAGTACACGCTGACCACGGGCAACACTATGACCTTCCAAGATGAACACACTACTCAGATAGGCAGAGTAGACTGATGATTCTGTAACGAAGACCTAATCCTTGGAACTCTCTTCCACCAGGTTTGGCAAGTACAAGCTGACCACAGGCGACATAATGACCTTCCAGGCAAGAAAGAAGAGAAGCTCCGGTGCCAGACCTGCCTTCTCCTTCAGAGAGAAGAGAGATGCCTGTCCTGGTAATGAGGAGAGAGAGAGGGAGAGAGAGAGAGAGAGAGAGAGGGGGAGGGAGAGAGAGAGAAGGAGAGAGGAGAGAGAAAGAGAAGAGACAGAGAGTGAGAGAGAGAGAGCTTAGAGAGTGAGAGTGAGAGAGAGAGAGAGAGAGTGAGAAGGAGTGTAGAGATGAGGGGGAGAGAGAGAAGAGAGATGAGAGAGAGAGAGAGAGAGAGAGAGAGAAGAGCGAGAGAGAGAGAGAGAGAGAGAGAGAGAGAGAGAGAGAGAGAGAGAGAAATGAAGATGAAATGAACCTTTAAATTTTATTTTAAAACATCGGTAGCAGTATTGGTCATTTTTCATACTTGCCGTTAACATAAACAAGAAGCAAGAAAAAAGAAAAGAAAGAGAACTAATACTAGTAAAATATGGTCCTAAAACACATAACACTATTATATGAAATAAAAAAGAAGAACAAAGTGGAAAGAAGCACACACACACCTCGTGCACTTAATTACATTTCAAATAAACATTGACTTCTTAGTGCTAACGCTTTGTGTATAATTATATGTACATATTTTCAGAAATTAGGTGATAATTTTCAGAAGATAAAACTAGAGTTAGTTTGAACAAAGATGGATATCTGTAATATTTCTGGGGTATTAAACAGAGAACAGAGAGAGAGAGAGAGAGAGAGACTAGAGAGAGAGAGTGAGACGAGAGAGAGATCATCATCGTAGAGAGAGAGGGGTGACGAGAGAGAGAGAGAGAGGAGACGGAGAGCCGAGAGAGAGAGAGAGAGAGAGAGAGGAGAGAGAGAGACGGAACGGAGAGAGAGAGGACGGAGAGAGAGAGAGAGAGAGAGACGGTAGAGTCACGATTTGAGAGAGGAGAGAGAGGAATCGAGAGCAGAGGAGAGAGAGACAGAGAGAGAGAGGAGAGAGAGAGAGAGAGAGAGAGAGAGAGAGGGAGAGAGACAGAATTGAGAGGAGAGAGAGAGAGAGAGAGAGAGAGATCGGAGAGAGAGAGAGAGAGAGAGAGAGAGAGAGGGATGAGAATAGAAGGAGGAGAGGGGAGTGCAATGGATCGGGAGATCCTTAGTTGGGGGGGGGGGGGGGGGGGGGGGGGGGGGGGGGGGGGGGGGCAGTTGTGACCTCGTTGGACACTCTTCAGATAAACCCATTCATGGTTGATTGGCCAATTGTTTGTCTCATCAGTGGCTTAATTACCTTAATTAATAGATTGTCTACTTAGTAAGCGTCATCAACATTCTGCCAAGAAACCCCAACAACATCGGAAATTCTAATGAGCACACTGTAATTATAATCATTAAGCTTGTTGCTGCTGCACTTGCTGCGTTATATCTAGCGCGTGAACTTGACTTTCAACCCCCCCCCCCCCCCCCCCCCCCCCCCCCCCCCCCCCCCCCCCCCCACCCCCCCCCCCCCCCCCCCCCCCCACACACACACACCCGAACTTGTTAAAACTAAGGCTGTGTACACACATAAGCGGATATTTCATGCGGAAACCCGCGCGCAATCCATAAAATAGTGAAACAAAGAAGGGAAAAGATTTGCGCACGTGTCCGAATTTCCCCTATATGCGTAAACGTTTATCCTTCTTCATTCCACTTATTTAGGGTTTTCCGTACGGAAATTACGCGTCTAATGTGAACCCGGTGTGGCGGTGTATTTTTACCTCTATGAGATAAGTAGTCCTAGCCGGAAGTAGTCAGAATCGTTTGTTTGTCCGCCATTGTGAATTTTACGAAACTACGTGCATGGATTTGTACATCGATTTCTCGGCAAATATGTAGATTTACACCCTCCTGCTCTATTTCTTGGTTCTTTCCGTGGTTAGGGATAGGGTTAGTGTTAGGGTTAGGGATAGGGTTAGGGTTAGATGGGTACAGTTCGCATGCGAGAGGTAGATATTTAATGACAGGTACTTATTTATCATAACACCGGTCCTAAAACTTTTTGTTTACTTGAAAAACCAAAACAAGGGAGAGGACATTCTGACCTTTCGAGGGAGGAGTCATGAGTGAAGCTTTCGAGCGTAGGCTCTTCGTCGACAGTTGAGGGGAGAATGGCCCTTTTTGGTTTGGTTGTCCAGGCCTGCCTAGCCGAGACATGGACAAGATCATGGCGGCCTTGGAGAGCCTGGAGGGTGTTCTGCCGGGCATTGAGGAGAAGCCGCTGGGTCCGGGGCTCACCTTGGACTCCGTTCTGGAAGTTCTGGAGAGCTACGGGCCTGAGGACAACGTCCTCATCGAATGCAACAACTGTGAGCTGTACGACCTGGAAGGTGAAGAATAAATACTTTGTTTGTTTGTCTCCATCTTTGTCTGTCTGTCTGTCTATCTGTCTGTCTGTGTTTCGGTCTTTCTGAACTATGGACTCCGTTCTGGAAGTTCTGGAGAGCTACGATCCTGAGGGCAACGCCCTCATCGAGTGCAACAACTGTGAGCTGTACAACCTGGAAGGTGAAGAAGAAATACTTTGTATGTCTCCATCTTTGTCTGTCTGTCTGTCTATCTGTCTGTCTGTGTTTCGGTCTTTCTGAACTGTGGACTCCATTTTGGAAGTATTGGAGAGCTACGGTCCTGAGGGCAGCGCCCTCATCGAATGCAGCAACTGTGAATTGTACAACCTGGAAGGTGAAGAAGAAATGCTTTGTGTTTGTTCTTTTGTCTATTTGCTCTGTTTGTCTGTATATCTATCTGTCTTTCTGTCTGTCTTTCTGAACTATGGACTCCGTTCTGGAATATATTGAGAGCTACGGTCCTGATGGTAACACCTTCATCGAATGCGACGACCGTGAGCTATATAAACTGGAAGGTGAAGCGGAAATACTTTCTTTGTTCGTTTTGACTATTTGCTCTGTCTGTTTTTCTGTCTGTCTGTCTGTCTGTCTTTTGTGGACCTTTACCGGTATTATACTCACACACTCACAAAAACACGTGTGTTTTGATTAGTATCTTTTTCTGTTGTTGTAAAGTCTAATATAACAATCATTGAATAAACCCGCCGGCAAGGCAAACAAAGAAAGTCCTGGCTGGACAACATCAAAAGCTGGACCAACCGCAAACACCAACACCCTCATATAAGCTTGGCAGAGGATCGTGACCAGTGGCAGGAGGCTGACCACCCAATCCAGCATGGCACCCCGACGACCAAACCGGTCCAGGGTGGAGTGGATGAGTGAGTGAGTGAGTGTCTAATGCCACCGTTTTGCGAACAGACATTGAATAAAACTGATTATTCAATTAATCAATCCCAGGAGTGGTGATTCTCTACCCGAACAACTCGTTGTAGTAATTATTGTCGCAATATAATAATGAATTGATATATTGTTGTATTTCTACAGCTGACCCCTCGGAAAGTCAGAATCTGGCTGCGAATCTCCAAGGAGTGTTGCTGCACACGAACAGCCTGCTGTAATAATTGTAGAGTGGCACAGAGGTAACGCGTTCGCCTTGTGTCAAGTAAACCCGAGTTCGAACCTGGGTACAGGGTATTTTTCCTCTCACTTTGCACTAGGCCTTACGGTCTGAACGTGGAGTCTTTCGGATGAGACGATAAACCGAGGCC
>CM065693.1:51914668-51922168 GCA_017654935.2 Phymorhynchus buccinoides
ATATTGTATTGTATTGTATTGTATTGTATTGTATCGCATTGTATTGTATTGTATTGTATTGTATTGTATTGTATTGTATTGTATCGTATTGCATTGTATTGTATTGTATTGTATTGTATTGTATCGTATGGTATCGTATCGTATCGTATCGTATTGTATTGTATTGTATCGTATTGTATTGTATCGTATTGTATTGCATTGTATTGTATCGCATTGTATTGTATTGTATTGTATCGCATCGTATTGTGTGGCATTCTGTTGTGCTGCTCTATATTGTATTGCGATGCATTATTTAAAAAACATTGTGATGGCATGGAATGGGAATGTATGCTATTGCTAGGCCAATTTCTCAAATGGCTTTTGTCATTGGTTGACATTAGCCTGCAACAGGGGCCAACACTAACACGAGAGTTGTACAATAGATGTTCTTTTTCTTTTACCGTCTTAAGAAAATCACGGCACAGTTTAGTCTCTTGTGGAAGACTATGACTCTCTAACGAGGGGGCTCCCCCCGTGGGGATACCGGGGGGTCTTTTGTATAAATAGTTCCCCCATCTTCTGGAAGCTTTGTGCTTGTAGCTTCCTCTAATCTGTCACTCTCTTTGACTCTGCCTTTTTCCTTCGCTTACCGTCATCTACTCATCTTTCTGCCTCACCGGTCCATCCATTCTCCTGCCTTTTTTCACGAAACACTTTCCAATACATTTCCTCCTCCAGCCGAAGTGGGACTTGCTGGGCCTAACTATTTCTAAGTTAGGCGCATGACGGCAGCATGACGCAGCTGCGCTCATAATTGACAGGAAACTGTCTGAGCGATCGAAGAAGATCAAGAAGAAGAAACGAGGGGGCCTTGACACTAGCTCTGGTGCTGCAGCCAAAGGGACGGGTTGGCTCTTTTCGTGGGGGACCTTCCCAAACGCCAGCAGTCCTCAAATCCATTTTGGCCGAGAGAGTGGGGATGTAACCTGGGCAAGGAATCTCCACTGTAAACAAATTCTAGCCCAGGGAAGCCGCAGGAATAGCATCTCCCCCCCCCCCCCTCCGCTATCTAGCAGTCATGGTCGGAAACGACTGACTGGCATGTAAAATACTCTTGTGTTTGGCTCTTTACAACTACGCAAGTGGCCTTTATCAATTCGTTGACATTAACTCTTATAGCGCCAGGTGTTTTTTGATGTCCTTGGTTGTCCGCTGCATCTCAACCGACAAAACACAGCTGTTCCGTCGCACACACCAAGTCAAGCTATTTAGTTAAAAAGACCGAATCTAAAAATCTTAGATTAAAAAAAATGCAAAGCATGTCCCTATAAAATATTTTGGATGTTTCGTCTATCAAAGTCAAGCTATTTAGTTAAAAGACTGAATCTAAAAATCTTAGATTAAAAAAAATGCACCAAGCATGTCCCTATAAAATATTTTGGATGTTTCGTCTATCAAAGGCAAGCTATTTAGTTAAAAGACCGAATCTAAAAATCTTAAATTAAAAAAATGCACCAAGCATGTCCCTATGAAATATTTTGGATGTTTCTTCTATCAAAGGCAAGCTATTTAGTTAAAAAGACCGAATCTAAAAATCTTAGATTAAAAAAATGCACCAAGCATGTCCCTATAAAATATTTTGGATGTTTCGTCTATCAAAGTCAAGCTATTTAGTTAAAAGACTGGATCTACAAATCTTAGATTAAAAAAATGCACCAAGCATGTCCCTATAAACTATTTTGGATGTTTCTTCTATCAAAGGCAAGCTATTTAGCTAAAAAGATCGAATCTAAAAATCTTAAATTAAAAAAATGCACCAAGCATGTCCCTATAAACTATTTTGGATGTTTCTTCTATCAAAGGCAAGCTATTTAGTTAAAAAGACCGAATCTAAAAATCTTAGATTAAAAAAAATGCACCAAGCATGTCCCTATAAAATATTTTGGATGTTTCGTCTATCAAAGTCAAGCTATTTAGTTAAAAGACAATCTAAAAATCTTAGATTAAAAAAAATGCACCAAGCATGTCCCTATAAAATATTTTGGATGTTTCTTCTATCAAAGGCAAGCTATTTAGCTAAAAAGATCGAATCTAAAAATCTTAAATTAAAAACATGCACCAAGCATGTCCCTATAAACTATTTTGGATGTTTCTTCTATCAAAGGCAAGCTATTTAGTTAAAAGACTGAATCTAAAAATCTTAGATTAAAAAAATGCACCAAGCATGTCCCTATAAAATATTTTGGATGTTTCGTCTATCAAAGTCAAGCTATTTAGTTAAAAGACTGGATCTACAAATCTTAGATTAAAAAAATGCACCAAGCATGTCCCTATAAACTATTTTGGATGTTTCTTCTATCAAAGGCAAGCTATTTAGCTAAAAAGATCGAATCTAAAAATCTTAAATTAAAAAAATGCACCAAGCATGTCCCTATAAACTATTTTGGATGTTTCTTCTATCAAAGGCAAGCTATTTAGTTAAAAAGACCGAATCTAAAAATCTTAGATTAAAAAAAATGCACCAAGCATGTCCCTATAAAATATTTGGGATGTTTCGTCTATCAAAGTCAAGCTATTTAGTTAAAAGACTGGAATCTAAAATCTTAGATTAAAAAAATGCACCAAGCATGTCCCTATAAATATTTTGGATGTTTCTTCTATCAAAGGCAAGCTATTTAGCTAAAAAGATCGAATCTAAAAATCTTAAATTAAAAAAATGCACCAAGCATGTCCCTATAAACTATTTTGGATGTTTCTTCTATCAAAGGCAAGCTATTTAGTTAAAAAGACCGAATCTAAAAATCTTAGATTAAAAAAAATGCACCAAGCATGTCCCTATAAAATATTTTGGATGTTTCGTCTATCAAAGTCAAGCTATTTAGTTAAAAGACTGGATCTACAAATCTTAGATTAAAAAAATGCACCAAGCATGTCCCTATAAACTATTTTGGATGTTTCTTCTATCAAAGGCAAGCTATTTAGCTAAAAAGATCGAATCTAAAAATCTTAAATTAAAAACATGCACCAAGCATGTCCCTATAAACTATTTTGGATGTTTCTTCTATCAAAGTCAAGCTATTTAGTTAAAAGACTTTCTAAAAATCTTAGATTAAAAAAAATGCACCAAGCATGTCCCTATAAAATATTTTGGATGTTTCGTCTATCAAAGTCAAGCTATTTAGTTAAAAGACTGGATCTACAAATCTTAGATTAAAAAAATGCACCAAGCATGTCCCTATAAACTATTTTGGATGTTTCTTCTATCAAAGGCAAGCTATTTAGCTAAAAAGATCGAATCTAAAAATCTTAAATTAAAAAAATGCACCAAGCATGTCCCTATAAACTATTTTGGATGTTTCTTCTATCAAAGGCAAGCTATTTAGTTAAAAGACCGAATCTAAAAATCTTAGATTAAAAAAAATGCACCAAGCATGTCCCTATAAACTATTTTGGATGTTTCTTCTATCAAAGGCAAGCTATTTAGTTAAAAGACTGGATCTACAAATCTTAGATTAAAAAAATGCACCAAGCATGTCCCTATAAACTATGTTGGATGTTTCGTCTATCAAAGGCAAGCTATTTAGTTAAAAGACTGGATCTACAAATCTTAACCCTTTTGCCGCCAGCCATTTTTCAACCAAAAAATACCATTAAACATGTAAACATGTATTATTGCGAATTCCTGTGTGACATATATAACATTAAGCCTATCCTTACCTCCCAAAATTAAGAAAGAGTTTTTGGATAACAGGCCCTGATTTGATGCCTTTTCATGACATTGGTGTTAAACCATTGTGGTGCTAAAATGCGACGTTGGTGGTGAAAGGGTTAAATTAAAAAAAATGCACCAAGCATGTCCCTATGAGATATTTTGGATGTTTCTTCTATCAAAGTCAAGCTATTTAGTTAAAAGACTGAATCTAAAAATCTTAAATTAAAAAAATGCACCAAGCATGTCCCTATAAACTATTGTGGATGTTTCTTCTATCAGATTGATTGTTGAGCAGTATCATGAAACATATTTTAGTAGAAAACGTTCTTGAATAATACACTTAGCATCGCAAACATAAATAAAATCGCCCATGAGTGAAAATCTAGCAATTTCCACAGAATACAACTAATTTAGTCACATACTACAACATATTCTTGACTGTTATTTATGAAAAAGTTACTGATAGTAAACTGAAGTTGGCTTGAAAAAAACTTTTGAAAATATAGATGAACTAAATGTTCCTCCCGAAACAGCTGTGTGAATAGGGAGGTAACTCCTTTTTTGGGCGAGTGTGCACGAGTTGCTTGTAACGGGGAACAAATCAATTCACTGACATAACATTAGGGTATAGCGTGGCACAGAGGTATCGCGTTCGCCTCGTGTCAAGCAAACCCGAGTTCGAACCTGGGTACAGGGGATTTTTCCTCTCACTTTACACTAGGCCTTACGGTCGGAACGTGGAGTCCTTCGGATGAGACGATAAACCGAGTTCCCGTGTGCCCATGCACTTAGCACACGTTAATCCAAGTGGCAACGAAAAAGTTGTCACTTGGTCAAAATTTACCCCCCTCCCTTTCCTTCCTCATCAATCACACAAAAATCGCATGCAAAAAAAAAGAAGAAGGGTGGTGCGCCTCTATCTGCGACGCGCTCTCCAGGTGGGAGCAACCCGAATTTCACAGAGACGCCTCCGTGACTATAAAGTACCGTACCTAATATTAAGCTCTACGACAAACAATAATCAAACGCACGGCGTGGCTCTTGTCAGTTGAACGTCTTTGCATTTGGTGGGAGTGTAGGTAGAGTGATGTACTGGGTGAATGCATTCGCCCGCGGTACTAGAAGAGTTAATCTGTAGACAGGGGCTAACAGTAGAGTGAGAGCTGTGCACTGAGTGATTTTCTGATGACCCCCCCCCCACCCCCCCCCCCACCCCCCCCCCCCCCCCCCCCCCCCAGCGCCATATGTGCCTTGAATTGCTACAGCCTAAAGAAACCCACTTAGGATGTACCCTGGGCAAGGCATCTCCACTATGAACAAAGTAGACGATTTTCTGTAGAAAAAAAGGAGAAAAACTAGGGGAGAGCACTTCGTAAAAAATAGAGTTGCTTACCTTACTTACTCGGTCAAAAAACACCATAGCAACAACAACAACAACCACAAAATGGCATCGACGAGTGAAGCGAAGCGAGTGAACGATTTGCAAACATTTTAAATGGAAAGAGGGGTTACAAACTGATCTAACTTGCAAAACGTCGAGAACTCTCAAAGAAATAAACATTGAGATTGACCTAGATATATTTAGATAGCTTGATGGCGAGAAACACAAACCGAGTGTGTCTAATTTTAGATCTACTCAAACGCAGCATGTTCGGAGGGTGATTGTTGCCATCTGAGGGGGCAATTGCTATAATACAGTCTTGACATCTGTAGGGTCCCCCTTACCAAAAATGCTTCAGAATAAGAGGTACCATTATCAATCACATGTTAACGGACAGAAAGTTACTACTTTCAGATCGCTATGATGCATTTTTGGAAAGGGGTGACTCTACAAATGTCAAAACATATACATGATGGCAATTGCCCCCCCCCCCCCCCCCCGATGGTAATCATCCCTATTTTGGGGATCTACCTGATGGTAGAGTAACTTCCCCTGTTTGACAGATTGAATTAGGCAAGATCACTCCCATACACCATAAGAGTAGCCTACTCTCCTTAATTATTTTTTTTAACAATTCCTATTCTGTCCCAGCCCGCCAGTACGACAGTTGACACCCCCCCCCCCCTTCTGTTGCTATTTGGCAGCCATAGTTGGAAACGGCAGATTGGAGATTGGCATGCATATGTTACGCCCAATCCGTGAAATTGCCTATTTCATGAAATGAGGAAAATGCTTTGCCCAATTTATAAAATGGACGATGTAAATTACATTTTTGAATCCCCATTCACACAGGTATTTATTAAGATTGATTCAATGGTATCACACTTTTCTACATTGTATGTGCACCCCTATCCTGCCCCCCAACTCGACCAGATGCTAAGCTGGGGCATGAATGAGCCACATGTTAAATCAAACGTTTCATCAAATTAAGTCTGAATAAAATAATCTACAGATGAGATGTCTCATTCGTTTGAACCAATTCTTGATCAATGTGCGCTAATGAACAAAAACTATTAATCATTCATATTGCTTTTCAAAATTGCAAGTTATAAATTGGATATTTCACGAACTGGGCAAACCATTTTGCCCGTAAGTTATAAATTGGCTATTTTACGAACTGGACAATTTCATGGATTGGGCGTAACATATACATTATTATTCAGGTTACAGTGCATGGGGAAACAGACATAATTGCATTTTGGCATACATTTAAAAAAGGATTCCTAGTCAATACACAAAACACAGAATTGAGGTATCTTGTCTAGTTTAGTTTTTTATAACCATCTGAAGTTTCATATTCGAGGCAGATCATTTGCAGAAATTGGACATAGAAGGCATCATTTTGCCTCTTTGCGTTGTTTTTATTGACTTGATGTAAAAACCACAATCAAATAAAAAACAAATTATTAAAAATTGTTTTTGTTATTGTGGATACAGGTAGAATACATACAAATAGACATAAGTATGCTTTAAATAGAAAAAATGGGTATTTTGGGGGTTGTTGGCTATTTTTGGCGTTTGCTCAAAAACATCCTGAGCGATTTATGTCTGTTTTCCCCATGCACCATCACCATAATTTTATTATTATTTTTAAATTGTATTGTATTGAAACTGTAAAACTCACACTCAAACTTTTTTTAACTTGTAAAACCATCATAGGAACTATGGATACTTGTGTAAGAAATACTGTAATTGTATTTTAATTTACTGAGTTGTATTGCATTGTATTGCATTATATTACTTTGGAACATGACAACACACACTCAATCGTTTTTTTATTTGTAAAACCATCATAGGCACTATTAACAACCCCACAGAAATAGCTTTAAACTCAAACAGAAATAGCTTTAAAACCCTAGCAGAAATAGCTTTAAAAACCCCACAGAAATAGCTTTAAACCCCAATAGAAACAGCTTTAAACCCTCACAGAAATAGCTTTAAAACCCTCACAGAAATAGCTTTAAAAACCCACACAGCAATAGATTTAAAAGCACCACAGAAATAGCTATAAACCCCCCACAGAAATAGCTTTAAAAAACCCACAGAAATAGCTTTAAACCCCCACAGAAATAGCTTTAAACCCCCACAGAAATAGCTTTAAACCCCACAGAAATAGCTTTAAACCCCACAGAAATAGCTTTAAACCCCCACAGAAATAGCTTTAAACCCCCACAGAAATAGCTTTAAACACAGAAATAGCTTTAAACCCCACAGAAATAGCTTTAAACCCCCACAGAAATAGCTTTAAACCCCCACAGAAATAGCTTTAAACCCCCACAGAAATAGCTTTAAACCCCCACAGAAATAGCTTTAAACCCCCACAGAAATAGCTTTAAACCCCCACAGAAATAGCTTTAAACCCCCACAG
>CM065693.1:51929668-51939668 GCA_017654935.2 Phymorhynchus buccinoides
CCACCCAGACCACAATGGGAGGGGATCCACTGCAGGATCAGAGCTGATTTGCTGCTGAGCTCTTGCAGCTCCTTCCTGATATCCTGCAGGATTTGGTCTCTTTCTCTTGACTGGAGTCTCTCTCTCTCTCTCTCTCTCTCTCTCTCTCTCTCTCTCTCTCTCTCTCTCTCTCTCTCTCTCTCTCTCTCTCTCTCTCTCTCTCTCTCTCTCTTTATGGAGCGTGTCATGTCGGGTAGATTGACCATGCTTTTCACGTACCACCAGATGCTAATTATGATGATGTCATGACGCCGTCAGCTTGTCTTTTTGTTCCTCATCGTTGATATCATGCCAACTGTCATACCAGCTTTATGAAACGTATATGGTGACTCCCCCCAAAAAAACACCAAAAGAAGGTGACTCCAAAAATTGCAACCCACTAAATCGTTAATAATTAAATATAATGTTAAAGCCATCGTTGTGATCCCCCCCCTCACATATATGAAGAAGATTCAATGCATGAAAGGCTGCAACAATTGGTTTTTACAAGATGCCTCGGGAAACTCCAGAAAATAACATTTTCCGCGGTAACCCATTCTTTGTTGTTGAAAAGTCCCTTTTGGAGGGGTAAGAACACTTTTGCAGAAAATGTCTGTTGTCTGAACCCGGTCTGTTTCTAAAAGATGACTGTCTTTTTGGCCTTACAAATTAGCATGCGAGACTGTACAATATATCCCGACGTTTTGAGCCCACATATGAATAAGAATTGTGTCCGGATACCGTAGAAATTGAAATTGCAAACGATGACATTGAAATTGCGAAAGCGTTTTTGGACCCCCAAAAAGGCATTTTCAAAACCATGGGGTACCATGGAAACTGTTAATGTCTGGAGCAACCAAACAAATATAGGAACAGCAAATTGTTGTAATCTTTCGTGCATCGAATCTTCTTCAAACACCCGAAAAATCAAAATGATAGCTTGATTATTAAACTTTTTATTATCAATTTTGTGAGTTGCACTTCTTCAGTGACCCTGTATGTACGACCAGAATCTGCTACTTGTTACTTTCTTGACAGTTAGCGAACGACCACATTTCAACTGTCACATTAATGGTATGTTTTTTTGTCTGCTCTTGTGTCTGTCCGCAGACCCAGAATGTCACTACTGCAGTGGAGTCTAACCTCTTCCATCCTCGTCCTCCTCTGCACCTGTGCCCAGCTAAACCAGCAGCAGCAGCAGACGACGGCAAGTTCTGCAGCCAGGAGCCGGACTAGCCCGACAGGGAACCCATCCTTCAGACCTAATATGGTCAAGGAACTACAACAACCTCTGATCAGTCAACATGGTCAGTTAGGAGAAGCAGAGGGTAGTCCAGTAGTCCCCAGCCAACATCATTCTTTACCGCACAGCTCCCAGCAACTGTCAAGGAATACCAGATCAGACAGACTCCAGTCCTTGCAGACCTCTCTCCGCATGGTGTTGAGGGCCGCTGCATTGAGCGCCAAGAAGAAGAAGCAGAGGAGTCGTCTTAGTGGCAAAGCTGCTTCACAACAACCCGTCTCTGACGACCCTTCCCCAAGTCTGAACCATTCGTCATCGTCATCATCATCATCAGCAGCAGCAGCACCAAACGCGGACTTTTATTTCGCGCAGCGCAATGATGGTGACGATAGGGAGGACACGGTGAACGAGACGGCCGACGCTGATGGTGAGACCATGCCGAGTGAAGCAGCAGCAGCAGCAGCCTATACCGCTGCTGAGAGCATGGACGGGGGTCCCGAGGCAAAGGGCGTCCTTCCAGAAGATCAGGACTCTGTCACCACGCTCTCCTTGCTGCTTCATGAGGTTTTCAGAGAACACAACCCTTCCACGCCACCTAACTATTTCATGGCAGAGACCCACCACCACCACGACGACTACAACAACAACAACAACAACGACGACAACAACAACCCGCTACAGCCGGATCTGGACACGTTTTCTCCTCCACGCGACTCGAACCATCCTCTCTTTACACCCAACCTGCCTCCACCACTGCAACATCTTTCCAATCCTGCAGCGTTCTCCAAGAGAGCTCCAGAAACAATCCCCGCAGAATCGCCCTCCTCCTCCTCCTCCTCCTCCTCCAAGGTTCCCCAGCAGCAGTACGCCCACAACGACACGGCCCTCAGCATCCAGGAGAGGTCCTGGAGATGCTCTCTCCCTGACGTGCTCCTCGGGGACGGAGACCTACCCTGGACCTGCCACCAGCGCTGGGCCTGGCGCTTCCTGGGAGAGCACGTCTACCCCTCACGAGTCTACGAGGCGGTGTGCGAGGGGCGCTCCTGCTGGTACGGGCACTTCAACTGCACGCCCGTCACCTACACCCTGCACGTGTTGGAGCTGTGCCTGCAGGGGTGCCACGATCAGAGGGTCCCCTTCCCCTTGAGATCCTTCTGGCAGTGGACGGATCTTAACGTCACCGTAGGATGCCAATGCGTCCGCTGAGCTGAACTCACCTGAAACCACCCACGAGAGGAACGCTCTGGCTATGGTCCTGAACTAAGAACCGAGAAAGATTATTTATTTATTATACGGCAGAATCTACAGTATGCGAAGCCTAAGGTCGAATCTATAAAGCAGCAACAACAAATCAACTTACGCTTAATGTTTAAACCCCTTGACTGCCATATCACGTATCACCTACGGGCTTGATGATGTCATCACACAAAGGGAAATAACTCTGGGATATAGCTATTTGCTTTTTGACAATCAGGAGGTTTATATCCCCAGACCATTTTGCCACAGTGACTCTAACAGTTCTCTTTTACATATGACTATTTTTAACGCATTTGTTTCTCAGTTATTCCCTGGCAGTCAAGGAGATTATTGTTTAGCGAATATTGCTGAAGTAGAAAAACGAAATGGTTGGTCATCAGTTTCTGAATCTGCATTGTAGCTTTGAATCTGAAATGGGAAGTGCAGTCTATGGCCGAACATGTTGGTGTAGACTAGGACCTAATCTGCGATACAATTGTTTTACTGCGCATTTAGCCACAGACTGCCACTGAGGATTTTGATTTATGCTGGGATGTAAAGTTCAAGTCCTGTGTTAGGCCTTCGGCTGCACTGTAGATTCGGCCTTAATCTTGCTTTTATTAAGACTTATCTTTCTGGCTGCATTGTACATTCGGCCTTAGTTTGGACAGTACACTCAGTCATTGCACGATATATTTCTGTATTTATAACAACCATACATCAATTGTCCCATATGGCTTACAGCCGGGAGGACGTAAAACAAACCGTTCAGCAACCATAAACCTGTTTGTTCTGTCCTCTCCCGTATCTTTGGAAGTGTATGTGGTTATTGGAGAGACTGTAGAAACTGTCCGTTTAGCAAAAGGCTTTGCAAGATAATAACAACAAACTACATTGTTCCAGAGTTTCAGAGACCTTCGTTCCATATTGGATAGGATGATAAGTACCTTCTATCAAATATGTGACCCAGCACCACGAAAGGGACATTAAGTCGCTGGGCTAGTTTCTTGCAACAGGCTTGCAAAGCTAAAGTCGAAAATGTCATTTGTTTTGTCAAATTTGAGCTATGTGTATTTTTGTGCTCTCTAGCATCTTATTTTTGATATTTATAAAGGACAATCTTCAATACGGCCTCTAAATGGCCCTATTAGTGTTTTGAAATGAGTAGGTCAATGTATTTTCTTCAACTATGCTAGACTTTAGACTGTGTTTTCTCAAAATGGCCGACGCTCACCCTACTAAGTTTACATGCTCATAACTGGAACGGAAAAATATACAAAAATGGTTCTTGTGTCATTAGAAAGAGAATTGTCTGAAGTTTTCAAATGAATGATTTTCTCAGAATGACCAGTTTGACACTTAATGTCCCTTTCGTGGTGCTGGGTCACATATACTCCTCAATAACTCAATGACTCAAATGTTTAATGACGAAAGCCCAATAAGCTCATATCACCACAGTCACGAAAAGCACAAGCACAAATGCATGCACATAGTAACAGTGGCCTCCGGCCCAATCAGAACAAGTAAAATAAGGGATAGAACATGTAGATAATAAGGGGTATAAAGTGAAACTAGACAGACAATGCAAGAAACACGAAGCAAAATATAAAAGCCTGTCAATAGTCCTATGTTAATATACTCCTCGATATTATAGTAAAGATTTGAAGAAAAAAGAGAGAAAGAAAATGATGTTTTTAAAACTAAAAGGTCTGGAGGGTACAGTGGAGAGAACCGTTGGTACCTTGAAAAAAGAGGTCATAGTTTTGTCTGTATCTGTCCCTTCGTCTTTCTATGTGTCCCTTCACAACATATTCCATCAGAATATAATGATGCTTTGATGCTATCTTCAAATAATCCATTGACTTATTTTGGAACTTATTGCAAAAACCTCACCACCCAACAACTAGTGAAGAAATAGTGAAAACATATAAACAGCATAACCCCCTCTTTATATTTTGTTCCAGTCTTATTTAATACAAGTTATTATAGTTTTTCGCAATCTGTTCCATAATAAGTCAACTGATCATCTGAAGATAGTCCCGTTTTGACTCTAAGACACCGAGTTTTAAAAAAACGGGAAATTCAATGAGGGGCATGCTATCATATAAAGACTGTTCTTTTGAATGTTGATGCCCAATAAGGGACTAACATTCAGATACAGAAATCTGTTTGTTTACTTGAACGTGTTGCCATATTTAGAGCATGTTTTTACTAAAGGTCTGTGTACACGTTAACACTATTCGCAAAATATCTCTATGTCCCCATGGCAACACAGTGTTAGGCCACTCGTAATATGACTGACAACTCACTGTTTTGCCTTGGGGAAATAGAGACATTTTGTGAATAATGTTAACGCGTAATCAATGAGCGACTTAGCAGGCTCTTTTGCCCACCAGGTGTCATGACGCTCGAGTGGGGCTAATCCTCTCTATATTCTTAGTTGGGGACAAAGAAAGAGAGAGAGAGAGAGAGAGAGAGAGAGAGAGAGAGGGAGGAGTACCACCCTCTCTCTCTCTCTCTCTCTCTCTCTCTCTCTCTCTCTCTCTCTCTCTCTCTCTCTCTCTCTCTCTCTCTCACTACGCCCAACTAAGAAAATCGCGTGATAAGCCCCTAGTGGATTGACTGCCCCCTGGCGGGAAAATAATCGCTATAAGTCGACCATTCTGAACAGCTAGGGAGGGGGGGGGGGGATCTGCTCCTTACATTGGCTTTGATAAAAACAATATTTAGTTTGAGAATCGACAGACAATGTGACGGAGTAGTTGAATACGAATGGATTGCTTGCTGATCTGTTGGGCTATATTGGATGGGGGTTCAAATCCCAGACAATCTTAGTCGGATTTTCTACTGATTGTCTCAATGGAGTTAGGATTGCACTCAGACCAGGCAAAATCAGAATGCTTCAGATCATATGTGATAAACTGCGATGGAAGGTTTCGTTGTTGTTTTTTCTTAATTCTTAAACGACCAATAACATTCATTTAATTTTTTTAAAATAAACACTTTTTTCCCCTGTACTGCTTGTTGAAGAAACAATTCCCAATTGGGGGAAACTTTACGATGCTTTGTTCCCTATTTGTTGAAACCACACAAAGATTGATCATTTGTTCCCTATTTGTTGAAACCACACAAAGATTGGTAATTTGTTCCCTATTAATTTTGTTGGGACCACACAAAGATTGATAATTTGTTCCCTATTTGTTGAAACCACACAAAGATTGATAATTTGTTCCCTATTTGTTGAAACCACACAAAGATTGTAATTTGTTCCCTATTTGTTGAAACCACACAAAGATTGATAATTTGTTCCCTATTTGTTGAAACCACACAAAGATTGTAATTTGTTCCCTATTTGTTGAAACCACACAAAGATTGATAATTTGTTCCCTATTTGTTGAAACCACACAAAGATTGATAATTTGTTCCCTATTTGTTGAAACCACACAAAGATTGGTAATTTGTTCCCTATTTGTTGAAACCACACAAATACTGATAATTTGTTCCCTGTTTGTTGAAATAACACAAAGATTGTTCTCCTTATTGACCTACCCAGTGCGTTTGTTGTTTGCTTGTGAATGACATGATGGTGATTGTTGCATGCTAACTGTTGGATAGTCAGATCGCTGGCATTCAACCTGCTGCCATTGTTAAGAGAAATCGATCTGGGTAATCGTCATTGTTAGCTTTTTCCCGATAGTCTAAGCAGTGCTTAATCAATGGAGATATAATCGGTGTATGTCGTAAGCCACAATGATGTCCCGGTACCAGTGAGAATGCCACAGTCTGTATGAAGCTCTAACATGTAGTTAAGTGACCCAGCACCACGAAAGGGACTTAAAGGTCGCTGGGCTAGGTTTTGTTTCTTCACAACATGCTTGTAAATTAAAAAATCTAATTTATGTGGTCCATTTGGAGTTATGGGTATTTTCGAGTTCTCTGACATGTTCTCTTTCATATCTATAAAGGACAATCTTTAATAATTATGGTCTCTAAATTGTCTTTTAAGTGCTTTAAAACGAGTAGGCCAATGCATTTTCTTCAGCTAGGCTGGACTGTGTTTTCTCAAAATGGCCGATGCTCACCCTACTAACCTTAAATGCTCATAACTCATAAAGATACAAGCATGGTTCTTGTGTCATTAGAAAGAGGATTGTCGGAAGTTTTCAAATGTATAATTTTCTCAGAATGGTCAGTTTGACATTTTATGTCCCTTTCGTGGTGCTGGGTCACCTAGTAGTATAATCTGCGCCCGCTCACACACAGTCAATGGTCACGCATCGCCTCTAATACGTGATCAGTGTAAAGGAGATATGTGACCCTGCATCACGCAAGGGACGTTAAGTCGCTGGGATAGTTTATCACAGCAGGCTTGGAAAGTCAAACATCTCTCTTTTTGGGGGTCAATTTTGAGTTATGTGTATTTTCGTGCTCTCTAACACCTCATCTTTAAAATTTATAAACGAACTCTTCGCTATGGTCTCTAAATACTCGAAAAAGTACTTTAACATTGAGTAGGTTGAAGCATTTTCTTCAGCTAGGCTAAACTTTAGAGTGTGATTTCTCAAAATGGCCAACAGTCACCCTACTAACTTTAAATGCTCATGACTCTGAAACGGAAACAGATACAAGGATGGTTCTTTGTACCATTAGAAAGAGAGTTGTCTGAAGGTTGAAAATGCATAGTTTTCTCAAAATTGTCAGATTGACACTTGAATGTCCCTTTCATGGCGCCGGGTCACATATCAGTTAGTTCCTTTGCGTTGTTGCAAGATTTTGATATGCTTCACAAAATCGTTGTCTGCTTGTCTAGTTGTATACCTACAGACCATGAACAACACGATGACATGTTCCAAAAGTGTTGCTATGTTTATTCAGAACAGTCCTTACTGAACAGCGGCTATGGGTTAGCTGCCATTTCTTATACCAATTCTGAGCTTCTTCTTCTTCTTTAGCGTTCAACTGGCTGCGCATCAAAACCTCAGACCGAGTGATGTCGCAAACGTGGATGTCCTGCGAGGGTCATCTGCCATCCCCCAGATTTTAGCTTTGAGGTCCGTCCCTCCAGGCCAGGTCCGTTGTAGTTGAAGTGGCTGCGCATCAAAACCTCAGACCGAGTGATGTCGCAAACATGGATGTCCTGCGAAGGTAATCTGCCGTTCCACAGAGTTTGGCTTTGAGATCCGTCCCTCCAGGCCAGGTTCGTTGTCGTACAGAGGGCATCCCTGAAGGATGTAGGAAGGGATCTGGTCAGCCTTGTCCGCACTGGCATAGGGATGAGTCTGGGACCCCAATCTTCGTAGGTGTGCGCGGAGGACGCAGTGTCCTGTGTGCTGGCGAAAGATAGTGGTTTGATCTCTCCTCTCCAGTTGTCTGGAGTGGATCCTTGTGTATCTGGTAGCCGTCATTTTGGTTGGAGCGAGTTGGATTTGAACCCACCGTGGATGAGTGTCTTGGCTTCCTAATGCGTAGCAGAGACATCAGGCTGGATGAGTTGGCTACCTTCCTTTGAAAGGCGATCTGCATGCTCATTTCCTGAAAGGCTGACATGAGCAGGCACCCACTGGAGAGTAGTTGGAGCCTTTTGGGTCAGAGCGGCAAGGGAGACCTTGAGTACCAATTCTGAACAAAATAGAAAACTTTTTCATCTACTTGTCAGCAGCAGAGAATCCACTCTTGGGTCTTGGCAATATACTGGCCTTGTAATTGGATTAAATATTCCCAGCTCTTTTTTTTTGCAGTTCGATTTTATTCAGATATATTCAGGTGATATTGCTGGTATAATTTCTTAGTTTGTCTCTTTTTCTGGTGTTCTTTAATTTTTTCCCAGCTGTTTCTTTTTTTAGCTCGATTTTATTCAAATCTATTCAGGTGATATTGCTGCTATAATGTCTTTGCTTTTTATCTCACTTTTTCTGTTTAATTCTATTTTTCCCTATGCCATATTCTTCCCTAGTGCTATCTCTAGGTACACACGTCGTGATATTTTCTCATCCAATGGTTGTCTGTTGTCTTTGCGCCGGGCAGATGTACTTCTGTTAAGTCCTTTCGCGGACATTTGTCATCTCGCGGATACCATGACTTACAATAAGCCTAGGGTCTCCAATCACCATATTATATATTCTTGATCAGCATGTCACAGCCTATTCAGATCCTGAATTTTTAACCACCAGTGCAAACCTCCGCCCAGGAAGACTCACAAAACCGAAAGTTCTATCTTTTTTTTTATATCTCCGAGCTGTATCTCATGAACCAGTGGGTAGAATGGCTTCAAATGTTGTGTGGTAATGTGACATGGCGAGTAATGAAATAAATACTTGCAATAAATACAACAACAAAAAAGCAGAAACAGGGTCATTTTTAGACAAATGTGCACATAAGGACAAAATGTGCACGAGAGGACATAACATACGTCCTAACTCTAACCAAAACTAGCGCAGTTTGCCTTACTCTTTCCTTCCTTAACCCTTTCACCGCCAGCCATATTTTAGCCAAACATTTCCATCAAATTTACCTGGGTAGAGAACAAAACCCACCTGCAGTATTGGGGATTCTTCTGTGGCATACATAAAATAAGGTCTATCCTTACTTCCCAAGACTAAGACAGTTAGGCTCTTTGGGTAATTTTAGACCGAATTTGATGCCTTTTAGCGACATAGGTGTTAAATCACTGTGTTGCTAAAATGTGAGTTTGGTGGTGAAAGGGTTAACTGATCAACGGGACAAAAAATGACAGCGATCTTTTCCACATGATATCAGGCATTAATATTCTGCTGTAAAAAAAAAATCAACAACAACAAAAAAAACTCGTTAATCTGTGGTTTATCAGTCATTAGATCAAGCCTAATTATTAATAATGTTGTGTTACATGGTGTTGGAAGTTTACGTGGTGACAGTTCCGAGATGACCATAGCTGCTGACAGGACTAGTATGACTACCTACCTGATGAACGAAGCCGTATGATAACTAACATCCGCCATGGCCCTTTCGTGCTGCTATGAAGCTGTGATACGCAGCAGTTCAAAATGGCTAATGGGTCCGACCCACTGCATACGATCCAATCAACCCCAATCGCGATCCGAGTATCACGATGTCTGTGAGTCATGATTCGCGTGAAATACTTCCGTCTACAAAAGATAATTCTACCATTTTGGTTTAAATGATTTTGTATTGACAAGCAAAACATATACACCAAATAAAATGAACATGAATGACGGCAGCAACAAGCTTAAAGCTTATAGTGTGCCTACTCAAAATAAGTCACAGACTGAAAAATCACACATTTAAGAAAAATAAACAAAGGTTAATTTTGAACATTAGAAGCATAACAAAGAAACCAAATAGAAAAAATGTCTTCTTTGATAACAGAAACAATTTAAACATAAGAGAAAATACAACTTCATGAAGGGCTAGAAAAGAAAACGATAAAGATAAGAAAATAGAAATAAGAAATAAGTTGGGGAATATCAAAGTACACGAACAACGAATTTCTAATTACACAATGTG
>CM065693.1:51944668-51947168 GCA_017654935.2 Phymorhynchus buccinoides
CAAGGCTTCGCGTGAGAGAATACACTACAATAATAGCATTTTTATTATTTTGTTCTGCAACCCCTCTCAAATCCACAGTAAGTAGTACACAAGTCCAAATACATGTAGCAGTATAACAACGAGGTTTATGCATTATAGAAAAGGACAGGAAACATATTTGAGCCATCTAAAGGTCATACGAAATTCTAGCAAGTCTTTGGTGATGATGGAGCTTAAGAAAAGCCCAATCCATCAAAGAACAAACTTACCACAAGTATTCGTATCTATAAGCAAGAAGTGTACTTTACCTATGCATAGGGTAGGTCTAGTCCAGACAATATGTTATGGTAAATTGGACACACCATTATTGGAAATCAAACCAGGCCATGCTACTGTACAATATTGTAATAAAAAGTCAGTTATAATCGATGATACTTGTTCAAAACAAATAAGTCATTATCACCATCATCCACCTAAAAATGTAGTTAATTTGTTTTTTTAAAGGTGGACTTGGACGGATGAGTTTTTGCAAGAAACACGTCGAGATCACCAGTAAGACAGCCTTTTCAAGGATCGGAACACTCACTTTGCTCTGGTTTCTTAGAAATTGAACCGTAAAAACGGCGATTTTTCCTTGGCGGAGATGCCGGAGAGAGTAGCCATTTTGGATGGGGTGGGTGGAGGTCACTCATTGTGGTTGAAGCGTTTTCTTTTTTTGTAGTGCAGTAAAAAAAAAAGGAGCTATTTCCTTTGTTGTGAGCGAAACTCCTTTAGATAAACTGTATACAATGAAAAAAAATAAAAATAAAAAGGCTTGTATTGCGAAAACTTCGTGAAAACTATTTGGTCTAAACACAGGCGGCCATTACAAAAGAGACGGCAAACGCCTTCTCTTTGGGTGAAATAATTTGACTCCCAGCACCTCCGCCAAGGAGGAATCGACTTTTTGACGGCTTGATTTCTGGGAAACCAGAGCAAAGTGAGTGTTGCGATCTCTGTAAAGGGTGTTTTCCTGCTGATCTGGACGTGTTTCTTGCAAAAACTTATCCGTCAGGCTGCCCCTTTAAAACGGATTTTCCTGACTCAAACGTTATTATGATTATGGTAGTAGCTTGTACAATCTTTACACCATTTCTGGTGTACGTCCCTGTATAGCTCAGAACTAGCTGGAATTGTCACCTGGCGGAGGCTGCTTCGTGTCAGTACTTTTTACTACTCTCGATTTTACTTATAATAAACTCTTTGTTCTGAAATTTGTGATTTTTTTTTTTTCAAATTTTGGTCACTCTCAAACAATTCTTATTTCGAGAAGAATTTTTTTAATTTATTAAGCATGTTAAACATGATGTGTTAATGGTTATTAATGATAACTTTGCTATGCTTGCAACACAAACAACAAAACCGAATAAATAAAGTGTATAAAGTGTCACGCGTTTGCAAATGTGTTTATCCATATTTTGCTACAAAGCAATCTCTCTCTCTCTCTCTCTCTCTCTCTCTCTCTCTCTCTCTCTCTCTCTCTCTCTCTCTCTCTCTCTCTCTCTCTCTCTCTCTCTCTCTCTCTCTCTCTCTCTCTCTCTCTCTCTCAGTTGTATCCCTATTATTATGTTGTCATTGTAATTGAGCTTGACTGTAATTAAGAACGACAAATCAATTGTCGGAAAAGCACCAAATACAAAATACAAATACTTCCTAGGAGGAAGTATTGACATAGTCATGCACAAGAACAAGAAGAAGAAGAAGAAGAAGAACAGCAACAACAACAACAACAGCAACAACAACAACAACAACAACAGCAACAACAACAACAACAACAACAACAACAACAACAACAACAACAACAACTACAACAACAACAGCAACAACAACAACAACAACAACAACATAGCAGCACCACAAAACAACAACAACAACAAATGTACAACAACAATACAGCAAAGAAACATACAACAAACAACAACAACAGTACAACAACAAGTGTCAACAACAACAAAACAACAACAGAAACACAAAACGGGTGTATTATTTCCGAACATTTTCTACTAAATAAGTTGCGTGGTACTGTTCAACAATTTTATTATTTTATAATTACCGTAAATCTGATGAAAAAAATGCGCGGTTTCGCAAAGGTCGCGATGTGCGCATCCCCCGGCCTCTCGGCGCCCGTATCTCCGGCGTTTCTGGGCTGATTGCCTTTTTGGCAGAAAGATGACCGGGGACGGGGACTATCCGTGTGCCTTTCTTACCATACATAAAGCTGTATTTTAGGCCGCTTCATTTTCACCAAATTCCGCTGTTTGGAATACGAACCCTAAATTTAACTGTCAGGCTAACCCTAACCGGGGCAAAGCCCACCAGTATAAGACGGAGAAAATCGGGAGAGACGTCACTCTCTGTGACAAATCGCGGTGTATTGCAGTACATAGTGGGGGGTAGGGTTAGGTTTAGGGTTAGGGTTACCAGGGATAGGGTTAGTATTCCAAAAAGCGTCATTCTCTAAAAATATTCCTAAAATAAAGCT
>CM065693.1:51962168-51971185 GCA_017654935.2 Phymorhynchus buccinoides
CACACGTGCAGCAACACACACACACACGCGCACAAACCACGTCTGGAGGGGATGGATCAGTTGCTACTTGGGGAAGAGATGATTTTTCGGATGGCCTTTGAGTGTGGGCATGTCTATGGTAATTGAGATTAAACCAAGATCGGGTGTAATTTCTGACCTTTTCATTATCACTTATTCTCTTACGTGGAAACATCTGTTATAATAATAACAAGTAAACCTTTCTTTTAGAAACCTGTAGCTTCCAGCAATAACTCGAGCCCTAATTTTGGCAAAATCTGCTGATACAAAAGTCTCCACACGTGGGCGTGTTTTCAAAACGAGGTGACCTTTTGGCTGTTCAAAGGAATATTGGTTAAGGTCCACGTACACGTGAGCATTTTTGACTCTTTCCCTACGTCAACACAGTGACAGGCCAGTGATAAATATCCTAAAGGTCTCTCTGAACGGGTTAACATTTTTCACTCTGTCTCTATGGCAACACAGTGAACATTTTTCACTCTTTCTCCATGGCAACACAGTGAACATTTTTCACTCTTTCTCCATGGCAACACAGTGAACATTTTTCACTCTTTCTCCATGGCAACACAGTGAACATTTTTCACTCTTTCTCCATGGCAATACCGTGAACATTTTTCACTCTTTCCCTATGGCAACACAGTGAACATTTTTCACTCTTTCCCCATGGCAACACAGTGAACATTAATCACTCTTTCCCCATGGCAACACAGTGAACATTAATCACTCTTTCCCCATGGCAACACAGTGAAAATTTTTCACTCTTTCCCCATGGCAACACAGTGAACATTAATCACTCTTTCCCCATGGCAACACAGTGAACATTAATCACTCTTTCCCCATGGTAACACAGTGAACATTTTTCACTCTTTCCCCATGGCAACACAGTGAACATTAATCACTCTTTCCCCATGGCAACACAGTGAACATTTTTCACTCTTTCTCCATGGCAACACAGTGAACATTTTTCACCCTTTCCCCATGGCAACACAGTGAACATTTATCACTCTTTCTCCATGGCAATACCGTGAACATTTTTCACTCTTTCTCCATGGCAACACAGTGAACATTTATCACTCTTTCCCTATAGCAACACAGTGAACATTAATCACTCTTTCTCCATGGCAACACTGAACATTTTTCACTCTTTCCCTATGGCAACACAGTGAACATTTTTCACTCTTTTCCCATGGCAGTACAGTGAACATTAATCACTCTTTCTCTATGGCAACACAGTGAACATTAATCACTCTTTCTCTATGACAACGCAGTGAACATTTTTCACTCTTTCCCCATGGCAGTACAGTGAATATTAATCACTCTTTCCTCATGACAACACAGTGAACATTTATCACTCTTTCCCTATGGCAACACAATGAAATTTTTTTATTCTTTCTCCATGGCAACACAGTGAAAATTTTTCACTCTTTCTCCATGGTACACAGTGAACATTTTTCACTCTTTCTCTATGGCAACACAGTGAACATTTTCCACTCTTTCCCTATGGCAACGCAGTGAACATTTTGCACTCTTTCTCCATGGCCACACAGTGAACATTTATCACTCTTTCCCTATGACAACACAGCGATAGGCTAGTACTATCCTTAAGGTCTCCGTGCACGTGAACATTTTTCACGATTTCCCCATAGCAACACAGTGACGCACGCAAGCCACATTAAGGTCTCTGTACACGTCGACATTATTCACGAAATATCTATTTCCCCCCATGGCAACACAGTGTTAGGCCACTGATAAAGGTGTGTGTACACGTTAGCACTGTTCACAAGATATTTCTATTTCCCCATGGCAACACAATTAGCTGCACGTCATATCAAGAGTGGGCTATCATTGTGTTGCCATGGGGAAATAGAAATATCTCGCGAATAATGTTAACGTGTACACAGACCTTAATATGACTTACAATTCACTGTGTTGACACATTGTGGGAAATAGTGATATTTTGTGACTATTCTGTTCATATGTATACGGACCTTTAGGATTGGCCTATCACTGTGCTGCCATGGGGAAATAGGGAACACATTTTAACGTACATTGAGACAATTACTAGCATGCATAACACCGTGCTGACATGTGGAAAGACTGAAAAATGTTCGCGTGTACGTCACCTTACTTTTGTCTCTCGAAAAAATGTTATGCTCCCCCCCCCCCCCCCATTTCTCTGTGTGTCGTAAATCGAACTTTATCCTAACAATAGTTACCTTGCTATTTTGTGTTTTCACACCTGGTCTTGCTATTAAAATGGAGTGGTTTTTTAAAAACAGAAGGTACTATCATTCTTCTCTGGTGAAAGCCGGAAGGTACTATCATTCTTTTCTGGTAAAAGCCGGAAGGTACTATCAATCTTTTCTGGTAAAAACCAGAAGGTACTATCATTCTTTTCTGGTAAAAAACAGAAGTTGCTATCATTCTTCTAGGGTGAAAGCCAGAAGGTACTATCATTCTTCTAGGGTGAAAGCCAGAAGGTACTATCATTCTTCTTTTTTTTTAAATGTGGATCTTTGATCAATGACCTTTAAGTTCGGACTTAGCCTAGATATCTTAATTCGACTTCAACTTCAACAAAACGTTATTATCTCATAATGATAAATTGAATACAATGGCAACACCCGTGATTTCAACATATAATACTTCACATAGCCTAGAACAGTGGATGTCAACTTGAGCAAGAAGACATTTTACAAGAGAATGGTGTCTTCTTTGCACCAAATCGAAAATCCACAATAAAAGCAAACCAGCACAAAGTTAAACCAGAAATAGTAAAAATCTTATGTAAAATGAAGAAAATAATAATGTTCTGAAATTTTAATTTCAAATTTGAAAAACCTAATAGACATGACTAGAGAGGGCCAACTACTGAGATGATATCCAAATTAAGGATAAAAATAGTATGAAAGAAAAATCTCATATATATAAGTTGACATCCTCTGGACAGTCAAATTGCAGGCCGATCATGCAAACTGACGAGATCTTCCCAGATCGAAACAGCTGTCTTTACATAAGGCACTGTCCCTATCCCATTGGGAGAAAAAAGTAAATTAGCACATTGTATTGTTTTCTTCTTTTCAGAACACAGAATAATTCATAAAGTTAGTGCCAACTGAGTTTGTTTCTGAGGTTCCCAAATACAGATATTGGACACAGAAAAGTTTTATCAAAGCAAATTATTCTGCATTTCAAATGCACCAACTTTTCAGTCCTTCAGATTGGGGGCATGGAGCTCAGCTAATAAGTGAAATTTTTCATTCATGCTATATATATACGTATATATACGTATTCTTACCCAAAAAAAACCACAGTACACTGCTGTGCACCGTGCCTCTGATATAAAGGACTTGAAAGTTAGAACATTTGAAATGCAAAACTAGTAAAATTTGATACAAACTGTTTTTCCAAATGTCTTTATAATCGAACATTAGAATCAAGACCAGTTACAATAACTTGGTATCTTGATCTATGTTCTAACAACCCATAGAGTGCTATGTAATAGATACCAAGTTATTGTAGCCATTGTACTATCTTTATAAAACAAAATCTTCCAAAATGTAGGATTATGGGGTAGGATGCAAATCCGTTTAACGTCCTCCGGTATGAAACAGACACATATGGCACACTAGTAGATACAAAGATGGTGGGAACGATCCTGGAGGCAATGCCCGGAGGCAGTGCAACTCCAGGAAAGTCCCGAATTTTTAACGATGCAGATGTATATATTGAGTGCATAGTTTTGTATGGGGTAGAAATCAAAACTTTATTATAAACCTCCTATGGACTCGTGTGGGTCATTACTTCGTATTTAGATTTGGGGGAAAAAACCCATCTTCCGCAGCTTCACTTATATATTAGATCAATTTTGATATTTTAATAAAACCGACGATTTTGGCTCAAACGTTTGGACAGATAAGTGATGATTATTTGCAAGGTCCATTGTTCTGTTGCGACGGTTATCGGCCAAATTTCCTTAGTCTGAATCAGACAGTTATTGTTGTGATGAGCGTAAGAGACTATGACAGGAAGGGAGAGAACCTTCCATTTTTAAAGGGGTACAATTTGCAAGCCAATGATGTAGACAGCTTATAATATGCTAGCATGAGTTCATTTCCTCTACAGGATAATAAAGAGAGGATTTATTAGATCCTCCTTCTTCTTCTTTTGCTTTCAGAAGAAGAAGAAATAAGAAATAAAAGAAATAATAGGACTAGGTTTGATTTTTGTCATGTGTGTGCATTTACCTCTTGATTTAATAATAATAATAATAATAATAATAATAATAATAATGGAAATTTATATAGCGCTCTTTCTGACATGAGCTCAGTGCGCTTCACATTGATAAAAATAACATTTAAAGGCAAACAATCTGTTACAGATTTGTATACTCAATACTTACTGTGGCGGTACCATAGCCAATCAGGTTTAACCGAGGCGTGGTTACTGCTACACCTATCTGTATTGTTAAAACAATCGGGACTTTACTGGTGTTGCACTGCCTCCGGGCATTGCCTCCAGTATTGTTCCCACCATCTTTGTATCTACAAATGTCCCATATGTGTCTGTTCCAGACCGAGAGGACGTAAAACACCATTTTTTTTCATTCAGGCAAACAAGTAATGAATCATTAGAATTAGAAAGTAAAATAAATGCGAAGCTTGCACGAAAGCTTGTGCATGTTAACGATGAATTATATGTAATATATATGATTACGTTTGATGTTATTATATGTACATGTATATTTACGTTTAAATTTGTGCATGTTAAAGATGAGTATGCAATGTAGAACTAGGTTTGATTTCATTACACGTATGTGTTTACTTCAACATAAGTACATTCTAAAGATGAGAATGTAAAGTTATGATTAATTTTGTCATGCGTTTGTGTTTACTCTCAGTTTGTGTTTACTCTCAATTTGCATCCTCTATGGAGAACTCCAGTTTGGTGCACGTAACCATGGAGGGCAAAATAAACGGTTCAATGACACCCTCAAAGTGTCCCTGAAGGACTTTGACATCAGCATTTCCTACGGGGAAACTTTGGCCCCCAAACCGATCAGCATGGCGTGGTGCAGTCACCAAGGGAGCTGCCAAATTCGAGGCTCACCGAATCGAGACAGCCCAGGCACGTCGATAAGCGCGAACAAATCGCACGAGCAGCAACAATTCTCCAACTCCAACAGATCCCCTCAACTCTCTTTCCTGTCCCCCATTGTCACAAAAACCTTCAAGGCCCGCATCGGACTCATCAGTCATCTTCGTACCCACCCCACGTTGGTCTTCATCCCTCGGCAGCTTGGCATCGGTTACCCATGTTTTTAATTCCTCTCACATTTAACTGCTTCAAATGGACATATGTAGCTTTGGGAGAGAGAGAGAGAGAGAGAGAGAGAGAGAGAGAGAGAGAGAGAGAGAGAGAGAGAGAGAGAGAGAGAGAGAGAGAGAGAGAGAGAGAGAGAGAGAGAGAGAGAGAGAGAGAGAGAGAGAGAGAGAGAGAGAGAGAGAGAGAGAGAGAGAGAGAGAGAGAGAGAGAGAGAGAGAGAGAGAGAGATAAAGATTTTAGGCGAAGCCTAGAGAGAGAGAGAGAGAGAGAGAGAGAGAGAGAGAGAGAGAGAAGAGAGAGAGAGAGAGAGAGAGAGAGAGAGAGAGAGAGAGAGAGAGAGAGAGAGAGAGAGAGAGAGAGACAGAGCAAGAACAATAGTTTTAATTTCTATAGGTCACCGGCCCTTAGAAAGGCCAAAGTCATATATCATAAGCATATCAAAATATCGGTCAGGTTTTTTTAACCAAATTCTTTAAGATTGATAAGTAGGTCAACACAATAATACTGATACTGGTAGTTGTCAGAAAACACAATCAGCAACGACGTCAATATCGATGGACATAATAATAGTAATTAACCCTGCTCGATGTTATCTAGCCTTTTTCGAATGGCATAAAATAGGTACATAGAAATTGTCCTTAACGTCGTAACCGAATCAGTTTTCAAAATATTAGTATAATGACATGTACGTATTTGTTTCTGGTATCTGAATATAGAGGGCATGTAAATATAAAGTGTTGCTCATCTTCTATTACACCACATACTTGACACATACAATTATTGTTAAGTGCTTCACTGAATGTTCGTCTAAACAATGACCCATTAATTGGAAGTACATCAACACTTTATTTTACTAAACAGTCTCTGAAACATCTATAGTCTATGAAATCAAAATATTTTTCTGGTTCAAATGAAGATTTAAGCAAACGATATGTTAAGTAAGTGTCCTTATTCATAACTGAACTGTACCAGTCTTGAAGTAATTGTCAATCATTGTTTGTTTGAACAAGGAAATAAAAGAAGTTTCACAGCCCACACCTTGATTTATCCAAGCATATCCAAAGCCTAAACTAAATGAAGTATTGTTAACAACAGTTGCCCAGCATAGCTTTCCTCTTCCATCCATAGTAAAAAGCATTAAATACGCTTGACGTGCAATTCTTCACATGTCCATTTTCAAAACTTTAAACCAGTAATAAATGCATCTGACAGAACTATTTATATAAAGCGGGTATCGCCCGGTCTCTCCATAGACGAACTTATTTGGTACTTTAAAAGGAACCCTGATAAAGCACTTACACCCAAAGGTGTAAACTTTTTTCAACATTATTTAATTTATGTAGGCCTCACATTTCAGAAGCATACAACAATACAGATTGTACTTGAGAATCAAAAATTAAAAAAAAACCAATTCCTTGATATATCATTCAGTTTACTAATACATTTTACACACTGTACACATGCTCTCCTGCCCTTCACCGCCAGAGCCTCAACACCTCTGTTCAAACTCATTCTAGTTGTGAAGACAAAACCAAGATCATTATACTGATTGACTACTTCCAATTCTTTTTTTTATCCAAAGTCCATCTTTTTTGTTTTCCTAGGAAACCGCCTTTACGAAAAACCATTACTTTTGTCTTGTCTTCGTTAATGTTCAGAAAAAGATTTTTACAAGCGTTCTGAAGAATATTTATCTGATTTTGTAGGCCTATGGCGGTGCATGACAGAAGAACGATGTTATCAGCAAAAAGGAGGAGAAACAATTCAACCAAGCCAGGCAACAACTGAATACCACATGTACCATTTTCATTCACAGAAGCTGATATTTCATTAATAAAAATAGAAAAGAGAACTGGACTGAGTACGCAGCCCTGTCTTACACCAACTGGGCAATCAAAGATATCAGTGAATTTCTCCTCTACTCTAACACATGATAACACAGAACTATATATAGCCATGAGAGCATTTTTAAACTTACCATTCATGCCATTGCTTGATAATATGTTAAATAAAGGTTCACGCTGAACAGAGTCGAACGCCTTCCTTAGATCCACAAAACATGCATAAAGCTTCCCACCCCTTTTGGAGAAACATTTCTCAATAATAGCATTTAACGAAAAGAGAGAGAGAGAGAGAGAGAGAGAGAGAGAGAGAGAGAGAGAGAGAGAGAGAGAGAGAGAGAGAGAGAGAGAGAGAGAGAGAGAGAGAGAGAGAGAGAGAGAGAGAGAGAGAGAGAGAGAGAGAGAGAGAGAGAGAGAGAGAACGGATAAGAAGAAAACAATAAAGTGTATGATAAATCTAAGAGTGAAATCATACAGAGACAGACAACAAAGAGACAGAGAGAGGCAGACAGACAGAGAGAAAGAGACTGACATGAATACAGAGATGCAGAGATAGAGACAGAGAGACTTCTTCTTCTTCTTCTTCTTCGTTCGCTCAGACAGTTTCCTGTCATTTGAGCGTAGATGCGTCATGCTGCCGTTATGCGCCTTGCTAAGAAACAGTTAGGCCCAGCATGTCCGACTTCGGATGAAGACATCTTTGTAATAATTTATAGGAAAAAAAGGTATGGAGAATGGACCAGTATGACGGAAAGAGAAGCAGATGACACTAAGCAAAGAAGAAAAGGCAGAGTCGAAGAGAGAGTGACCGAATTAAAGGAAGTTACAAGCACAGAACTTCCAGAAGGTGGGGGAACTATTTGTACAAAAGATCCCCCGGTATCCCCACGGGGGGGGGGGGGGGGGGGGGGGGGGGGGGGGGGGGGGGGGGGGGGGGGGGGGGGGGGGGAGGGGGGGGGGGGGGAGAGACAGAGAGACAAAACCGACAAAACCGACAAACCGACAAAACCGACAAACCGACAGAGACAAGGGAGTAGTCTCAATTTCACAATGGTAGACTTTTACTATATTTTCTTCGTTTTATCATTATTAATATTATTATTTGATTATTATTGTTAATTGATGATGATGTTGATTATTATGATTATTATTATTATAATTTCATTATTATCATTATCTGAAATCTTGTTCATGAATGGCTGCATGTCGAGCGCGTGAGCGTGTTTTGCACGAATGCTGCGTTATTAGACCTGTGATGTGGTGGGATTCGTTTCATGTTTTACTTTTACCTGTGTGTGTGTGCATGTGTGTGCGTGTGCGTGCGTGTGCGCGTGTTTGTACAAGTGTATGTTTGAGTAAGTTTGTGTGCGTTTCCGTGAGAATGTGTTTTCTGTGTGTTTGATGAAATGTGTGTGGGTGGGTGTATGTCTGTGTGCAAGAACGCGTTCACTCTCGTGCGTGCACGTACGTGCGTGTGTGTCTGTTTTGCGTGTGTGTCTGTGGTGCGTGTGCGTGCGTGTGTGAGTGTTTCAATACTGATTGTAAAGCGCTTTGTGCTCGATAAAAAGCGCTATATAAATATCAGTTTATTATTATTATTATTTATTTTACGTGCCACCATAAGCTGTATGTCCTTTTAAGGACAATAAAATGTTGCGACTTGTGTGACTTGTGACTTGACTTGTGCAATGTTTTTTTTAATCACGAGTCGCTACGGAACGGGCGGAAGAAAGAGCATTGAACACACCGATGGCTTAGAGTCAAAACGTTAGATAGTCCATTGACTTATTATCGATGTCATTGCAAAAACTAAGAACTTGTATTATAAAAAAA
>CM065693.1:51971685-51974185 GCA_017654935.2 Phymorhynchus buccinoides
CTATAGCTATGAGGAATGCGTTGGTGTCTTTGTCTATTTTTAAGTTGTAGACATATGTAGAACGTCTTTTCTTACCCATTCTTTAATCTCTCCTTATTTTGTTTGTGTTTGTTTTTTGTTTGTTCTGTTGGTTCGTTGTATGTTGTTCCGCTCTTCTTCCTTGACTTCCACCTTTAACCGACTCCCAGGGTGGGATCACCCCCACAGCCAGATGCACTTGAAACCAATTCAGTTAACAAAATGCACCAGCTAGGGATGAGAACATTTACTTACCTGACCGTTTTTGATTACCCCCCATTGTGGGCAGCCACACTCCGTCTTCGAGTGGTATTTTTTTTAGACTGATGATGTTATGCTGGAGTAAGCTTGTCATGGCTTTTTTATACTTTTTTTGACACTTGTCGTTTTTGTATTTGTTTGTTTTGCTGTATTGTTGCCAGTTGTTTCATTTTTTTTTTTTTCATTTTTTCCTGGCTTTAATAAGACAATCCCCCGCACAACCATGCAGAGCATAGCAAAAATTATTGATGTAAGCCTTGGCGTTCTAGCTTATGTCAACTGCGTCTGACACAGCCTCATGCCAAGGCAATCCTTATTTGTTTTTGGTTTGTTGTTTCGTTCGCGTTTTCTCATTACAATCGCTCTGCCATGGCAGAAGAGATGTATGTCATTGCCAAAACGATGTGAGTTGCGTCAGTTGAATTAAGGTTTCTCTCTCTCTCTCTCTCTCTCTCTCTCTCTCTCTCTCTCTCTCCTCTCTTCTCTCTCTTTCTCTCTCCCTTCTTATCTCCTCTCCTTGTTATAAAATGTGTCGCTGTGTGGTAATTGACTCTCTCTCTCTCTTCTCTCTCTCTCTCCTCTCCTCTCTCTCTCTCTCTCTCTCTCTCTCTCTCTCTCTCTCTCTCTCTCTCTCTCTGTCTCTCTCTATGTGATTGTATATATATATCTATGTGTCTCTATCTCTGTCTCAGGTATCCCTCCCTGATTCTGACCTGTCTGTCTGGCTCTCTGTCTCTTCTCTACTTCCCCCCCCCCCCATCCCCCCCCCCCCCCCCCCTCTCTATTACCTTCCCGTTTTGTTAGTGGCCTATTCCCGGATAAAAACTGTCTGTTCAGTGTTCTCTCTCTTTCATCTCTCTCTGTCGCTCGTCTTTGTCTCTGTCCTTCTCTCTCTCTCTCTCTCTCTTCTCTCTCTCTCTCTCTCTCTCTCTCTCTCTCTTTCTCTCTTCTCTATCTCTCTCTCTTTCCTCTGTCTCTGTCCTCTGTCTCTCTCTATGTGATTGTTTGTATATAATCTCTATGTGTCTCTCGTACTCTCTTACCTCTGTCGTCAGTATCCCTCTGTCTGACTCGTCTGTATGGGCTCTCTGTCTCTCTCCCTTCCCCCCCTCCCCCCCCCCTCCCCCCCCCCCCCCCCCCCCCCCCCCCCCCACCCCCCCCCCCTCTCTCTCTCATTCCCTGTGTTAGTGGCCTAGGTTCGAATAAAACTGTTCAGTGTCCCATCTCTGTTTCATCTCGCATTTCTTCCTCTCTGTCTCTTTCCTCTGTCATCTGTCTCTTTCTCTCTCTCCTCTCTCTCACTCACTCACCCAGCCGCACACACACAACCCAAAGTGACCCGACCCTTCAGCAGGCACCGCACGCAGCTCGACACGGCACACACACAAACACAACGGCAAAGTACACACTCTGTCTGACTGTCTGTCTGGCTACCGCACACGCCTCGACGCACACGCACCGCACTACGTTACACGCCTATTCGAACGAACTGTTCACACACACCTCTTCAATCATTCTCTCTCTGTCTCTGTCCCTCTGTCTCTGTCTCTGTTTCTCTCTCTCTCACACACACATACTCACACGCACACACACACCCACACGCGCCCAACGCACAGCACGCACACACGCACACACACACACGCACAGTCGCTACATCGCAGACACGACGCACACGCAACACGCAAACACTCCACACGCACACGCACACACACACACACTACCACACAACACGCACGCACGCACGCACACTCACATAACACACACCACACACACAACACACACAACACACTTCACACCACGCACACACACGCAGGCATACACATTCGCACACACACACACGCACACGCACCACGCACGCACACTCTCACACACCACACACACACACAACAACACACACACACTCACTGCACACACGCACACCTCACACACACACACACACACACTACAGCACAACACACACACACACACACCACACAACACCACACTCACACACCACCACACACACACACACGCACCACGCACGCGCACGATCGCACACACACACACACAAACACGCGTTCAATTTTAATGTGGTATGCGTGATGTGAGTTCCAATCACTATTAATGTGGCCAGGGTCATATGAGAAGGAAGCCTGCATCTTGTCGCCATCTAATAATTTTGTTGTTGTTGTTGTACCCTGGCTAAAAGACTCCAGGGATCATCCCAACAGCCGAAGCATTT
>CM065693.1:52056685-52061685 GCA_017654935.2 Phymorhynchus buccinoides
GAACGAATGGAAAAATGGTGTTTTACGTCCTCTCGGTCTGGAGCGGACACATAATGGGACATTTGTAGATACAAAGATGGTGGGAACAACACTGGAGGCAATGCCCGGAGGCAGTGCAACACCAGTAAAGTCCCGATTTTGTAACAATACAGATAGGTGTAGCGGTAACCACGCCTCGGCTAAGCCTCATCGGCTATGGTACCGCCACATAGCATGGACAATATATCGGGATCCATGCACATAGTAAGTATGAATTTACATGAAACACTGTCTGGGAGATAGCAACAGACTAAGCCGTGCAGTTATTCCCCTTTCAATTAAAGAAGGAAATCATTTGCTGTTCGTCTCTCTCTTTAATCTCGGCCCCAATTGAGGATAATGATTTTTTTATCATATAAAAATCAGACTTTATAAAGAAAAACAAAGAGAGAAAAAAGCCTACAAACTGGAAGACTAAAACATGGTATGTTTGCTCTCGGAATGAAAAGGAACACTAACTCTGTAGGGACTGCTAATCATGGATTATTAATGCAGTTGCTTCCCTTTGAAAGAAACGAAGAAGCTATAATGTTTTTCCTCTATGCGACTTAAACAAGAGTGCGGATAGAAATGACAGGGACAAAATAATTAAACCTTGACAACAACAACAACAACAACAACAAATCAACAACTTGAAAAGAAAAATGGATACCATGAGACGGAGATTTTATGTCAAACATTCACGTTAATATTATTTAGATTTTAAAAAAAGAAAAGAAAATCTGTTATGTCGCGTGCGTGCGTGCGTGTATGTGATCGGGTATATGTGTGTGTATTCTACAAATTAGTTTCTTATCAACACAGAAACCATCACTAATCCTATCTTGTGGTGCATTTTGTCGTAATTATTATTATTATTATTATTTGGGACCAGAATACCTCCAGATAGGTAGTGTGGCGACCATCCCCAACCCAGCGGGTAGCAGGTGGCGGATAGCGACACGGCCTTCAGATATGGAGGCTAGCAGCGACATAAGCCATGCTCGACAGGACGAATAAGCTGCTCCGGACCAACTGGCTGGTGTACCTAGGCTCCCTTGCCTTGCAGGACGGGGCGGGGCAACAGGCGGCACTGTTGCCTCCACTGAAAATACCAGTGAAATTCCCCATATGCTCTATGACGGGTACATCCTGGAGGAGCTGCATAGAAAACTGGACTCCGCCAGAGAAGCCATGGAGCAAAGTCCCACGCCAGAGAACACCCAGAAACACAACAGCATCAAAGAAACTTTTAGCCAGCAAAAACAGACTGAGATCCAGAAGAGCTGGAGTGAGAAGACTAGCAGTCTGAACATGGAGCGGGACACCAGCAAGCTGTGGAATCTGACCAAAACCCTGAATGAAGACACAGGAAACAGATCCAGAAAAACTGTCATTGAGGAAGATGGCAAGCACTACTCTGGCAAGAGAGCAGGAAACATCCTGGCAGACTTCTATAAGGAGGAAAGCACAACAACGCTTTCCAACGCCAGAATGCAAGAAGTCCGCAAAGAGATCAAAGAAAGGCTAAAACACCAGAACTCAGCATCTTCCATGATGGCAGCCTTCTCCGTGGCAGAACTCAATGCAGCTATCAAGAAAATGAAATCAAAGAGAGCCCCTGGAAAAGACGGTATTCTCAACAACATGATAAGAAACCTTGGACCCGTAGCTAGAGAAAAACTCCTCCTTATTCTGAGCCAATCCTGGAACTCTGGGAAATTCCCAGATGGATGGAAAGAAACAGTCATCATCCCCATCCGAAAGAAACACAAAGACAAAACAAAGAAGTCTAGCTATCGCCCAATCAGCTTGCTAAGTTGTCTGGGCAAGGTGATGGAAAGAATGGTGAATGACAGGCTGCTGAAACACCTGGAAGAGAACCACCTGCTCAGCAACACTCAGTCAGCCTACAGAAAGAACCGCAGCACAAGACCAGCTGGCTTACCTTGTCCAGGAGATCGAAAATGCCTTCCAAGAAAAGAAGAAGGTACTTGCTGTCTTCGTAGACCTGACGAAAGCCTTTGACAAGGTATGGAGAGAAGGCCTTCTTCTGAAGCTGCTCAACAAGAAAGTTGAAGGGAAGATGTACAACTGGATCAAAGACTTCCTCCAGTACCGCACAGCAAGAGTGAAACTGGACGGGAAGATCAGTCACCGAGTCACTCTTCAGCAGGGCGTGCCCCAAGGAGGAGTCATCTCCCCGTCTCTTTTCCTCATCTTCATAGATAACATTGCGGAGAAACTGACCAAGCATGTCTCCAGAGCCCTCCACGCTGATGACTTTGCTGCCTGGAATGCTGCAGAACATCTGTCAACTGCACACCACAGGATGCAGGCAGCACTGGATCATGTCGGAAGATGGGCATCTGACTGGGGTGTAGAAATCAGCACCACCAAGACAGTCACTACAGTCTTCTCACTGTCATCCCTGCCAGAAACTGCAAAACTAAAGTTGAATGAAAGAGAGCTGAAACAGGAAAACACCCCAACATATCTGGGCGTGAAGCTGGACAAACGCTTGACATGGACCCCTCATCTTAAAGAAGCTGAGAAGAAAGCCACCAGGAAGCTTGCCATCATGAAGAAGCTGGCCGGAACATCTTGGGGCGCAAACAGTAACATCTTACAGACGGTGTACAAGGGCACTGTAAGACCAGTCCTGGAATATGGCAGTTCTGCTTGGGCCACAGCATCCAAAACAAATCCAAATCGTTTGAACAAAGCGCAGAATGCGGGGCTACGGCTCATCACAGGCGGGATGAAAACGACCCCCATCCAAGCCATGGGAACGCACAACAGTTTGCGCCCTCTGGAAGACAGGAGACAGGAAAAGGTGCACATTCACAGTGAAAGGCTACTGAGAATGCCTTCCCCCCCTTTGCACTCTGAGATACAAAAGCCAACCAAGAACAGGCTGAAACGAACCAGCTTCAACCACCTCTCCAAAAGTCTTCACCACAGAAATGAAGACCTGCTACCTGTCTCCTCTGCTGAACTGGCGATGCTAGCCGATTTGGAGGAACCAGAAAACCTCCTGGAAGGGATCTCAATCATCACTGAAGTTCCTGGTATAGAAAAGAAGGACTGTCAAGCCCCCTACCTCCAGAAAGCTTTGGCAATGGAGATGATTGAGAATCAATACCACCCCAGTGAGTGGAGTCATGTCTTCACTCACGGATCCTCAGAAGGAGCAGTCAAGAAAGGAGGGGCGGGTATCTTCATCAGGAAAACAGATGGAACACTGATTCCCAAGGCCTTCCCAACAGGAAGAATCTCTTCAAATTACCGAGCAGAAACATCAGCTCTGAAACATGCAACCAAGATCATTGCAAAGTCTGCCAACCCGCCACCGAAAGTGGTCTTCTTCACTGACTGCAGATCTCTGCTTCAGGCACTCCAAAGCACCATAAGTGAACAAGACCTGAAGAGCATCAAGAAAACCCTCCATGATCTCTCAAAACAGTCCTCCGTCACACTTCAATGGGTACCATCTCACTGTGGGATCACTGGAAACGAGAAGGCTGACGCTGTCTCCAAAGCAGGCAGCAGAAAGGAGCAGTTCAGCCATCCAGTGACCTACAGAGAAGCAAAAACAATCATCCACAACCACTACCGGTCCCAGTGGAAGAGAAGGCAGGGTGAAGACAATGGTGTTGATGCAATCCACCAGCTCAACAGACACCAGCAAACAATCCTCTTCCGGCTGAGGACTGGCCACTGCAGACTGCTGAGCCACCTCAATCGACTCAAAATCACCCATACCGATGAATGTCCATGTGGTTCAGGATCCCAGACCCCTGAACACATACTACAATACTGCCCAACACATGATGCTCTACGACGCCAAACCTGGCCAGGGGGTGTGCAGCTGCAGGTGCAGCTCTGGGGCAGCCGCACCGACCTGGAGAAGACAGTGGACTGACGCTGCCAGCTACATCGAACGCTGAAGAAGAAGAAATTATTATTATTATTATGATGATGATGATGATGATGATGATGATGATGATGATGATGATGATGATGATGATGATGTTGATTATTATCATTATTATTATTATTATTATTATTATTAGGTATTAGTAGGTACTTTATAGTCACAGAGACCTGGAGAGCGCGCCGCAGCCAGAGGCGCGCCACCCAATATCTAAAGACAAAACTGCCACAGTTGGCTTTGTCTTTTCTTGTTAAGGACAACTCACAAAAGCATGGGTTTTTGTTAATTGAAAAGATCAATGGCAAGAACGATACTAACGTTTTATGCTTATATGCTGAACATTTATTAAAAACCAAAAAGTCAAAGAAAGTCCATGACAACAGGGTCCTGACTACCTGAGCAAAAAATAAACCACAAAACAAAATATATATAAAGGATAATACGTAGGCATATGCTTCTGTTATTTGCCACAAAATCAACTTCAACAATTAAGACATTAATATTATGTCAAGAAAGGCAGGTTTATTTAGACAAGCAGAACTTAAAGTTATTTGCTACCTATTAATTACTATTTGTTTAATCTATTTGTATTGTAATCTTCATTCATGCCATTATTTTTGTATCTGTTTATAACTTATTGTCATATTAATTCATGTCACTATTTTTGCATCGATTTATATTACAATCTTGATTCATGTCACAGATTGATGACGAGGGTTGGAAACCAAGCGTAAAAGTTAACTCATAACTCATTATCGCGCGGCTAAATTTCTTCCAATATGCGTTTTTGATTTACTGTCAGGCTTCTTTTTTTTTGCTCGCATTTTCTTGGTGGTAATATTTTAATCTGTGCAAAAAAGGCAACAGATTAATTATTAAATTTTCTTCGTGTCAGAAAATCCGACACTTGGAGCAACAGTCGGTGAGCCCGGAATTCATACAGCACATGCAGTCCATGCTGGTCATCCTTTTCCTCATCGGGGATGACGACATCATCATCATTCCCTCGCTGACGTCACGCCTTGCGTCGTCGTCATCATCATCA
>CM065693.1:52069185-52071685 GCA_017654935.2 Phymorhynchus buccinoides
ATGTAAGCGGTTGTTTTTAATAGTGAATAATTTTAGGGCAATTGTAAAGCGCTTAGAGCTTAAAGGTGAAGCGCTATATAAATGTTTGTGATTCTTAAATAAATAAATAATAAAGAGAGATAGTAAACAAGTTTAAAGTAAACTCATTCGATAGGAATTGTTCTGAAATAATTAAGTGTGGAGTAATTTCATGGTTTTTAATACGAATAATTTTAGGGCAATTGTAAAGCTTAGAGCTAAAGGTTCAATCGGTCTTAAATACATAAATAATAAAGGGAAACAAGCAAAGAAACTCATTCGATAGGAATTGTTCTGAAATAATTAAGGGGACATCTACCATCTTGCCTAATTCAATCGGTCAAACAGGGGAAGTCACTCTACCACCAGCTCTCGTAGCCTATCGACTCGTGTGTTTGAGCAGACATACAGCACTTAGAACACCGTGCATCATTCTAAAAATTGATGTCATTTCTATTTTTTCGTCACATGTTGCAAGTTTTATCAGTTTGTGGCCATTGGGCACCCCTAATTAAAAAAAAGAAGTTTGCAAGTCGCTGACTCGCATCCTGCGGTTTCAAGCTTCGACGCCATTGTTGCATTGTTGCTATGGTATTTGACCGAGTAATGGAGATAAGTAACTCTAATTTTCACGAAGTGCTCTCCCCTAGGGTTTTTTTCTCTGCGAAAATCGTCTATTGATACGAGTATAAATCCAACGTAGGAGAGGGCACAGATGTGACACAGACAAACTGTCCTTTGAAATTGGAGAGAAAATGTGTCCCCCATCTTCTGGAAGTTCTGTGCTTGCGTATGCCAGTCAGTCGTCTCCGACCATGACTGCCAGATAGCAGATCGAGGGGGGCAAATACTATTCAAGCGGGCGCTGGGCGAGAATTTTGTTTATTAAAGCGGAGATGCCTTGCCCAGGGTACATCCCCACTCTCTCGGCCAAAGGGACTGGAGGACACACAGCTGGCGTTGAGGAAGGTCCCCAAAGGCCTGCCCCCATCCCTTTGGCTGCAGCACCAGAGCCGGTGCCAAGGCCCCCCTCCCCCTCGTTCGAGAGTCATAGTCTTCCGCAAGAGACTAAAGCTGTACCATGATTTTCCATTACTGCAAACAAAAAGATCATCTATTGTACAGCTCTCATGTTACTGTTGGCCCCTACTACAGGCTAATGTCAACCAGCGATAAAACCCCATTTGAGTAAAAGGTCAAATGCTTGTAACTTCCTCTAAATCTACCACTCTCTTTGACTCTTGCCTTTTCCCTTCTGCTTTCTATCTCATCTACTATCTTTCGGCCTTGCTGGTCCATCCATTCTCCTGCCTTATCTATCTTAATGCCTATTTTTGCAGCCAAAGTTTCGTTGTCTGTCTGTCTGTCTGTTTGTCTGCGCTGCGCATTGTCCAAAAACCGATGGTCGTAGCGCCATCAAACTTACATATTCCTGATCATCCTCATCCCGAGGACTGAGTGAAGCCCATTGTGACCGCTAATCTGGCTCCCAGGGAGAGGTGGGCTGGAATATAATTATGTTTGAAGAGAGAGATAATTTAAAAATGCGTTCTGCTTTTACTGGAGTAATTGTTCGTATTTGTCCAGTTTGTTAATTACAATATTGCAGTGTTATTAGTTATTGGTTTATTTGCTTTAATTGTTGTTGATAAATGTGTTTATTGTTGTTTTTCTTATGTGCACCTGGCTGCAATGTCTCTGTTATGAGATAGTAAAGATGATTTGGATTTGGACTTGGATTTGGATAGCAGAAACAAAGGGAAATAACTACTGCTATGGGTTAGTTTCTCTTTGTTTTCAAGAATTTTACGACGATTTTCTCAAGCCGAAGACGGACATTCTGGTCCTAATCGTTTCTCAGCTAGGCGCATGACAGGCAGCGTGACGCATCTGCGCTCATGTTTGACAGGAAACTTGTCTGAGCAATAGAAGAAGAAGAAGAAGAAGAAGAAGAAGAAGAAGAAGAAGAAGAAGAAGAAGAAGAAGAAGAAGAAGAAGAAGAAGAAGAAGAAGAAGAAGAAGAAGAAGAAGAAGAAGAAGAAGAAGAAGAAGAAGAAGAAAAAGAAGAAAGAAAAGAAGAAGAAGAAAAAGAAGAAGAAGAAGAAGAAGAAGAAGAAGAAGAAGAAGAAGAAGAAGAACGAAGAACAAGAAGAAGAAGAAGAAGAAGAAGAAGAAGAAGAAGAAGAAGAAGAAGAAGAAGAAGAAGAAGAAGAAGAAGAAGAAGTTGCCTCTACTCTCTAGTACGTAACCGTATATTGATTTATGTTTTTATTTCGAATATAATAATAGTTAAAGGTGGTGATTGTTGCTTGTGTATTTTTTTTAATATTTTGTTTAACCCTTTCACCGCCAAAGTCGCATTTTAGCACCACAGTGATTTCACGCCTATGTCACTAAAAGGCATCAAATTGGGGTCTATTATCCAACGACCCTATTGTCTTCGTTTGGGGAAGTAAGGATAGACCTTATTTTATATATGTCA
>CM065693.1:52086685-52094185 GCA_017654935.2 Phymorhynchus buccinoides
AGAGAGAGAGAGAGAGAGAGAGAGAGAGAGAGAGGGAGAGAGAGAGAGAGGGGGGTGGGAGGGAGAGAGAGAGGGGTGGAGGGAGAGAGAGAGAGAGAGAGAGGGAGAGAGAGAGAGAGAGAGAGAGAGAGAGAGAGAGAGAGAGAGAGAGAGAGAGAGAGAGTGTGTGCGTGTGTGTGCGTGTGTGTGTGTGTGTGTGTGTGTGTGTGTGTGTGTGTGTGTGTGTGTGTGTGTGTGTGTGTGTGTGTGTGTGTGTGTGTGTGTGTGTGTGTGTGTGTGTGTGTGTGTGTGTGTGTGTGTGTGTGTGTGTGTGTGTGTGTGTGTGTGTGTGTACCTATGAGTTCATTTTAAGAGAACGAAAGAGAAAGAGGCACAGAGAGAGAGAGAGAGAGGGGGAGAGAGAGAGAGAGAGAGAGAGAGAGAGAGAGAGAGAGAGAGAGAGAGAGAGAGAGAGAGAGAGACAGAGAGACAGAGAGACAGAGAGAGAGAGTATGTGTGTGTGTGTCTCTGTGTGTGTACATAATATGAGTTCATGTGCATATTGTGTGATGTTAACATAACGAAACAGTAAGAGGCACACAGAGAGAGAAAGAGAGAGAGAGAGAGAGAGAGAGAGAGAGAGAGAGAGAGAGAGAGAGAGAGAGAGAGAGAGAGAGAGAGAGAGAGAGAGAGAGACACACACAGAGAGAGGGTATGTGTGTGTGTGTGTCTCTGTGTGTGTACATAATATGAGCTCATGAGCATATTCTGTGATTTTAAGATAACGAAACAGTAAGAGGCACAGAGAGAGAGAGAGAGAAAGGGAGAAGGAGAGAGAGAGAGAGGGAGACAGAGAAAGAGACACAGACACAGAGAGACATACACAGAGACAGAGACGAAGACAATAACAATGGCAAATAAACAGACAGAAAGACTGAAACATAGAAAGAGACAGACAGACAGACAGACTTGCACACAAAAAACCCACACACAAAAACAGAGACATAAAGACAGCTAGACAGATAAGAGGAAGAAAACGACAATAGAAATAGACGGAGGGACAGACAAACATGCAAAGATAGAAAGACAGAGAGAGACAGAGACAGACACAGATCGACAAAGAGTAACTCTCCCATACAATCTGCCCTCCCACTATTTTAATACAGATTGATGAGTAGTTGGGGAAACCATACCAAAAACAGATATAACAAGGACTTATAGAACCAATGTCATTCTTCAACCGGAAAAAAACCCAACGAAAAACAAAAAAACCAAGCCAAGCGATCTGGCAGATATAAAAGTTGCACAGAATAGGATCCCTTGTCTGATGCCCCCCACATGGCCGAAAGGCCAAAGAGGGCGTAAAACATTATTTCTTCATCCCTTGTCTGTTAAGTACTTGTACGTATATATTTCACGATGACTAGGTTTTATTTGAGAGAGAGAGTAACTCCCCTGTTGGGGGGGGGGGGAGGGGGGGGAGTACCTGGAAGGGTTGGTGTCTTTCGTACCCAAAACGTCCCCCTCCCCCTCCCCCACCTTCTGGAAAGTCTGCGCTTGTAACTTCCTCTAATCCCGTCGTCTCTCTTCTTTTTGGACTTTGCCTTTTCCCTTTGCTTACTGCCATCCACTAGTATATCTCTTTTTGCGTAACCGGTCCATTCTCCTGCCTCTTTTCTTTTTTTTCTTTTTTTCTTTTGAATGAAATTCTTACAAAGAGTTTCTCCAGCTGAAGACTGGACATTGCTGGGTTGGGCCCAACTATCTGGTTAGTTAGGAGCATAGCGGCAGCATGACGCATCTGCGCTCATAATGAGTGAGCAATCGACGAAGGAGAAAAGAAGAAGAAGAAGAAGAAAGAAAGAAAGAATGAATACCAGCAGCAGCGGGACATTTGAGGAGTCCTCCAATGATAAAAACGACATAAAAATGACAATATATTTCGTGGGTTGATATATATTTGGGTTTTAGGGCTTGTAGGCACTAAGTCGAGATTCTGTTTTTTGTGAGAATAAGACTTGAACCTTGAACTTTCTGGCATTGGTTTTGTTTTGTTGTTTTCTTAATCGTAAAAAACGTGCTTTAGATGCATAAATGAGCTTGATTATTAGGTAGTAAAACTGTTCGTCTTTAAATTAATAATACAAATTCAAGTGGCGTTTACTTTTCAAGAACAAAGTTGTTATAATACCAGCAGCAGCGTGACAATTGAGGAGTCCTCTAATGCTAAAAACAACATAAAAATGACAAAATATTTCGTGGGTTGATATATATTTGGGTTTTTGAGCTTGTAGGCACTAAGTCGAAATTCTGTTTTTTGTGAGAATAAGACTTGAACCTTGAACTTTCTGGCATTGGTTTTTTGTTTTTTGTTTTTTTGTAATCGTAAAAAACGTGCTTTAGATGCATAAATTAGCTTCATATTGTTGCTCCTTTTTTGTTAGATTATTAGGTAGTAAAACTGTTCCTCTTTAATAATACAAATTCAAGTGGCGTTTAATTTTCAAGAACAAAGTTGTTATAATACCCAAAAAAATTAAGACTTCAACAAATAAACAGGCATAATAATGTCTTATTTCTTAAGGTACATATTTCAATGTTTCATAAATGTTTCAGCTCCGAATTATAACTACATATTTGTGTGCAGGAAACCATCATAAATATTATGTCCTGTCTTAGTAGTGATGGGGTTTATTTAAATGAACTATTCAAACTGAATTCATGCCCATTCAACTTTAATCTTGCCTGTTGATAAATGCTTAGACTACTTAGACCTAACGTTATTCGTTCGTAAGAGGTCTGTTGTGTACACGTTAATATTATTCACGAGGTATTTCTATTTCCCCATAGCAACACAGTGCTAGCCCACTCTTTATATGATTTACAGCTCATTGTGTTGCCATGGGGAAATAGAAAGATCTCGTGAATGATGTTAACGTGTACCGAGACCTTAGAGACCAACCAGATCACGTGTCAAAATCACGGGTTTCACGTGTTTTCCCTCTTATAACTGGAAAGAAATCTTGTTTTGACCAAGTCTGACTCCCATATAAATGGCCCCAAATTGAAACCGACACATCAGTTTAAAGAGCAGCCTCAATTTGAATATGGGGGAAATTTCGCATGTGGGTCACAGCAACCCAGAAAAAAAACAAGGGACTTAATCGTGGTGCGTCACTGGGTCTTTAAGAGGCCAGGGTCGAGTTTCTCTAAATAACGGTCGCCGCGCGAATAACGCCTACGCCAAACGGGGCCTAAGAAACACCCTAAACGTTTGCTAAGGTCAGATAACTCATTAAGCTTACTCTTCATTTTTGGGAGAGAGAGAGAAAAGGGTTGCTATCATAAGGGAGATAAATCATACCTCTCTGTCAGTTTGTACAAAGTTTTCGATTTCACCCACGTTTATTTGCGTGCAGAAAATTAAATTTGCAATAATATATTATATTATAAATTATATTATGCCATCTAACGTGATGAAGATTAAGAAAGAGCACTACGAAACACTTGCGTTTGTTTAATCTGCTAAAAATCATCCCGTATTTTTTCACGATAGACTAAAGAATATTTGCTGTGGCAAGCTTGTTGTTTTGGTCTTCCATTTTTAAAGTTCAAGTCCCGTCACGCGAGATATGAAAAAAAAAGCCGGAAGTATTGATATTTCTCATGATCCTTCAAATAGTTTGTCGCTTGCTACCTCGATCACAGCCACAAAACGTTTTCGACAAACGTCGGCAAAAGAGCTGTTTCCTAGTACCGTTTTTGCCGATTTGCCCTCACGCTACGTAACGTTAGCCCTTGTGAAACGGACCCTTAGACTTAACCCCCCCCCCCAAAAAAAAAAAAAAAAAAAAACCCAACCTATTCGTGTTTGCATTTGAATTCGCTATGAACTCTTTACATTCTGTTGCTGTTGGGTGGTTTTTTTGCATGACACATGCACAGCATTCTTGTCTAGATCATCAATAGCTGCCTCCTACATTGTAGAACAAAATTATTGGGTTGTTTCGTGATAAAGGATGCTAAGTTAGATGATCCAATTGGTTGATGTTGGAAACTACAGAGTTAAATATAAAGCTGCTAAGAAACGTACGCTTAAAGACCCACCAGATCACGTCGTGTCAAAATCACGGGGTTTCACGTGTTTTCCCTCTTATAGCTGGTAAGAAATCTTGTTTTGAACAGGTTTGACTCCCATACAAATGCCCCCAAATTCAAAACGAAACATCATTTCAAAGAACAGTCTCACTTTGAAGTTAGGGGGGAATTTGTATGTGGGTCACAGCTACCCAGAAAAAACCACCAAGGGACTTAATCGTGGTGGGTCAATACGTCTTTAAGGGGCATAGACGTTTACCAAAAAACAACAACAAAAACGTATTCGTGTTTGCATTTGAATTCGCTATGAACTCTGCATTCTGTTCTTTATTTTCTCTTTTTGTGTGTGCATGACACCGCTTTCTTTTCTAGATAATCAATGACTGTCTCCTATATTGTAGAAAAAACAAACAAACAAATAGGGTCGTTTCGTGATAAAGGATGCTTAGATTATCCTCTTTTGGGGGGGGGGGGGGGGGGGGGGGGGGGGGGGGGGAACTGCTAAGAGAAATATAACGCTGTTAAAAAGGTGGACCCTGACGGATGAGTTTTTTGCAAGAAACACGTCGAGATCACCAGAAAGACAGCCTTTTCAAGGATCGGAACACTCACTTTGCTCTGGTTTCCTAGAAATTAAAACCGTCCAAATGGCGATTCCTCTTTGGCGGAGATGCCGGAGAGAGTAGCCATTTTGGATGGGGTGGGTGGAGGTCACTCATTGTGGTTGAAGCGTTTTATTTTTTTGTAGTGCAGTAAAAAACAAAAAACAATTGGAGCTATTTCCTTTGTTGTGAGCGAAACTCCTTTAGATAAGCTGTATAAAATTTAAAAAGAAAATAAATAAAAAGGTTTGTATTGCGAAAATTTCGTGCAAATGATTTGGCGGCCATTAGAAAAGAGACGGCACACGCCTTCTCTTTGGGTGAAATAATGTAACTTCCAGCACCTCCGCCAAGCAGGAATCACCGATTTGACGGTTTGATTTCTAGGAAACCAGAGCAAAGTGAGTGTTGCGATCTCTGTAAAGGGTGGTTTTTTTGCTGGTGATCTCGACGTGTTTGTTACAAAAACCCATCCGTCAGGGTGCTCTTTTAAGAAACGTACGCAACTACAATGCCCCCTTCAAAACGTTGGGGGCAGTGGCCTTGACTGCCACCAACGTGTTATGTAGCCTACTGACCCGATGACACCACTGATGACGTCATCAGATGAAGAGGAATAACCCTGATAATAACATTGCTGGCTTTTGCTCTAACACGGTCAAGAGAGTAATATCCCCCTGACCATTTTGCCAGATTGACTCTATCATTGGCTCTTTTTCATGTCATGCTTTGCTTCTTTCATTTTCTCTAGCAGTCAAGGGGTTAACGCACTCGCTACTACTACTACTACTACTACTACTACTACTACTACTACTACTACTACTACTACTACTACTACTACTACTACTACTACTACTAGTCTACTACTACTACTACTACTACTACTACTACTACTACTACTACTACTACTACTACTACTACTACTACTACTACTACTACTACTACCTTTGAACACGTGACTTATGGTCATTTCCTCCTTCGTGTCTTTCTACATCACCTCCATTTATTCGCTTGCTGATCATTTTTGTCGAGATTTTATCATTGGTATTTTATCTCTGGTTTCTTCTTCTTCTTCTTCTTCTTCTTCTTCTTCTTCTTCTTCTTCTTCTTCTTCTTCTTCTTCTTCTTCTTCTTCTTCTTCTTCTTCTTCTTCTTCTTCTTCTTCTTCTTCTTCTTCTTTTCTTCTTCTTCTTCTCCTTCTCCTTCTCCTTCTTCTTCTTCCTCTTTTTCTTCTTCTTCTTCTTCTTCTTCTTTATCTTCTCTTCTTCTTCTTCTTCTTCTTCTTCTTCTTCTTCTTCTTCTTCTTCTTCTTCTTCTTCTTCAGAGCTCTCGTTTCTCACTTTTTTTGTCTAAGGCCTCATACACAGTTCATGCGGAAATCCCATGCGCAATCCGTAAATAAGTAAAATAAAGAAGGGTAAACAAAAATGTATACGGATTAGAGGAAGTTCGGACCAGTGCGCAAATCTTTTCCCTTCTTTCTTTTTACTTATTTACCGATTGCGCACGGGTTTCCGCACGGAATCTCCGCATGTATGTGTACGTACCCTTATTCTTTCTCTTTAAAAAAAAAAATATATATATATATTTCGGTTTTTGAATTGTACTGTTAGGCTCTGTTTCTTTTTTTTATTTATACTTTTTTTTAATACTGTTGATTACGTGTTTGGTCTTGTTGGAGATAACTATTGGTCCTGAAGATTACAATAGGAATTGCTCGGAAATAATTAAGGGGAGTCATTTCATGGTGTGTGGGAGTGATCTTGCCTAATTCAATCGGTCAAACAGGGGAAGTCACTCTACCATCAGCTCTTGTAGCCGTGCGTCATTCTAAAAAAAAAAATGTTATTTATATTTTGACGACGTCACATTTTGCAAGTTTTATCAGTTCGTGGCCACTGGCCACCCCTATTTTTTTTCTCCTAAAAAAACATGTTTGCAGGTAGCTGACTCGCATCCTGCAGTTTCAAGCTTCGACGCCATTGTTGCATTGCTGCTATGGTATTTGGCCGAGTAATGGAGGTAAGCAACTCTAATTTTCACGAAGTGTCTCCCTCTCCGAACATCGTCTACTAACCATGATTGATAGCAAAAGTTAATACTGTAAATAAGGAGGGAAACATCAAAAAGAAAGAATGAATGGGGGAGTGGGGGTAGGTGGGGTGTGGGGGGTAACAGCTGGAAGTCTCCAGAATGGTTCACCCGTGAGATGCTCGGAGTTTCTTCATCATCAGAAGAAGATGGGGATCAAAGGGTCTAAGGGTCTAAGGGGCCTATTATCATGTGAATTGATGTTTGTGTATTGATTGTTGATGACGATAAGTATTCCAAATGTTGATGAGGGTTCTGGACATTCTGCCTATTATCATTGATTACCTCTATAACTCTATTTATTCACAATGACTCGCTCCTCTCATCTTTGCTCTATGAGCATTACAAGGCTGTGCCAATTTCATGTGACAATTCTGCGAACATTCAGTCATTGACATTTTATTGCTGTGTTCTCGTTCAAGAGGAGTATTCCTATTAGAGTTTTAGTGTGTTCTAGTCTTTATGCTACTGTTGTTGGGGTTGTTTTCACGTTACAAGCATGGAAGATAGGATGGATGGGAATCTGTCCGAGTTGTCTGCGTCGCTTGAATGTGGCTTGAAAGGATCTGCTCTTTTCGACGGTTCTTAAATGTTGTATGCTCGGGGAAAGTTTTCATGAACCCTTTCACCGCCAAAGTCGCATTTTAGCACCACAGTGACTTAATACCCATGTCACTAAAAGGCATGGGGTCTATTATCCAAAGACCCTATTGTCTTAGTTTGGGGAAGT
>CM065693.1:52109185-52111685 GCA_017654935.2 Phymorhynchus buccinoides
TTCCTAGCCAGGCTAAGTCACAAGGCTGGTGATGAGATTAGCGTCCAGTCGGTCAGAGACCCATATGGACGGTTTTAAGTCACGAATGTATGCTAAGTCACAATGTATGCTTACACCTATATATATAGTAGGCTGAAGAGTGGTACACTTGTTTTGCTTATTCACAAACGAATGTGACAAAGCGGATATTGTTTTTGCTCGTATGTCTCTCTCTGTGTCTCTTTCTCAGTCTCTCTCTTTCTCTCAATGGCAATGTTTGTTGCTGATGCTAACAACATCCGGAAAAAAAGAAGCTTGATACCATTAGTGAAATGTTGTTGTGTTCTGATACTTTGACTAATAAGAACTGTTGGTGCGCATGAGTTTTGACTTATTGCTTAAAATGAAATACATTTTCATGTTTTGTTTGTTGCTAAAAATCTTTTTTATTTTAGTTTTTATTTTCTTTCAACTTTGTGTACCCCCATGTCAAATAGCATGTACCTTGCTGATGACATTAAATCATTCATTTGTCATTTGTCATTTGTCTCTTTCTCTCTGCCTCTGTCTGTCTGTCTGTTTGTCTCTGTCTCTGTCTCTGTCTCTGTCTCTGTCTCTCTCTCTCTCTCTCTCTCTCTCTCTCTCTCTCTCTCTCTCTCTCTCTCTCTCTCCTCTCTCTCTCTCTTCTCTGCCCCCCCTCTCTCTCTGTATGTGCTATTTAGCAGGCTATGGAAATGCAACCCTCTCTCTCTCTCTCTCTCTCTCTCTCTCTCTCTCTCTCTCTCAGCCGACATTCTTATCCTTGTAAAATAAAAAAGTATTTGAAGTTTGAAGTTTGAAGTCTCTCCCTCTCTCTCTCTCTCTCTCTCTCTCTCTCTCTCTCTCTCTCCTCTCTCTCTCTCTCTCTCTCTCTCTCTCTCTCTCTCTCTCTCTCTCTCTCTCTCTCTCTCTCTCTCTCTCTCTCTTTGACTAGGCCCAGCCTAACTTCAGCAGAACCCCAAACAAAATGGTTTATGGAGAATGTGGCCGTTATCCACTTTATATCAATTCATATGTTGCATGTATTCGTTATTGGTTAAGGGTTTTACAGATGAACTTTGAAAGGCTTCCACACAAAGCGTATTTTATGCTTTTAGAATTAGATAAAATAGGTAAACAATGCTGGGCTTCAAAGGTAAGGGGAATTTTGTGTTTGACAGGTTTTGGTTTTGTGTGGTATCAGCAAGGGGTTGGGCAAGTAAAAATGTTCTTGACTGAATTTAAACAAAAACTTATTGATATGTACATTCAAGACTAGGCCCAGCCTAACTTCTTATCCTTGTAAAATAAAGTATTTGAAATTTGAAGTTTGAAGTCTCTCTCTCTCTCTCTCTCTCTCTCTCTCTCTCTCTCTCTCTCTCTCTCTCTCTCTCTCTCTCTCTCTCTCTCTCTCTCTCTCTCTCTCTCTCTCTCTCTCTCTCTCTCTCTCTCTCTCTCTTATATGGATCATCCCAACACCCGAAACACTTGAACACTATGGTACAAAATAATGCACCAGCTAGGGATCAGAACATTACGTGTATGACCGTTTTTTTATTACCCCGTCACATTAGGCAGCCACACTCCGACTTCGGGGGATTTTGAAGACTGATTATGTTATGCCAGGAGCTTGTCATGGATAAAGACAACCCCCGCATAACTATGCATAGCATAGCAACATTTTGATGTAGCCTTGGTGTTCTAGCCTATGTCAATTATTGGTCTAACATAGCCTTAAAGACACACTGACGCACCACGATTAAGTCCCTTGGTTTTTTTCCTGAGTAACTGTGACCCACATACGAATGTCCCCAACTCCAAATTGGGGCTGCTCTTTAAAACGATGTTTCGTTTCCAATTTGGGGGGCATTTTTATGGGAGTCAAACCTGGTCAGAACAAAATTTCTTACCAGCTATAAGAGGGAAAACAATTGAAACCCGTGATTTTGACACGTGACCTGGTGGGTCTTTAAGCCAAGGCGCGCGTGTGTGTGTGTGCGTGCGTGTGTGCGTGTGTGCGTGTTTTCCTCAGACCTCATTTTGTAGAGCCCACAAGTTTACCAAACTGGGGAATGTCTCAGTCGAACTACTCCCATATCTTTCAATGGTGGTCTATCAAGACTACGTCTCGCTTCAAGACACCCTCCAGTCATTTGGTAATGTTTTCTCACTCGTGTCTGAGGCGGACTATGTATGTAGGCTATGTTTTCTCTAGCGTTTGAACGGATGGAGTTATGGTGCTCAAATTGTGCATGCGGGTAGGTAGTAGGAAGATCTAGTCCAAGTTCGATAATGAAGGTTATGGGTCAAAGGTCAAGGTCATTGGAGCCGAATAACCCTGCCGCGCGGTATCCTCTCTAGCGTTCGAACGGATGGACTTAGGGTGCTCAAATTTTGAATGCGGGTAGGTAATGGAGAGATCTAGCCCAAGTTCGATAATGAAGGTCATGGGTCAAAGGTCAAGGTCACTGGAGCCGAAAACGCTACCGCGCGGTTGGTGATT
>CM065693.1:52116685-52120563 GCA_017654935.2 Phymorhynchus buccinoides
TTTTTAATTTTTTTTTTTACTGCACTACAAAAAAATAAAACGCTTCAACCACAATGAGTGACCTTCACCCACCCCATCCAAAATGGCTACTCTCTCCGGCATGTCCGCCAAGGAGGAATCGCCATTTTGACGGTTTAATTTCTAGGAAACCAGAGCAAAGTGAGTGTTCCGATCCTTGAAAAGGCTGTCTTTCTGGTGATCACGACGTGTTTCTTATTCAGAGTCGCATTGACTATAAGCTGACTTCCATCTGTTTCTCTTCTGTCTCTGGTACTGGACCACAATATCTTTCTGACATTCTACACATCTACACCCCATACCGTCAACTTCGTTCTTCTGCTGACACTCGTCTCTTCCGTGTTCCTTCTGTCAGAACAAAGTCCTTCGGTCAACGTTCTTTCTCCTTTCAGGGACCAACTGTCTGGAATACACTTCCCATCAATATCAGACACTTACCTTCAACTTCTTCCTTCAAGTCTGCTGTGAAGACAAACTTTTTTCAACGATCATAATTCTTCCCCCACCAATCCGCTCCTCTGCACCCCCTTGTACTCAGTTTCCGTGAAATGATGAAGTGGCTGTCACATGGCGTGCTCGCGTGTGTGTGTGTGTGTGTGTGTGTGTGTGTGTGTGTGTGTGTGTGCGTGTGTGTGTGCGTGTGCGTGTGCGTGTGCGTGTGCGTGTGCGTGTGTGTGTGTGTGTGTGTGTGTGTATTTCTGTAAGTTGTGTACCTTTTTCAAGATATGCGTTTTTGTTCATTTGTATACATGTACTTTTCTATATTCTACTCATGTAAAATTTATGTATGTTCGTCATGTTCTGATTGTATAAGATAATTATATTCTATGTTTTATTTGTATTAAATATGTAAAGCGCTTAGAGCCCTAAATCAGAGAATAGGCGCTATATAAATAATCATTATTATTATTATTAAAACTCACCCGTCAGTGTCCGCCTTTAAGATTGTGTAACGTTGCATCTACAATTATGATTTGGCGTTGGCGTTATCACCATACACGTTCCTGCTTTTTAAAGTCACATAAAAGTGTAATTTCCCATGTACTTTAATATACCACGCAATATATACTTTCTTCCCCTCTATCCATTTCTTAAGGCCGTGTACACATACACGCGGCAACTTCACTGTATCGCTAAAAATACACATCTGCATTGCTAAAAATTCAGGACTTTCCTGGTGTTGCACTGCCTCCGGGCATTGCCTCCAGGATCGTTCCCACTATCTTTATATCTACTAATGTCCCATATGTGTCTGCTTCAGACCGGAGGACGTTAAACGGATTTTCATTCACACATACATACACACGGATGTTCCGCGCGGAATACCATGCGCAATCCGTAAATAAGTAAAAGAAAGAAAGGAAAAAAATATATACGCACGTGTCCGTATTTCCCCCCTAATCCGTACATCCGTTTCCTTCTTTCTTTTACTTATTGATTATTTCCGCGCGGAAATTTACGGATGTACTGTGTACCAGGTCTTGTCTTTGTTTTCTTAAAATGTGTGGGTTTGTTTTTTTCTCTTAGCGCACGTACACACAACTTTTTTAAATTTCCGTACGGAAACCCCGTGAATAAGGCCACGGACACATTAGACACGAAAAATATACCGATTAGGCCGTGTACACACGTAAGCGGATATTCCATGCGGAAACCCGTGCGCAATCCATCAATAAGTGAAACAAAGAGGGGAACAGATTTGCGCACGTGTCCGAATTTCCCCAATATGCGTAAACTTTTATCCTTCTTTCTTCCACTTATTTAGGGTTTTCCGTACGGAACTTACGCGTCTAATGTGAACCCGGCCTTGGGGGAAATACGGACACATGCGCTTATTTTTTTTCTTCTTCTTTCTTGTACTTAGTTACGGATTGCGCATGGGATTTCCGCAGTCTACCGTGTACGCGGCGTTAGTAAAAATTTAAATTAAAAAAAATAAAAATAAGTAGAAGCGTTTACGCACGGACATGCGTGTTCTTCTTTCTTTTACTTAGACCGCGTACACAGTAGACTGCGGAAATCCCATGCGCAATCCGTAAAAAAGTAAAAGAAAGAAGAAGGGGGGTGGGGGGGGGGGGGGGAGCGCTCGTGTCCGTATTGCCCATAATCCGTATCATGTTTCTTTCTTTCATTTACTTATTTCACCGGTTTAACGTCCGCGTCTAATGTGTCCGAGGCCTAAGTTACTGGAAAGATAGTATGCATGTGTGTAAATGAAGTCTCTTTCTCACTCTCTCTCTCTCTCTCTCTCTCTCTCTCTCTCTCTCTCTCTCTCTCTCTCTCTCTCTCTCTCGCTCTCTCTCTCTCACTCCCTCTCTCTCTCTCTGTGGCTGAATCAGTCTGTTGGTAATCGAAATCTTTTTGTTCGTGTCTTAAGGCAAAGATTAGTTGATTGTAGATGGCAAGTGTGGCATAATCATATTGAAACGAGTAATAGATATAATATTTATAGAAATATTGTTGATGGACATGATATTCAGTTTTACTTAAAATCTGATTTAGATATGTTTTTGAACAAAAAGTATAGTTAAATTTCGTTTTGGTGTATCAGAAATTAAAAGTCATTATTATAGGTACAGACAACACACGGAAAGAGATCTAATTTGCCCTATGTGTATGCAAGATGAGGAAAATGAAATACATTTTTTTATTTTGTTGTCCATTTTTGGAAACTTTACGCCGACAGTTCATCCCAGGAAAATACTATAGATACCCTTGCTTGTTTAGATTGCAATTACTGCTTAGTTCTAAGAGATATAAAGATATTAAAAATGTGTCTATGTTTTTGTCAAAAGCTTTCAAATTGAGAGAGTTACTGATATCATAGTTTTCTATTTGTTTTTCCAGTTCTTTTCTTTGTTTCATGTATTTATTGTTCCCCCCTTCACAGGGGCCAAAGGCCTTTCTGAATAAATTTCCCGTGTGTCCCGTGTTCTCTCTCTCTCTCTGTGTCTCTGTCTATCTGTCTCTGCCTCTCTCTCTCTCTCTTCTCTCTTTCTTTCTTTCTCTCTCCCCCCCCCCATCCTCTCTCTCTCTCTCTCTCTCTCTCGCTTCTCTCTCTCTCTCTCTCTCTCTCTCTCTCTCTCTCTCTCTCTCTCTTTCTCTCTCTCTCTCTCTCTCTCTCTCCAAAAAAAAAAATCTCTCTCCCCCTCGTCTGTCAGACATGTTTGAGTGACGGTTCCTCTTTTAGGTCAAATATATATCCAACAATAAAAAGCAGTATCTACTCGCCTATCCCATCAATGTACTTAAGAATGGGCTATCGTTTCGAAAACGGACTATCTTCCACTCTACAAACGTTCGCACTCTGACAATGATCGAACTTTGAAGTGCATGAGACACATATTAAACTTTTTGTTTACATCTGTGTCCTAGCTTTGGAATGCAACAATTATGGGGGAAAAAAGAGAAAGATCGAGGTTCGAAACGGGAAAGCAATGAATAGTTTATTGCAGAATTCAAAGACAAATGACTGATGGTTACTATTTGCTATTGTTCGGAAGAAGAGTAGGTATTCAATGCACTGTTGAATATTAATGTTATTTCCTCGACAAAAGACCGTAATCTCCTTTTGGATAGATTCGGGTGCGAAAAGGATACTCTTTGCTCTCTGTATGACAGACCTGTTTCATGAAAGAAAGTTTAAATCACTGTGTCTCTCTGTCTTCTGTGTGTTATATTCTGTCTGTCTGTCTGTTTGTGTACCTGTTTTCATCGTTCTTATAGGCAGATTTGTACAAAGGCCTTACATGTGCCGAAATAATTAATTACCCATTAAAATGTTCAATCAATCAATCAATCAATCTTGTTCTTGTTCTTCCTGTTCTTGTTCTTTTTGTTCTTCTTCTGGTTCTTCTTGT
>CM065693.1:52121063-52123563 GCA_017654935.2 Phymorhynchus buccinoides
GATCGGAGAGAGGAGAGAGAGAGAGAGTGGAGAGGATGAAGAGGTGAGGTAGTGAGAGAGAGGAGACGAGAGAGATGAGATGGGAGTTGGCGGAAGAGGAGCTGAATCGAGAGAGGAGTGTTCGAGGATGAGCGGATGGGAGAGATTGGAGGCGAGAGGTTAGAGGGTTTCGAAGGGAGAATGACAGGTGAGGAGAGATGAGTCCGAGGGAGAGATAGTTTTTGAGCGAGCTAGGGCGAGATCGAATGCGCTAATGGACGCCCCGAGAGGAGGGAGAGGGATGAGGATGGGGAGAGTGACGTGGACAGATGAGGGAGAGGGCGCCTGACGATGACGGACGAGATTTGAGAGGAGAGAGAGACCGAGAGAGGGCGACTGTTTTTTGAGAGGAACTGAAGCTTGAGAGCCGTGATCGAGATCGGGATGAGCTGTTTGAGAGGACGCGAGGTGGGATCGAGAGTGAGGATGACCGAGACGCGAGATGAAGGTCAGGAGGTGAGGAGAGAAGGAGGAGACGGGTGAGATGTCCGAAGATTGAGACAGACGAGAGAGAGAGAGCGAGTCTGAGAGGGAGATGTGGGAGAGACGGGGGCGAGAGAGAGAGGAGCGTGAGAGGGAGAGTGGAGGGAGAGTCGAAGTGGACGGGAGAGTGAGAAGAGAGAGAGGAGAGGGGAGAGAGAGGGAGAGGATGATGGTTGGAGGGGATGAGGAGGGAGGGGGGGGGGGTGGGGAGGTGAGAGAGGAGTGCCCGAGAGAGGAGAGGAAGGGGATTGGGAGATGAGGAGAGAGGAGAGATGACGACTGGGGGAGAGAGGAGAGAGGAGTGGATGAGGGCTAGAGGATGGAGAGAGAGGACCGAGGGAGAGGACGGAGGTTGGAAGAGAGAGATGAAGGAGAAAGGGGAAGGATGCGAGCTAGAGAGGAGACAGAGGGAAAGAGAGATTGGGGTGTTTGAGGAGAGATTTGGACGAGGGCGTAGAGAGACGAGAGAGAGGGTTTTGAGAGACTTGAGCGGGAGTGGGAAGAATGGAGGGGAGAGAGGAGGAGAGAGGCGATGAGAGAGAGAGGTGAGTGAGTGGAGGAGGTGGAGGGAGGGAGCGAGAGCGACGCGAGATAGGAGTAGGAGGAGAGGAGAGGGTTGGAAGAGGAGAGAGGGAGAAGGCGAGAGAGACGAGGAGAGAGAGAGGGGACCTGAGAGACAGTGAGGAAGAGACTTTGTGAGAGTGTGGGAACGGAGAAGAAAGAGATATGATGGGAGCGACCGAGCGAGAAGATGGAGAATGAGAGAGAGAGGAGGACCGAGGCGAGAAGAGAGACAGAGGACCAGAGACAGAGAGCAAGACGACTAGAGACAGGGATAGAGAGAGGACAGAAGACAGAGTGAGAACGGCGAAACAAGTGGGGAGAAGGAGGAAGAGGAAAAGGAGAAAAGTCAGAGAGAAAAGTAGGAGCAGAGGATAGTGACAGAGACAGGGAGAGAGAGTCAGAGGGGAGAAGTTGAGGGACGAGCAGTTCTCTGGAGAGGGGGGGGAGAAGAGAGAGAGATGGCGAGGGGGGACGACAGTAGACTTCGTGAGACGAGAGAGAGACGAGAGAGAAGATGAGGAGAGAAGAGAGAGAAGAGAGAGAGAGAGAGAGCGAGACGAGAGAGACGGAGATAAGAGGGACGAGGAGAGAGGACGAAGACGAGAGAGATGAGAGAGAGAGAGACCCTGGGGATCTAGAGAACAAAGGTTGTTCGGCAGCATCTATATTGATTAGACAGCAAATTAAGCATCAGCAAGATAATCTGTGCCAGCATATTATTATCCCCCCGCTCCTCCAATGTTCTTTTTGACTCTTTTTTTTTTCCTCGACCCGATGACTTCATTTTTTGGGAAAAAAAATCTCGGGCGCGGGCCTAGGATATATTCCTAGTAGGGAGAATACAACCGTAATCGCGACATGCAAAATGTAAGGTAAGCGTCCCATTAGATCCCTACGTTTCAAAACGTATCGTTGGGGTTTCGGTTTCGTTTTTTTAAAGAACCAGGACGCGCCTACGATTATAGTCGCTTGGGTTTCTTCTGGGTGGTTTAGCTGTGACCCACATCCAAATTTCCCCCAACTTGAAATGAGGCTTGCCTCTTTTAAAAACTGATGTTTTGGTTTGAATTTCGGGGGCATGTAAATGGAGTAGACTTGGGTCAAAACAAAGATTATTTACAGTTATAGGGTGGGAAAAACACGTGTGAAAACAGGATTTTGACAGTGATATGGGGAACCTTTGACACGATCGTCAGATTTAATTAGTCCCGCCCCAGCCAGATAGTCAGGAGAGTCAGGAACAAACAGAATTCGCTGAAAACATTACCAGCTTCGCTCGCGGCTAGGTAGCAAGAGTTTATATTAATAACAGACGTTCGTGATTATAAATGTCACGTTGTGTTAGAGACCGTCTGATCTTTTCATTAGTGGAATGAATGACTTCTTTCTTTTCTTTGGATCGGTTCGGCATTTT
>CM065693.1:52126063-52128563 GCA_017654935.2 Phymorhynchus buccinoides
ATTTCATGAGATAATTGGGGTGGGCTTCTTACCCGCCCATGCGCTTTTTACCCCGTCTTCCCCTACAAGATGGAGGAAAGATTCCTAGAAATACACAGAAAACCCATAATTGAATTATCTTTGCTACTTTTTATCTTACGGCCGTCTGAAGATTAACATTCAAGAAACATTATTTGCAGAAATCGGACACCGGCGGAAGTGGTGGTGGGTTGCATGATGAGTGAGCAAGATAACGGAGAGCGGATGAATGATTGGATGTGGTGTGAGAGTTACATATTTGTCTTAATGTCAATTTATGTTTCATATTTGTATTTGATATTTTTATTTTGATATATATTCATCTTATTTTACACGGTGGGAGACAAGTTTCCACGTGCGTTGTACAATGCCAATGGACAATAAAGAAACTTATGACTTATGACTTATTAGAAGACAGAAGTTTTGCTCTTTGCTTCCATTGACTTGATTTAAAAATCATAAAAAATCAAATATACAAAGGAATATTTCACAATTGTATTTCATGTTGTGGATACTGGTAGAATACATTTTTTTAAGATAGACATAAATATGTCCTAAACAGGAAATTGGTATTTTGGGTCCGAATGTTGTATATTTTGGCTTTTGTTCAAAAGCATTTCTGAGCTACTTATACCTGTTTTCCTCACGCACCATTTCTACCCTAGCACCACGAAAGGGACATTAAGTGTCAACATCACCATTCTGACATATGATAGTTATAAACTTCAGACAATTCTCTTTCAAATGATATAAGAACCATTCTTGTAGCGTTTTCCGTTTGAGAGCTATGAGCATTTAAAGTTGGTAGGGTGACTGTCGGCCATTTGGAGAAATCACAGTCTAAAGTTTAGCCTAGCCTGAAGAAAATGCATCAACCTACTAATTTTAAAGCACTTTATGGAGTATTTAGAGGCCATAACAAAGATTGTCCTTTATCAATATTAAAGATGAGATGTTAGAGAGCACGAAAAGTGATATAAAAGAGAAGAATTTTGACATTGCAAGCCCGTTGTGAGAAATTAGCCCAGCGACGTAATATCCCTTTCGTGGTGCTGGGTCACAATTTTGTGTTATGGCTATTAGAACGGGTGGAACCAAACTGCTATCCATTTGATGATAAGGACAGCGGAACTCCTAATTGTCTTACCCCTGACCGCATAGTTTCCTAGCCAGGCTAAGTCACAAGGTGGTGGTGAGATTAGCGTCCAGTCGGTCAGAGACCCATATGGACGGTTTTAAGTCACAAATGTATGCTAAGTCACAATGTATGCTTACACCTATATATATAGTAGGCTGAAGAGCGGTACACTTGTTTTGCTTATTCACAAACGAATGTGACAAAGCGGATATTGTTTTTGCTCGTATGTCTCTCTCTGTGTCTCTTTCTCAGTCTCTCTCTTTGTCTCAATGGCAATGTTTGTTGCTGATGCTAACAACATCCGGAAAAAAAGAAGCTTGATACCATTAGTGAAATGTTGTTGTGTTCTGATACTTTGACTAATAAGAACTGTTGGTCGCATGAGCTTTGACTTATTGCTTAAAATGAAATTACATTTTCATGTTTTGTTTGTTGCTAAAAATCTTTTTTATTTTAGTTTTTTATTTTCTTTCAACTTTGTGTACCCCCCATGTCAAATAGCATGTACCTTGCTGATGACATTAAATCATTCATTTGTCATTTGTCATTTGTCTCTTTCTCTCTGCCTCTGTCCTGTCTGTCTGTTTTGTCTCTGTCTCTTGTCTCTGTCTCTCTCTCTCTCTCTCTCTCTCTCGCTCTCCTCTCTCTCTCTCTCTCTTCTCTGCCCCCCCCTCTCTCTCTGTATGTGCTATTTAGCAGGCTATGGAAATGCAACCCTCTCTCTCTCTCTCTCTCTCTCTCTCTCTCTCTCTCTCTCTCTCTCTCTCTCTCTCTCTCTCTCTCTCTCAGCCGACATTCTTATCCTTGTAAAATAAAGAAGTATTTGAAGTTTGAAGTTTGAAGTCTCTCCCTCTCTCTCTTTCTCTCTCTCTCTCTCTCTTCTCTCTCTCTCTCTCTCTCTCTCTCTCTCTCTCTCTCTCTCTCTCTCTCTCTCTCTCTCTCTCTCTCTCTCTTGACTAGGCCCAGCCTAACTTCAGCAGAACCCCAAACAAAATGGTTTATGGAGAATGTGGCCGTTATCCACTTTATATCAATTCATATGTTGCATTGTATTCGTTATTGGTTAAGGGTTTTACAGATGAACTTTGAAAGGCTTCCACACAAAGCGTATTTTATGCTTTTAGAATTAGATAAAATAGGTAAACAATGCTGGGCTTCAAAGGTAAGGGGAATTTTGTGTTTGACAGGTTTTGGTTTTGTGTGGTATCAGCAAGGGGTTGGGCAAGTAAAAAATGTTCTTGACTGAATTTAAACAAAAACTTATTGATATGTACATTCAAGACTAGGCCCAGCCTAACTTCTTATCTTTGTAAAATACAATATTTGAAATTTGAAGTTTCAAGT
>CM065693.1:52133563-52148563 GCA_017654935.2 Phymorhynchus buccinoides
AGGCGTGTGCCGTCTCTCTTTTAATGGCCGCCAAATCGTTTGCACGAAATGTTCGCAATACAAGCCTTTTTATTTTATTTTATTTTAAATGTTATACTGTTTATCTGACGGAGTTTCGCTCACAACAAAGGAAATAGCTCCAATTTTTTTTATTTTTTTTTGACAGCACTACAAAAAAATAAAACGCTTCAACCACAATGAGCGACCTTCACCCACCCCATCCAAAAATGGCTACTCTCTCCGGCATCTCCGCCAAGGAGGAATCGCCATTTTGACGGTTTAATTTCTGGGAAACCAGAGCAAAGTGAGTGTTCCGATCCTTGAAAAGGCTGTCCTTCTGGTGATCTCGACATGTTTCTTGCAAACACTCATCCGTCAGAGTCCGCCTTTTATATTATGTAACGTTGCATCTACAATTATGATTTGGTGTTGGTGTTACCATCATACACGTTGCTGCTTTTTAAAGTCACATAAAAGTGTAATTTTCTATGTATTTTGATAGCCACGCAATACATACTTTCTTCCCCTCAATCCATTTCTTAAGGCCGTGTACACATACACGCGGCAACTTCACTATCGCTAAAAATACACATCTGCATTGCTAAAAATTCGGGACTTTCCTGGTGTTGCACTGCCTCCGGGCATTGCCTCCAGGATCGTTCCCACCATCTTTATATCTACTAATGTCCCTATATGTGTCTGCTTCAGACCGGAGGACGTTAAACGGATTTTCATTCACACATACATACACACGGATGTTCCGCGTGGAAACCCATGCGCAATCCGTAAATAAGTTAAAGAAAGAAGGGGGGAAAAAACATACGCACGTGTCCGTATTTCCCCCTAATCCGTACATCCGTTTCCTTCTTTCTTTCACTTATTGATTATTTCCGCGCGGAAAATTACGGATATTCTGTGTACCAGACCTTACTCGTCTTTGTTTTCTTAAAATGTGGGTTTCTTTTTTTGCTCTCTTAGCACACGTACACACAACGTTTTTTAAATTTCCGTACGGAAACCCCGTGAATAAGGCCACGGACACATTAGACACGAAAAATATACCGATTAGGCCGTGTACACACGTAAGCGGATATTCCATGCGGAAACCCGTGCGCAATCCATCAATAAGTGAAACAAAGAGGGGAACAGATTTGCGCACGTGTCCGAATTTCCCCCATTATATGCGTAAACTTTTATCCTTCTTTCTTCCACTTATTTAGGGTTTTCCGTACGGAACTTACGCGTCTAATGTGAACCCGGCCTTGGGGGAAATACGGACACATGCGCTTATTATTTTTGTTCTTCTTTCTTGTACTTAGTTACGGATTGCGCATGGGATTTCCGCAGTCTACCGTGTACGCGGCGTTAGTAAAAAATTTAATTAAAAAAATAAAAATAAGTAGAAGCGTTTACGCACGGACATGCGTGTTCTTCTTTCTTTTACTTAGACCGCGTACACAGTAGACTGCGGAAATCCCATGCGCAATCCGTAAAAAAAGTAAAAGAAAGAAGAAGGGGGGGGGGGGGGGGGGGGGAAGCGCTCGTGTCCGTATTTCCCATAATCCGTATCATGTTTCTTTCTTTCATTTACTTATTTACCGGTTTAACGTCCGCGTCTAATGTGTCCGAGGCCTAAGCTACTGGAAAGATAGTATGCATGTGTGTAAATGAAGTCTCTCTCTCTCTCTCTCTCACATCTCCTCTCTCTCTCTCTCTCTCTCTCTCTCTCTCTCTCTCTCTCTCTCTCTCTCTCTCTCTCTCTCTCTCTCTCTCTCTCTCTCTCTCTCTCTTTCTCTCTCTCTCTTTTTTTTCAAGTTTCTCTCTCTGTCTCTCTCTATCTCTCTCTGTCTCTGTCTTGTGTCTCTTTTACTTAAAATCTCTCTCTCTCTCTCTCTCTCTCTCTCTCTCTCTCTCTCTCTCTCTCTCTCTCTCTCTATCTCTCTCTCGCTCGCTCTCTCTGTCTCTGTCTGTCTCTATCTGTCTCTGTCTCTCTTTTTCTCTCTTTTCTTTCTCTCTCTCATGTATTTATTCTTCCACTCCAAGGCTTTCTCTCTCTCTCCCGTGTTCCCCTCTCTCTCTCTCTGTCTCTCTCTCTCTCTCTCTCTCTCTCTCTCTCTCTCTCTCTCTCTCTCTCTCTCTCTCTCTCTCTCTCTCTCTCTCTCTCTCTCGCTCTCTCTGTCTCTGTCTGTCTCTATCTCTCTCTCTGTCTCTCTGTCAAGACATGTTTGAGTGACGGCTCCTCTCTTAGATAAAATATATATCCAACAATAAAAAGCAGTATCTACTCGCCTATCCCATCAATGTACTTAAGAATGGGCTGTCGTTTCGAAAATGGACTATCTTCCACTCTACAAACGTTCGCACTCTCACAATGATCGAACTTTGAAGTGTATGAGACACATATTAAACTTTTTGTTTACATCTGTCTCCTAGCTTTGGAATGCAACAATTATGGGAAAAAAGAGAAAGATCAAGGTTCGAAACGGGAAAGCAATGAATAGTTTATTGCAGAATTCAAAGACAAATGACTGATGGTTACTATTTGCTATTGTTCGGAAGAAGAGTAGGTATTCAATGCACTGTTGAATATTAATGTTATTTCCTCGACAAAAGACCGTAATCTCCTTTTTGATAGATTCGGGTGCGAAAGGGATACACTTTGCTCTCTGTATGACAGACCTGTTTCATGAAAGAAAGTTTAAATCACTGTGTCTCTCTGTCTTCTGTGTTTATCTGTCTGTCTGTCTGTTTGTGTACCTGTTTTCATCGTTCTTATAGGCAGATTTGTACAAAGGCCTTACATGTGCCGAAATAATTATTTACCCATTACAAAAGTTCAATCAATCAATCAATCAATCTTGTTCTTGTTCTTCCTGTTCTTGTTCTTCCTGTTCTTGTTCTTTTTGTTCTTCTTCTTGTTCTTCTTGTTCTTCTTCTTCTTCTTGTTCTTGTTCTTCTTGTTCTTCTTGTTCTTATTGTTCTTGTTCTTCTTCTTCTTCTTCTTCTTCTTCTTCTTCTTCTTCTTCTTCTTCTTCTTCTTCTTGTCGTCGTCGTCGTCTTCATTATCATCATCACCATCTTCTTCTTCTTCTTCTTCTTCTTCTTCTTCTTCTTCTTCTTCTTCTTCTTCTTCTTCTTCGTCGTCTTCTTGTCGTCGTCGTCGTCTTCATTATCATCATCACCATCTTCTTCTTCTTTTTTTCTTCTTCTTCTAGTTCTTCTTCTTCTTCTTGTTCTTCTTCTTCTTGTTGTTCTTCTTCTTATTATTATTATTATTCGTCGTCGTCGTCGTCGTCGTCTTCTTCTTCTTCTTCTTCTTCTCTCTTCTTCTTCTTCTTCTTCTTCTTCTTCTGGTTCTTCGTTGATCGCTCGGACAGTTCCCTGTCGATTATGAGCGCAGATGCGTCATGCTGCCGTTATGCGCCTAACTAGAAAAAATTGGTTAGGCCCAGCATGTCCGTCTTCGGCTGGAGGAAATCTCCAGAGAAGAGTTTCTAGAAAAAGAAGGCAGGAGAATGGACCAGTAAGGCAGAAAGAGAGAAGATGACAGTAAGCGAAGGGAAAAGGCAGATTCGAAGAGAGAGAGAGAGAGAGAGAGAGAGAGAGAGAGAGAGAGAGAGAGAGAGAGAGAGAGAGAGAGAGAGAGAGAGAGAGAGAGAGAGAGAGAGAGAGAGAGAGAGAGAGAGAGTGAGAGAGAGAGAGAGAGAGAGAGAGAGAGAGAGAGAGAGAGAGAGAGAGAGAGAGAGAGAGAGAGAGAGATGTCTGAAGTCTGAAGTTTTTATTGATTAGGCCTCTCTGCCCGTTTCAATACTTTTTATCAATAAATAAATGTAAACTAAAACAATAAAACCAAGCACATACAAATAATCCATAAATTGGGATACATAATTTGAGAAAAAGAATTTATTCAGAGACAAGTGATTGACTTCTAAAAGCGAACGCTTTAGATAGAAAAAGAGAAAGAGATGAGCATGCTTTAATATCAGTAAATAATAAAACTAATTTAAAAGGATTGGGGGGAGAGGGAGAGAGAGAGAGAGAGAGAGAGAGAGAGAGAGAGAGAGAGAGAGAGAGAGAGAGAGAGAGAGAGAGAGAGAGAGAGAGAGAGAGAGAGAGAGAGAGAGAGAGAGAGAGAGAGAGAGAGAGAGAGAGAGAGGGAGAGAGGGAGAGAGAGAGAGAGAGAGAGGAAGTTACAAGCACAGAACTTCTAGAAGGTGGGGGAACTATTTGTACTAAAGAACCCCCCGGTATCCCCACGGGGGAGGGGGGGGAGACAGAAGCAATATGGCAACGATTGTTTCATTGAGGGAAAGGAGATCAGCATAAAAAGAAGTTGCTGATTTTTTATTGTTCTGTTTTTCTCTGTTATTAACTATTTTTAATTGAAATAAATAATTATTTTTAACATAAATAAATTATTTTTATTTTAAATAAATAATTATTTTTTAATAATTATTTTTATTTATTTATCTTTAATTAATAATTTCGAATAAACTATTTTTAATGAGTTACTTTCAGTTATTTGTTTTTAATTTATTATTTTTAAATAATTATTTTTAATTAACTTATTTATTCATTTAATTATTATTAATGTATATATATATATTTATTTATTAATAGGATGGTGCTTTGGGAGACAAACCAGACATAACGGAATTATGGCATAAATCGAGATTTCATTTTTGACAAGATGGCGCAGAGACGCCTAGTCAATACACACAAAAAAAACAGAATTGAGTTATATTGTCTTGTTTTGATTTTCATACCCGTTTGAAGTTTGACATGGGAAATAAATCATTTATTTTCAAAAATCGGGCATAGAAGAACACAGAATGTTTGTTTCACTTTGTCTCTGTCGCCTTTATTTAAAAAAAACACCTATCAAATAAATAAATAAATCATTTTCGAAATTGTCTTTCAAGTTGTGGATACTGGTGGAATGCATAGAAATCGACATAAATATGCCCTCAACAGAAAATGGATATTTTTGGGGGGTTGTTGACTATTTGGGGGGCTTTTGTTCCAAAACATTCTGAGCGACTTGTTTGTTTTTGTCATGCATCGTCATTTAATTTATGGGTTCATTTTTTTCTTGCATGTCTCCTTCTCACGCACACGCACGCACGCAACTCGTCAAATGAATACATAATCAGGGCAATTAAAATTAACCGAAATAACAAAAATTGTTTAGAAGATATATCAAGCGTGTGCACACACTAAAAGGAGTGAAATAAAAGTCATGTCTCTACGTACGAAGCATAAGTTTATTGCTCTTTCGTTCACTGAGAGAGAGAGAGAGAGAGAGAGAGAGAGAGAGAGAGAGAGAGAGAGAGAGAGAGAGAGAGAGAGAGAGAGAGAGAGAGAGAGAGAGGGGGGGGGGAGAGGGAGGGAGAGAGGGAGAGAGAGAGAGAGAGGGGGGGGAGAGGGGGAGGGAGAGAGAGAGAGAGAGAGAGGGGGGGAGAGAGAGAGACAGAGAGAGAGAGAGAGAGATGGAGGGAGGGAGGGAGAGAGAGAGGGAGGGAGGGAGAGAGAGACAGAAAGAGAAGGGGAGAGAGAGAGAGAGAGAGAAAGGAAGGAGAGAGAGAGAGAGAGAGAGAGAGGGGGAGAGAGAGAGAGAGAGAGGGGGGGGGAGAGACAGAGAGAGAGAGAGAGATGGAGGGAGGGAGGGAGAGAGAGAGAGGGAGGGAGGAAGGAGAGAGAGACAGAAAGAGAAGGGGAGAGAGAGAGAGAGAAAGGAAGAAAGAGAGAGAGGGGGAGAGAGAGAGAGAGAGAGAGGGAGGGAGAGAGAGAGGGAGGGTGGGAGAGAGACAGAGAGAGAGATGGAGGGAGGGAGGGAGGGAGAGAGAGGGAGGGGGGAGAGGGAGGGGGGAGGGGGAGAAAGACACAGAGAGAGAGAGAGAGGGGGGAGAGAGAGAGTAAGAAAGAGGGGGAGAGAGAGAGAGAGAAAGAGAGAGACAGAGAATGACAAACATATAGACAGACAGACAGGGAGATAGACAGACAGGCAGATAGACAGATAGACAGATAGACAGACGTGTACAGAGAAGGAGAGACCAATATAATACATTGACAGACAGTGACATAAACTTCAAAGAGAGGAAAAGAGTGTGTATGTGTGTGTGTGTGTGTGTGTGTGTGTGTGTGTGTGTGTGTGTGTGTGTGTGTGTGTGTGTGTGTGTGTGTGTGTGTGTGTGTGTGTGTGTGTGTGTGTGTGTGAGAGAGAGAGAGAGAGAGAGAGAGAGAGAGAGAGAGAGAGAGAGGCGGGCGATAGAGCCAGAGATGGACATAGAGAGAGAGACAGAGAAAGACAGACAGACATTGAAACAGACCCTTGAAGTCAGAGACAAAAGAGGCAAAGATATAAACACAGAGAGAGAGAGAGAGAGAGAGAGAGAGAGAGAGAGAGAGAGAGAGAGAGAGAGAGAGAGAGAGAGAGAGAGAGAGAGAGAGAGAGAGAGGGGGGGGAGAGAGAGAGAGAGAGAGACAAGGGGGAACAAACCACAGAAAGATATTATAATGAGAGACAGTGCTGTAAAGAGAAAGAGAATAGACAGAGACAGACAAAGAGACAGACAAGGCATGGAAACGTAGAGACAGACACACCAACAGACAGAGACAGAGACGAACACTTACCTCAAAATTCTTGGAGAAGAAAAACGAAAAACCAAAATCATCAAAACCTAGAGCAGCACAACCGAGCCAACTCTCTTCCTACTTACTACCAAAGATCTTTGCATATACAGTCACAGTATCTCGGCTGATATCTCAATTTATATCTAGAAGCCTTTTGTCTTCCGCGGCGGACGAAACGCTACCACCAGACTCTCTTTAAAGACTTGTGGAAATCTTAGCAGGCACTTCGCGAACACTGGAATATTACTGGCTCAGTGATACGCACGAGCTTTGCTGGCAAATTCATAAGTAAGTAGCTGCTTTAGGCAACACCTTGGTCTTCAGAAATGCATGATGCAAAATAATACGTGTGACGAATGTTTTTGTGTTGTTGATTTTAATGTAGATAGCGTTTGAAGAATAGACTCGTTCGCCCTCGCCCTTGTTGCCCATCCCTTAATGTGGAGAGGGGCAAACAAAAATAAAAATAATAAAGTAATATGTCGTCAGTGCGATAAACAAAACAAAACGATGTTGTGGGAATATTGTAGGAGCTGATAGTTATTTGGGTTCGTTGTTGTTGTTGCTGCAAAGCACAGTAAAGTTAAGTACAGTACAGTATAGTAGACTACAGTACGTACATCACAATACAGAACAGTACAGCACAGTACAGTACAACACAATACAGTACAGTACAGTACAATACAATGCAGAATAGTACCGTACAATACAGTACAGTACAATACAATACAGTACAATACAATACAGTACAATACAGTACAGTACAGTACAGTACAATACAGAACAGTACAGTACAGTATAATACAATACAATGCAATGCAGTACAATGCAATACAATACAGTACAATACAATAAAGTACAGTACAATACATTACAGAACAGTACAGTACAGTACATTACAATACAATACAATACAGTACAGTACAGCTACAGTACAATACAATACAGTACAGTACAATACAATACAATACAATACAGTACAATACAATAAACTACAGTACAATACATTACAGAACAGTACAGTACAGTACATTACAATACAGTAGAATACAGTACAGTACAGTACAATACAATACAGTACAGTACAATATAATACAATACAGTACAATACAATAAACTACAGTACAATACATTACAGAACAGTACAGTACAGTACATTACAAGACAGTAGAATACAGTACAGTACAGTACAATACAATACAGTACAGTACAATATAATACAATACAATACAGCACAGTACAATTCATTACATAACAGTACAGTACAATACAACACAGTAAAGTTATTAGTGTTTCTGTTTTTGTTTTTAATCACAATTTTGATAATAATTTTTTATGTTGAAGGTTCAAAGATCGGCAACGTAACTTTACATGCAAACGTTGAAGTAGGTCTACAGAGAGTTGGTCTTCAACAATTAACCGCATATGGGACCGCGGGCCGTGTGACGTCACGGTTATTCCATGAATCGAACACAGTGGATGTTCCATTTACCTGCCACTGGAATGGAAATTCCATGTATACGCCCCCCTTAGCAATGACTGGGGGGTCCTCACCGAGCGGAATCTGTTACGGACCCCAACAGCCACCCACACTCCAAATTTCAAGTCGTTGGCTTGAGAGGTTTGGGAGGAGATAGAGATGGAAGGGCGGCTAACGTGACGCACATTATAATGTGGATTAACCATTGTATGGTGCTAATATAATGTATTGGTTTTTTTGGTATTTGTATTGCACTGAACTGCATTGCATTGTATGCCACAGAAAGAAAGAAAGAACAAATGAATAAATGAACGAATGAATGAACGAACGAACAAATGAACGAATGACTGACTGACTGACTGAATGAATGAATGAATGGATTAATGAATGAATGAATGAATGGATTAATGAATGAATGAATGGATTAATGAATGAATGAATGGATTAATGAATGAATGGAAGGAACAGCGGATAAAGGAACGAATATCCAAAGAAAAAAACCTAAGAAGCGACAGCGAAAATAGAAAAAGGATTGAAGGGGTGGGGGGGGGGGGGGGGGGGGGTGTGTGTGTGGGGGGGGGTGACCCACAAAAACACAACAGTGAAAATGTTGCTTTTTAACAAAACAAAGCAAAATGAACAGTGAACATTCTGCTCTGGCACTAACAATACGCAAGGGGATATTGAAAGAAAGAAAAAGAAAGAAAATAAGAGCAGCGGGGGAGGGGAGAGGGGGAGGGGGGGGGGGGGGCAGGGGGGAGGATAGTAGTGACTTGGAGAGGAATGGATTGGGAAGCAGGGGGCTGGTTTCTCACAACAGGCTTGCAAAGTCAAAAATCTCATTTTGGGTCAATTCTGAGCTATAGGTACTTTCTTGTTCTCTAACATCTTATCTTTCATATTTATAAAGGACAATCTTTAATGTGGTCTCTAAATGGTCTTCAAAGTGTTTTAAAATGAATAGGTCAATGCGTTCTCTTGGTTTAAATGATTCTTTATTTAACCCTTTCGCCGCCAGCCTTTTTTCAGCAACAAAATATTACTAACCTTAAGTGGGTAGAGGAAAAAATGTATCTGCAACATTGGTAATTCCTCTGTGACATGCATAACATTAGGCCTATCCTTACGTGGTGTAGAGTGGCACAGTGGTATCGCGTTCGCTTCGTGTCAAGTAAACCCGAGTTCGAACCTGGGTACAGGGGATTTTTTCCTCTCATTCTAGCACTAGGCCTTAACGGTCTGAACGTGGAGTCTTTCGGATGAGACGATAAACCGAGGTCCCGTGTGCCCATGCACTTAGCATACGTTAAACCCAGTGGCAACGAAAAAGTTGTCATTTGGCCAAAATTTACCCCCCCCCCCCCCCCCCCCCCCCCCCCCCATCAATGACAAAAATCGCATGCAAAATATTTTTTTTTAAATTGGGTGGCGCGCCTCTGGCTGCGACGCGCTATCCAGGTGGGAGCAACCCGAATTTCACAGAGATGCCTCTGTGACTATAAAGTACCTAATACCTAATAATACCTCCCCAAATTAAGAAAATAGTGTCTTCGGATAACAGACCCTGATTTGATGCCTTTTAGTGACATGGGTGTTAAACCTTTGTGGTGCATAAATGCGACATTGGCGGTGAAAGGGTTAACAAACATGCGTTCTCTTAAGCTAGGCTAGACTTTAGACGGTTTTCTTTCTCAAAAAGGGGCCAACGCTCACCCTACTAATTGTAAATGCTCATAAATCCGGAACAGAAAAAAATAATACAGGAATGGTTCTTGTATCATTAGAAAGAGAACTGTCTGAAGTGTTCACATGTATAATTGTTTCAGAATGGTCAGTTTGACACTTAATGTCCCTTTTGTGGTGCTGGGTCACAATTAATTATCACCTTGTTTTCAAAGCTCTTTTTACATTTGCTTCCTTCACGCGTTATTAATTCGTCATTCAAGGGGCTTACGTTTTGAAAAGAGAGAAAGATTTTTTGAGAAAAAAATGAATAAATAAGGAGAAAAGGAAAAAACCAAACAAGAAAGGTTTGGAACAACGACAGAAAGAAAGCAAGGAAAATAAGCTACACAACAACATCTCCTTTACATGAAGCTGAGTCACAGTGGGAACATAATATGTTTTTGAGGCAGTGGGGGTTTCCATCTTTATCAAATTATTATGCTGATTGCTTGTGTTATTTTTCCTTTGTCAAAAAATAGAAGAATACTGTTATTCCAAACCTTCTTGTTCTTCTTCTTGTTCTTCTTGTTCTTCTTCTTGTTCTTCTTCTTGTTCTTGTTCTTCTTCTTGTTCTTGTTCTTCTTCTTCTTCTTCTTCTACTTCTTCTTCTTCTTCTTCTTCTTCTTCTTCTTCTTCTTGTTCTTGATCTTTCTTCTTCTTCTTCTTTCTTCTTCTTCTTCTTCTTCTTCTCTTCTTCTTCTTCTTCTTCTTATTCTTCTTGATCTTCTTCTTCTTCTTCTTCTTCTTCTGCTTCTTCTTCTTCTTCTTCTTCTTTGTTCTTGTTCTTGTTTCTTGTTCTTCTTCTTCTTCTTCTTCTTCTTCTTCTTTCTTCTTCTTCTTTCTTCTTCTTCTTCTTCTTCTTCTCTTCTTCTTCTTCTTCTTCTTGCTTCTTCTTCTTGTTCTTGTTCTTGTTTCTTCTTCTTCTTCTTCTTGTTCTTCTTCTTGTTCTTGTTCTTGTTCTTCTTCTTCTTCTTCTTCTTCTTCTTCTTCTTGATCTTCTTCTTCTTCTTCTTCTTCTTCTTCTTCTTCTTCTTCTGCTTCTTCTTCTTCTTCTCCTTGTTCTTGTTCTTGTTCTTGTTCTTGTTCTTCTTCTTCTTTCTTCTTCTTCCTCTTCTTCTTCTTCTTCTTCTTCTTCTTCTTCTTCTTTCTTCTTCTTCTTCTTCTTCTTCTTCTTCTTCTTCTCTTCTTGTTCTTGTTCTTGTTCTTGTTCTTCTTCTTCTTCTCCTTCTTCTTCTTCTTCTTCTTCTTCTTCTTCTTCTTCTTCTTCTTCTTCTTCTTCTTCTTCGTCATTCCCAGGACATAATATGGCCATAATGAGTAAGGAACGTGTGTGTATGGTTTTCTGTTTTCGCTGGTCCTCCCGCTTGCGTTCAGCAACTGCATTCTGATTTCGGAGGAACTCAAAGAAGAAAATAATTTGGAAAATTGTAGTTTTAAAGGGCAAGAGAATGGACCAATAAAGTCAGAAAGATAGTAGAGGACAGAAAGCAAAGGGAAAAGGCAGAGTCAAAGAGAGTGACAGATTAGAGGAAGTTGCAAAGCACATAACTTCCACAAGGTGGGGGAACTGTTTGTAAGAAAGACCCCCACAGTATCACCACGGGGAAAGACTCGTGGAGGGGTGGGGTCGTCCAGCTCCCCGTGTGGAGGCATGAGGCACAGCCCTAATCCAAACCTAGTCACAATGGTTTGAGTACCAATTCCAAACCATGTAAAGAATTCAATGGAGTCCTTATTTCACACAGTGAACATGTAATTTAGTCACCTCAGTGTTTCGCATTTTATCAGCTTGGCTAGACTGATTTCTCAAAATGGCAGACAGTCACCCTATCTACTTTAAACGTTCATAAGTCTAAAACGGAAAATGTTACAAGAATGGTTCTTATATCATTTGAAAGAGAATTGTCTGAAGTTTCTAGCTGTACCATTATCACAGAATGGTCTTTTTGACACTTAATGTCCCTTTCGTGGTGGGAGAGGACCCGCCTTACTGTGTAGCATGCGATTCTCCAATTTCCATTCGTCATGTCCTTTTGGACTGCTGGGATTTATACGACATTAGAAGGAAACACTACACTGCGGAGTCAATGAAGGTTTTGTTCCGTGACATTCCGCCTGACACGATCTGTAATTACTTGAAAGAGATCAATATATTTCACTGGATGTAAGCTACTGTGATGTTTTTAACTCTAGACGTGTCATGGTTTTACTTGCTAAGTTTGTGATTGAATAATGGTTTTTAACAAAAGTATTTGAAAAAACCCACTTTGATCTTGTGTTTTTATCCCTTTTTAATACGTGGTGAGATGTAACGTGGTGAGATGTAACGTGGTGAGATGTAACGTGGTGAGATGTAACGTGGTGAGATGTAACGTGGTGAGATGCAACGTGGTGAGATGTAACGTGCTGAGATGCAACGTGGTGAGATGTAACGTGGTGAGATGCAACGTGGTGAGATGTAACGTGCTGAGATGTAACGTGGTGAGATGTAACGTGGTGAGATGCAACGTGGTGAGATGCAACGTGGTGAGATGCAACGTGGTGAGATGCAACGTGGTGAGATGTAACGTGCTGAGATGTAACGTGGTGAGATGTAACGTGGTGAAATGTAACGTGGTGACAGCCCTGACATGGCCTTTGTTGTCGACGGGGCTATAACTTTAATCTTAATCTTAACCTAGGTTACATTTTAGCTAGTATTCTTGCGAAGAAGAAGAAGGACCCAAAAAACCTAAATGTATATTCAGGCTTTTTAGAAGGACCAAATAGCCTGAATATACACAAAGAGTAATTACTCCGCAGCTGACTGAAACCGGGTTTTTGTGTTGTTGTTTTTTTGTTTTGTTTTTGCTGTCCCATCTTCTGGGCCGTACAGTGGCGTTGCTCCCACGCCGCTCGTCTCGAATCCCAATTCGCAGCCACACCCCGGCTTGTTCAGGTCGCAGAATCCGAGACCAGCATTGCCTCCAGGTCGTTCCCACCATCTTCGTATCTACTAATATCTCATTATTATGTCTGTTCCAGACCGGATGACGTTAAACAGAATTTCATCGACCTCTCTGATGCCGCTTCAGCCGGCACCACACTGCATACGATTTGAGCCCAATACGATGCGAGTGCAACGATCTCTGCGAGTCACGATTCACGTGAAATAATACTTCCGTCTAAAAAAAACAAGCGCGAAATCGCAATAGTTTGTGGCACGCGGTCTATTTTTACCACTCCAATCATGAGTCACCTCCCCTGGCTTTTCAATAATTTTAATCTGTAAACCAGAATGTTATCTCTGCACCATTTCGTAACTTTTTATATCTTTTGGAAAACATTTAAAACTATGTATCCTACTTATACTCATCAAAAGAAACACCGCATACTCGTCGTGTCTGTTGTAGTGTCTGTATTACGTATGTTTATTATTTTGTACGCTTTTAAAATACATCATTTTAAAGAGCGGCCTCAATTTGAAGTGTAGCCTCGATTTGAAGTGCGACAATTTTGTCAAAATGTGCAACAATTTTGGACCGACCGACCGACCGACAGACAGACCGACCGACCGACCGACCGACCGACAAAGTGAGTTATAGGTTTGTGGCTTGAGCCACAAACAATAACTCTAACTCCTTTCGTTCACAATATACACGAATCAAACAAAAATGTGTCCGATACCAAAAACAAATAGAGATATTTTGTCAGATTCTTGTTCAGCCCTTACGTTTATGAAGTTCTAATAAAGCTTAGAGACCCAGCGACGCACCACGATTAAGTCCCTTGGATTTTTTCTGGGTTGCTGTCCCCCCATACGAATGTCCCCATATTCAAATTGAGGCTGCTCTTTAAACTGATGTGTCGGGAATGAATGAAAAATGGTGTTTTACGTCCTCTCGGTCTGAATCAGACACATATGGGACATTTGTAGATACAAAGATGGTGGGAACAATACTGGAGGCAATGCCCGGAGGCAGTGCAACACCAGTAAAGTCCCGATTTTTTAACAATACAGATAGGTGTGGCAGTAACCACGCCTCGGTTAAACCTCATCGGCTATGGTACCGCCACAATGTAGATTATACTTAACTGATGTGTCAGTTCGAATTTGGGGCCATTTATATGGGAGTCAGACTTGGTCAAAACAGGATTTATTTCCAGTTATAAGAGGGAACACACGTGAAACCCGTGATTTTGACACGTGATCTGGTGGGTCTTTAAGTGGGAAACTAAACGTTGTTACTTTCTAAATTCAGTAAACCCGATTTACTTAATTTAGAAAGTAGGCCTAATAACGTTTAGTTTCCCACTTAAGCTTTAGTAGAACTTCATAAACTTAAGCACAGGAGGCTATGCAAACATAGTGAACATAACTAGTAGGGGAAGACGGGGTAAAAAGCCCATGGGCGGGTAAGAAGCCCATGCTAATTATCTCATGAAATGAAGCAAAGTTCAGTCAAATTTGCCCATGAGACGCATTAACACTCGTCTCATGGGCAAACTGTGACTGAAATTGAGATAGTTGGCATGGGCTTCTTACCCGCCCATGGGCTTTTTTGCCCCGTCTTCCACTAGGATTTCGTCACATTTATTTAGACAGTATAATTTCGCAGTCAAGCATGCCTCACAAAATGTCAAAATCGGATCGTAATGAATCGAATAGTATGCAGTGTATCCGGCCCTCACACACAGGAAGCAGGCCATCCCCAACATGTTAGGGCTCTGAGTGGAGGGATGTACCCCTCAATACGGACATAATTATGTTTCCGTTTCCTTCATTACATTATGTGTAGGTATGTTCAGGAATACATATAATTAAAAAAAAGGTATGTTCTGGATATTGTTTTCCTGGGCGTGACGTTTGCTTGCAATCGAGTTTAATAATCGTATGCCTTGTTAACGTTGCTCGGTCGTGTTTCCCCATATCCCCTGGAAGTTCAGTTTAACGTCGCGTATCGGCTTTCGCCATGTACGACGGGCTGAACAAACCAACCAGGGAATAAACAAAAATTTATGTTCCTGAAGCACTGTCTTAGCCAAAAGGCCGAGAAGCGATCAGAATTGCCTTACTGAACTCTATCTATCTATACATATATAGAAGCCCACCATTGTCCTTCTGAAGCAAATTTCAAGTCAAGTCAAGTCAAGTCACATTTTTATTTCCAGATGGAACATCG
>CM065693.1:52151063-52156063 GCA_017654935.2 Phymorhynchus buccinoides
ATCCGACTCAAATTAACTAGGCACTGAGTCAAATATAAACCTCCACCAAGTGCTGCAATCTATTAATTTAATTTTAATTCAAAGCTGGCCGCCTTGCCTTAAAGCTAAGTCAGACCAAATTACATAGGCTAGAACATCAAGGCTACACATCAAACTGTGCGGGGATTGTCTTTAGCCGTGGCATGCTCCGAGCATAACATCATCAGTCTCCAACATCGCCCGAAGACGGAGTGTGGCTGCCCACATGGCGGGGTAATCAAAACTGGTCACGCACGTAATGTTCTCATCCGTAGCTGATACACCTGTACACTTGTGCATAGTGTTCAAGTGCTTCAGCTGTTGGAATGATAAAGATGTGCCACCCCCCATGCATTTCTCGGTTAATTGTATTTTCCCGTTTTTGCCTTTCTTACCATACATAAAGCTGTATTTTAGGAACATTTTTAGCTAATTACCTTTTTGGAATACTAACCCTAACCCTAACCCTACCCCTAAACCCCTAACCCTACCCCCCCCCCCACACACACACTATGTACTGCAGTACACCGCGATTTGTCACAGTTGTGGTTCGTTGCGTTTTTCCGTCTTATAGGGTGGGGGGTAGGGTTAGGTTTAGGGCTAGGGTTAGGGTTAGGGTTAGTATTCCAAAAAGATTATTAGCTAAAAATGTTCCTAAAATACAGCTTTATGTATGGTAAGAAAGGCAATAACGGAAAAATACAATTAACCGAGATAGGTAGGGGGGTGGCTCTAAGCGATTTACAAAACATAATTACATTGATTTAAAAGAATACATTAAACAGTCAACGTTAAAGAAGAAAACAAACAAAGAAGCAAAGAACTAACGCGAAGTAGCCTTGCACACCCACACCCTCAACACACCACCACACACTGTCAGGACACACACGCGCACACGCGATTGGCATACACGCGACAGACGCACGAACACCCCCCCGCACACACACCCAGATACACACACACACACACACACACACACAGACGCATGAACGCACACACGCACACGCGCATCCGCGCGAGCACACACACCCGCACCCGCACCCGCACGCGCAAAGACAAAAACAAACCTAGAGCGCATGCATCCTTGTACAAAAGCAAGCCCATTCTTCACACAGACAATACCCGGGATAACAAAAACAATCAGAAGAAAAAAAATCCGTCTCGAATTAACTAGGCACAGAGACAGTGCAAACCTCCACCACGTGTCGCAATTTATCAATTCAATTTTAATCAAAACTGTGTTCAATATCCGGTAGAAGCAGGCATAAAGCCAACGCACACACACACATACACGAAAAAGGGAAGCAACAGAGAGAGAGAGAGAGAGAGAGAGAGAAGAGAGAGAGAGAGAGAGAGAGAGAGAGAGAGAGAGAGAGAGAGAGAGAGAGAGAGAGAGTGAGAGACACACAGATAGACAGACAAACAGAGACAGACAGACAGACAGACAGACAGACAGACAGACAGACAGACAAACACAGATAATAACAGTGGAACCTCCCGAATAAGACCATAAAAAAATCAACCCCCCAAAAAGGTCTTAATCGGGAGAGGTCTTAATAGGGAAGTGGACACTCAGTAGTCTGGGTATGAAAGTGCGAGAAAAATTCGTTAAAATAATGGGGGGGGGGGGGGGTGTCACATCTAAAGGGCCTGCTACACTACATATGATCCGATCTCAATGCGATGCGATTGTGACGAGATTCACGTGAGAAATACTTACGTCTAATGATAAAAACTCTTCTACTTTCGCTCTTCACTATACTCAAGTAGACCCAAGACACGCATTTCATGTGAACCATGTATGACTTACATCGTCAAAATCGCATCGCGTTGAAAGCAAATCGTATCAGTGTAGCAGTCCCCTTTAGAGGGAGGGTCTTAGATCTTAATATAGGGAGGTTCCACAGTCTTAAATGCTGTCGAGGGAAACATTAATGGCAAGCGATGTTGAATAGTATTCAATGTAGGCCCGGGATTATCATCAATGTCGTGGGTGTGGCATTGTTTTCGTTTAAGGCCCTGTATTTACGAGTGCGTCTCAGACATTCAAAACGGGGATTAGTATGTAAATTAGGCTAAACAGCCTAATCGTTCTGGGAGCTTAGACTAATTTACATACTGTGCTACTCCCCCGTGTTGACAGGTCTAATTCGCTCTCGTGGTTACAGGCCTATAAGGGCACATACTACAGGTCTACAGTGACAACAGACTAGGAGTTTTTGTCTGGACAGCTGTAATTCGTCCAAATCTATACACCGCTTAATAACAGTCACCCTGAGAGCTTAGTTCTGCCTGCCTGTTTGTCTCTCTGTCTGTCTGTTTGAGCCACACAGACACAGGAAGATACAATGGAACCTCCCTTATAAGACCTTCACAAATCCTCCAAAATGAGGTCTTATAAGGGAGGGGTCTTATAAGGGAGGTAATTTTAACACTTACAAAGAAGGGCAATGTCTCAGAAAAGTAGGTCTTATGTGGGAGGGAGTCTCATAATGGGAGATCTTATACGGGAGGTTCCACTGTATAAACAGACACCATGCGCGCGCACAGACACAGACGCATGATCACACATAGCCTACACAGTGCACACACAAGCATAATATATTATGAAAGATCGGGTACACGTCAACTAAAATCGTACATATAACATTCAATATCTTGAGAGAGAGAGAGAGAGAGAGAGAGAGAGAGAGAGAGAGAGAGAGAGAGAGAGAGAGAGAGAGAGAGAGAGAGAGAGAGAGAGAGAGAGAGAGAGAGAGAGAGAGAGAGAGAGAGAGAGAGAGAGAGACAGAGACAGAGAGAGAGAGAGACAGAGACAGAGACAGAGACAGAGAGGGAGACAGAGAGACAGAGAGGGAGAGACAGACAGAGAGGGAGACAGACAGACAGAGGGAGAGAGAGAGAGAGAGAGAGAGAGAGAGAGAGAGAGAGAGAGAGAGAGAGAGAGAGAGAGAGAGAGAGAGAGAGAGAGAGACAGACAGACAGACAGATAGACAGACAGACAGACAGAAAGAGAGACGATTTAGGCAACGTTTCTAAACAATTAAAGCAATTAAAACGAAGAAAAATCATCTCTCTCCTCTCTCTCTCTCTCTCTCTCTCTCTCTCTCTCTCTCTCTCTCTCTCTCTCTCTCTCTCTCTCTCTCTCGCTCTCTCTGATCTCTCGCTCTCTCTCTCTCCATTTAATGTCAGAAAAAAGAGAATTCGTATTGATGATGCATCAAAGTAAAGTGTCCTCATATAATATGTGATATATCGTGTTATATGAGCTTGATAATCTTGTGTATGTCATATAAATGTTACGTTGTGTTCTGGTTTTTGTGTGTGTCTGGTTTCAGCTTGCTTTTGTCATTCTTATTGTAAAGTCTTCCTGTGGTTAATCGGCTTGTTCACTTTTCATATTAATAAGTAGCGTTTTTCTTTTTATTATTGCTTTTTTGAGTTTCATAGTTTATGTTCCTTAGCTCCGGCGCTGCAAGTATAACAAAGTTCACCGCATTGACATAAAGGCTGTATTTGTGCTTGTGATGAAAGGCATCACATTGATAAAATATAATGTTAACTGGAACATAATTTGTATAGCTTTACTTTGTGTTGAAGGCTCCGAACTGAAAGCGCTGCATCATTGTGTACGGATTTCGTGCATTTAGTTTTTCTCGTGCAGCACATGCATATTTTCAGCTGGAGTTGAATACACATTTTTTCCTTCGCCGGTTTGTTCTCTTTTCTAATTCACTTTGCTTTCTACCTTCGTACTGGCTGTCGAAGCTTGGTCAATCTGATTTGCTCTGCTGCCCTAGTGCAGAGGTAAGAGAAAGATAGCCTTAAGCGTTTACAGATTTTAAACATTTGACTTCGTAAAGAGAAAAGATTTTTCATTTACTTTCCACTTAATTTGCAGATTGGAATCTTGTAATCTGTTTTCATTCTTTGTGAGGAATTGTTAAATGATGTTGTAAATATAAATCTTTTGTTGGTACTGATTTTTGGCAACTTTAATTCAACTGTAATTGGTAAATTATGGTTTCGTTTTCTTGTATGTTAAAGTATTATTTTGAAATTACCATTTCAAAATTCGGACAGCTTTCCGAAAACCATTGAGTTATTTAGAAATGTGGTTTTCTTATGTTGAGACATAACTGTAACTACATAGGTGTCGGGAACTTTAAATGTATACTTTTGGTTGTTCACCATTATCGTAAAGTTAATTAATTACGATAAGTAAAGTTGCTTAATAGTGAACGAATGGAGTGTGCATGGAATAACAAACTATTAGTGTCGATGTACAGGGCACGCACGCATTAACATGCACACACAAACACAGACTTATGCTAGTTTATTGTTTTCATCCTAAGAGCACCCAGTCTGTGCGCCCAAGAGAAGGCTGCCAGGGTGACTGGAGGCGCCCACGAGCTGGTGTTGGAGCGGCCTGAGAAGAGGCGCTGGTGTTGGAGCGGCCTGAGAAGAGGAGGCATTCTGCCGAGTCAAATGCCCGGAACAAACGAGCGAGACTACGAGGTCGTCAGCTCAAATCAAGAACCTAGCGTGCAAATTGCTCCGCGAAAGAACTGAGTATTTTTGTGTGTATTTGTGCAGTGTTGTGCGTGTTGCCCTTAGGTTTTTGCTGCTGTTAATATTCTTGATATATGTATGATTGTGTGAGTGATTGAGTGTAAATAAATTGTTGTTAATATTTCAAATTGGCTTTGTTTATAATGTTTGTGGAGAGACTGAATAACGCGAGAGCATGTACTTCTGAATGAGTTGGATGTTTTGATTTCTGTCTTAACTTTCCGTTTGTGTGTGAATTTCGTTCGTGACATTGCTATTGTCATTAAAACAATGTCTGAAGCGTCTGAATCGTCTCTCTCTCTCTCTCTCTCTCTCTCTCTCTCTCTCTCTCTCTCTCTCTCTCTCTCTCTCTCTCTCTCTCTCTCTCTCTCTCTCTCTCTCTCTCTCTCTCTCTCTCTCTCTCTCTCTCT
>CM065693.1:52161063-52166063 GCA_017654935.2 Phymorhynchus buccinoides
CGGCCAAAGAGATTTGAGGACACGGCTGGCGTTGAGGAAGGTCTCCCCAAAGGCCAGCCCTTCTCTTTTGTGGCTGCAGCACCAGAGCCGGTGGTGCAAAGGGCCCCCTCCGTTCGAGAGTCATGGTCTTCCACGAGAGACTAAGCTGTACCATGACTTTCCATTACTGCAGAAAATCATCTGTTGTACAGCTCTCATGTTACTGTTGGCCCCTACTATACAGGCTAATGTCAACCAATGATAAAAGCCATTTGAGTAAAGTCCCATCGCTAGGCAAAAGCAAAATAAACAAAAGTAGGCCCGCGCTTTTCTTTCCTAAGAATAAAATCCACAGTATCAGATTAACCCTTTCACCGCCAGCCATATTTCACCCGCAAATGTCCATTAAATGTACCTGGGTAGAGAACAAAATCCATCCGAAGTGTAAGGGATTCTTCTGTGACATATATAAGGTCTATCCTTACTTCCCAAAACTCAGACAGGGGGTCCTTGGATAATAGACCCCCAATTTGATGCCTTTTAGTGACATAGGTGATAAATCACTGTGGTGCTAAAATGCGACTTTGGCGGTGAAAGGGTTACAAATAGTAAAGGTTTTCTCCCCCTTTTTTCACAAATGATCTTTTTAGAATTCAAGAACAAAATGAACCATGTAGATTATTTTTTTTTAAATTATTCTCTTACACTGGTTTGTTAGACATTATAAAGGGTCAGACGATGGGTTTTTTTTCCTTCTTTACCCCTACTGCTTTCTTCTAAAAGAAAAGCAATCACCGCTTTTCTATACTGCTTAGTCGTTGTTGTTTTTACTAAATGAGGTCAAACTATTGGAAACTGAATTAAACATTTGTCTTAACCTTTTTGCTTTGCATTATTATTTGAAGAAGATAAAATGTTTTCCTTAATTCAATTTTGTTTTCTTGCGTGGTTTCGTAATCGTACCAAGGGGGATTATAATAATAATAATAATAATAATAATAATAATAATAATAATAATATTAATAATAATAATAAGCATTTATAGCGCTTAATCTTAAAAAAAGCCCTAAGCGCTTACAATAATAAATGAATAAACCAGCAAGCAATATATAAATAAAGAAATGGCAAAAATATATTATACACACGCGCGCGCGCGCGCGCACACACGCACGCACTAAACACAGACACACGCACGCACTAAACAGACACACACACACGCAAACACACACACACACAGACACACCACACACACACACGCACACACACACACACACACACACACACAGCACACACGCACATACTACACGCATGCACACAAACACACGCGGATGGAAGGGGCACAGTACTTTGAAAAGAAATATAGCAGGCTATGATTTGAAAAGAGTAGTTTTGAGAGAAGACTTAAATGAAGAAAGGGAGTTGGCAGAACGGAGAGGTAAAGGGAGTCTATTCCAAGAGGAGGGGGCCTGGAAAGAGAAGGAGCGTTCGCCAAAGACATTATAAGACATCAGCAGTGATCTACAATCACAAATCACAATTCCACAATTATTTTTATAGTGTCTCCAAACAAGTGAAGAAATTTGTTTTTCGACATGCACTTGAAAATGAAGACAAAATAAGACATTGTTATAACCAAGCAGAAGAGATGATTTTGTAAAATAACATAAAAGCACATGTAATTGACATCAAACATAGTTATCAAAACCCACACCCCACCCTACACTCACACACACACACACACACACAAACCACACACACACACACACACACACACACACACACACACACACACACACACACACACACACACACATACACATATATACACACACACACACACACACACACACACACACACACACACACACGCACACACACACACCACACCTGAACAAGTTACACTGAGCATCCAATGATAGATCCCCCTTAGAGACTGAAAGTAATACTCACAGATAAGAATGACATCACAGTAATAATGATAACACATAGGCCTACCACAGAAAACATTAACAATAGCACAAACCTATCACTTGAGTAGGCCTATGTTCAACACCCCCACCACACACGCGCACGCACACACACACACACGCAGCACACACACGCACATACACACACGCATGCACACAAACACACGCGGATGGAAGGGGCACAGTACTTTGAAAAGAAATATAGCAGGCTATGATTTGAAAAGAGTAGTTTTGAGAGAAGACTTAAATGGAGAAAGGGAGTTGGCAGAACGGAGAGGTAAAGGGAGTCTATTCCAAGAGGAGGGGGCCTGGAAAGAGAAGGAGCGTTCGCCAAAGACATTATAACACCCCCCCACACACACATAATTTTGACTTTGACTTTGACGCACACACACACCGTGACACACACACATACACACACACACACACACACACACACACACATACACACACACACACACACACACACACACACACACACACACACACACACACACACAACACCTTCTTCTATTACAGCAATTACCTATTAGGCTTTAGGTATTAGGTACTTTTATCGTCACAGAGGCGTCTCTGTGAAATTCGGGTTGCTCCCACCTGGAGAGCGCGTCGCAGCAAGAGGCGCGCCACCCAATTAAAAAGAATATTGCATACGATTTTTGTGTGTGTTGTGACTGATGAGGAAGGAAAGGGAGGTAAATTTTGACCAAATGACAACTTTTTCTGTTGCCACTACTGGGCTTAACGTGTGCTAAAAAAATAAAGTGGAGAGAAGGTAACCTCTCTCTCTCTCTCTCTCTCTCTCTCTCTCTCTCTCTCTCTCCTCTCTCTCTCTCTCTCTCTCTCTCTCTCTGACTGTCTCTAGTTCTGTCTTTGTCAGTCTGTCTGTCTCAGTCTCTCTCTCTCTCTCTCTCTCTCTCTCTCTCTCTCTCTCTCTCTCTCTCTCTCTCTCTCTCTCTCTCTCTCTCTCTCTGCCACCCCCCGGCTGATCCTATCCCTATCAGTCTCTTTCCGAAAATATAGGCTGATCCTAACCCTATCAGTCTCTTTCCGAAAATATAGGCTGATCCTAACCCTATCAGTCTCTTTCCGAAAACAAAGTTGGGGTGGGAGGGGGGGGGGGTGGGGGGGCAGAGAGAGAGAGAGAGAGAGAGAGAGGGGGGGTACACATATACAGAGAGAGAGAGAGAGAGAAAGAGAGAGGGAGAGAGAAAGAGACAGACAGACAGACAGTTAAAGAGAATACAGTAGCCAAATTGATTTGACAGCAGAGGCCACGTAAGGTCAAACAGACTACTTTACCTGGCAGACGCTGTGATGCCAACTTATAATAAGAAAGCATTACCATACGAACTAAATTTCTACTGCTTGAATCCATAAGACACAAAACGGCAACGGCAAGTCACCGGTACCGTCACGGCAGGGAGTTTTCGGTGCATGCAGAGCGAATTCTGTCGTTGTTGTCCACGAAATAGAGACGGCACCATGAAATCTGAGAAGAAAAATTGCCTGGCTCGGTCAGCTATGGAGATGAGGGGTTTGGGTCAAGGTCACTACGTTACCCCACATGCATGTACATTTTTCTGGCATTGTTTGACCTAAAGAAAATGCCGGCGCAACAAGACAAGCAGTTCCCCCCACCCTCCCCTATGACTGGTCCATTCAATTCTCCTAACTTTTGAGAGAAATAGTTAGGCCAGCATGTCCGTCTTCGGCTGGATAAAATCTTTTGTAAGCATTGCTAGAACAAAAGGCAGGAGGTTGGAATGGACCAGTAAGGCAGAAAGATAGAAGATGACAGTAAGCCTAGGGAAAAGGCAGAGTCAAAGAGAGCGACAGAGTAGAGGAAGTTACAAACACAGAACTTCCAGAAGGTATGGAAACAATTTGCACAAATGACACAAAATGTGTGTGTGTGTGTGTGTGTGTGTGTGTGTGTGTGTGTGTGTGTGTGTGTGAGTGTGTGTGTGTGTGTGTGTGTGTGTGTGTGTGTGTGTGTGTGTGTGTGTGTGTGTGTGTGTGTGTGTGACGCTGTGAGTGTGTGTGTGTGTGTGTGTGTGTAATTAAGCATACTTAAGCTTGTTTCTGCACGCGTTCTTCATTTTGCGCATTTGTAACTTCCCAAACATTGTAACTTCCCACTTGTTTTAATGCATATTATTTGTAAAACGAATCTTACCAGCACCACCACCACCACCCAAAAAATGAGAGTATGATAAGATAGGGAAGAAGAAGAAGAAGCAGAAGAACAAGAAGAACAAGAAGAACAAGAAGAAGAACAAGAACAAGAAGAAGAAGAAGAAGAAGAAGAAGAAGAAGAAGAAGAAGAAGAAAGAAGAACAAGAACAAGAAGAAGAAGAACAAGAACAAGAACAAGAAGAAGAACAAGAAGAAGGAGAAGGAGAAGACGAAGGAAGGGCAAGAGCAAGAAGGATGATCTAGGAGGGTGGATGGATTGATAACATAATAGCACACTTCAACAACAGCAAGATCAAAATTTAACAAAAAACAAAGCAAAAAAAGAACTCTGGAAATATATTGGACACTAAACAATAAAATAAAGGGATAAATGAATCAACAAACGCGAAACAACGATTACAAAATCAAAACAACAAAGGAAACACACAAAAAATGAAAACCTGAAAGAATAATTATAATAATATAATTATTTTTTTTTTTAAACAACCACCAAAAAACGAACGTGTGTAAGTAGCTAAGCATGTAGCGTTGTTATTTATCAGCGAAACATTTCGTTAATTTCAATATCTTGAGTGATTTTTTTCTTCCGGTTTTTTTCCCTTCTTCCTTGTAGATTCTAAAAAAAAGTCCCAACCAATCAAGAAAAAAAAAGTCCATAAACATTAGAATTGTAGGCTGTAAATAATAAGTAAAACCAGAATATAACAGAAAGATGATGATCATTATTATGACTGTATTGCACCTACAATATAATACGACACTGCACTGTCCCGGTATTAAGGTGGACCATGACGGATGAGGGTTTTTTGTAAGAAACACGTCGAGATCACCATGAAAACACCCTTTACAGAGATC
>CM065693.1:52168563-52193563 GCA_017654935.2 Phymorhynchus buccinoides
GAGAGAGAGAGAGAGAGAGAGAGAGAGACTCAAACTCAAAACTCGAAAATGTTTTAATGTCAGACCTCCGGCCCACATGCACACATAATGTAATAAATGAAAACAGAACAAAAGTGAATATTCTTTCACTTAGCACTAACATGTTATCCAAATACATTTTATGATGCATAAGTTCATGTATTAACTGACATAAGTTCATGTATCAGATAAACATAAGTTTATCTCCTTTTTCAAACACATAAAATATAAACATGGCAACATCTCTAGTTATGAATGTATTTTCATTGGCAAGAAGACTTTTCCCCCTTTCACCGCCAGTGTCGCATTTTTGCACCATAATGATTTATCATCCATGTCATTAAAGCTCTTGAAATCTTTGGACAGTAAGGATAGACCCTATTCTAAATGTGTCACAGAGAAATCCCACAATATTGCAGACAAAATCTTTTTCTGTAGCCAAGTAAGTTTAATGGAAAATGTTGGCTCAAAGATGGCTGGCGTTGAAATGGTTAATAGAGAGAGAGAGAGGGGGGGGGGGGGAGAGAGTCACACAGAGGGAGATAATCATACTCATAGTCCGCCCCAGGCCGGGGTAGGCCCATTATCAGTTTATTTTTTAAAAATTATTGCTAAGTGCCTTGCTCTATAATCATTTAGAGCATGTGATAGGCACGGGCTACTCACCCGCCATACGTTTGTAGAGTATGAACCAGTTTGAGAAAAATTGAGAGCAACAAATGTAATTTTTGCTCTAAAAATGTTTTGCAACAGATGAATCCATGACTTAATTTCGGTTTTCATGCTTTTTAACCCTTTCACCGCCAAAGTCGCATTTTAGCACCACTGATTTAACACCAATGTCACTAAAAAGGCATCAAATAGGGGTCTATTATCCAAAGACCCTATTGTCATAGTTTTGGGAAGTAAGGAAAGACCTTATTTTATACATGTCACAGAAGAATCCCCAATACTGCAGATGGATTTTGTTCTCTACCCAGGTAAACTTAATGGAAATGTTTGGCTGAAATATGGCTGGCGGTGAAAGGGTTAAAACCCTTTCAACGCTAGCCATTCCTCAGCCAAAATGTACCATTAAACTTACCTGGGTAGAGAAAGGATTTTGTCTGGAATATTGGGGATTCCTCTATGACATGTATAAAATAGGGCCTATCCCTGCCTCCCCAAACTAAGGACATAAGGTCACCGGATACCAGATGCCTTTCAGTGACATGGGTGTCAAATCATTGTGGTGCCAAGAGGCGACAGTGGCGATGAAAGGGTTAATAATATATGAAGATAAATTTTGGATTTTGGTATTAGTGATTGACGATTCGGTGTGGTTCTGGGTTTTATTAAGCGTTTTCTAGGTATAAGCATGCATGATCATGATGAGGGAGCCTTACTCCAGACTGTAGGTGGGCTTGCTCCACCTTGTGGAAAGTATGTCTACGCAGGGGCGGAAATGGGGGGGGGGGGGGTTACAGGGTTTCCGGACCCCCCTCCCCCCAAAAAAAAAAAGAAGAAAGGAGGAACCCCCCATGTACGTTCAAAATGTACGTCACAAGTCATAGCTACCTTCAAAAAGTATACACAGTTAGTGGTGTTTGTGGTTTATTTGATCAAAAAAAAAAAAAAAAGTTATAGAAGGGTGAAACTAAGTACGAACATGACTCGATTTTTTTGGCTTAATAGGCAAGAAAATGCCAATGTAGCGGCCCGCAAATAGTTTGATTGAGTGTTAGAAGGCAAGTGTAGGCCGGTGAAAGGAGTTCAATCCCCGCAAATAGTTTGATTGAGTGTTAGAAGGCCCCCGCCCCCCCCCCCCCCCCCCCACACACTCCGTGTAGGGACCTTAGGATGAACCTCAGTTGAAGGTAGGGGAAAGTAGTCTTGATTGGAACGGGTAAGAACGTACGCCCATAAGTCTGAAACAATAAGATATAGCGCATCCCAACCATGCTTCCAGTGTAGCCTGAGAGGCGTTCATTCATCTGACAATAGAAGACATCCCAACCATGCTTCCAGTGTAGCCTGAGAGGCGTTCATTCATCTGACAATAGAAGACATCCCAACCATGCTTCCAGTGTAGCCTGAGAGGCGTTCATTCATCTGACAATAGAAGACATCCCAACCATGCTTCCAGTGTAGCCTGAGAGGCGTTCATTCATCTGACAATAGAAGACATCCCAACCATGCTTCCAGTGTAGCCTGAGAGGCGTTCATTCATCTGACAATAGAAGACATCCCAACCATGCTTCCAGTGTAGCCTGAGAGGCGTTCATTCATCTGACAATAGAAGACATCCCAACCATGCTTCCAGTGTAGCCTGAGAGGCGTTCATTCATGTGACAATAGAAGACATCCCAACCATGCTTCCAGTGTAGCCTGAGAGGCGTTCATTCATGTGACAATAGAAGACGGCAAGTTAAATGCAACTGAAAATTTTATTATGATTTTATTTCTTCTTTTTTTACAGAATGTTCCAATTTACAAGACACGGGTGGGTAGATTGGAACGTGATAAATCACAGGGTATAAATTGGAACAGATAAAACTGACGAGTGGGTAGACTGGAACGTGATAAATCACAGGGTATAAATTGGAACAGATAAAACGGGTGGGTAGATTGGAACGTGATAAATCACAGGGTATAAATTGGAACAGATAAAACAAAACTTTTGAAATACTTGAGTCTTTTAAAGTGTTTTAAGGAAACGTAAACCAACTCTCAAATAAAACAACACTAATAAAGATATAATAAGTGTGAAGGCCTTTTTATCTTGGTCGAACAAAAGAAAGGAGACTCTTTATCCTAGTCGGCTTAAATGGAACATCTGTTCCATTTTGGCCACCCTTTTTGTTCCAATCTAAACTAATCGTAGTCATAGAGAACCATGACATCGTACAGGCAAAGCATACCACACAGCAGCTTATGTTCAAAGTGTATGAGTAGTTTAGTCCTTGAGCTGTCGTATGCGGGTAAGTTTGCACTGACTGCATCAATTAATGTTGTATATGGCATAATTGCATTACTGCATTAATTAGTGGCTTGGCATGAGAAATGTTTGTGAACTTAACGTTTTGGCGCGCCTTTACTTTTCGCCATCTTGGCTTGCATGGTAGCCTCCCTTACCAAAGTGAATTGTTACATAGTTAAATCGATCGTCTATGCACACAAATCTCGGAGAAAATGTATTGTTCCAATCTACACTCCGTTCCTATCAAGACTACTTTCCCCAGCGGCGAGGTACTATTATACGTATGTTGTCCATGCATGTTCCCAACGGATTGTGTATCGAATGTGCTCAAATCATGCATTAGACTCTCAAACTAGGATGTAGCCTATTTGCTTTGGTTTCCTAGTGCTGATCGAAGCCCAAGAGATTTGTTAGCCATTGCAGACCTTTCACTGAGTCAAATAATGGTGTTTTACGTCCTCTCGGTCTGGAACAGACACATATGGGACATTTGTAGATACATAGATGGTGGGAACAATACTGGAGGCAATGCACGGAGGCAGTGCACCACCAGTAAAGTCCCGATTTTTTAACAATACAGATAGGTGTAGCAGTAACCACGCCTCGGTTAAACCTCATCGGCCGGCTATGGTACCGCCACAAGTGACAATTTATAATTTTAAAATATTAAATTTTTTCACTCAAAAATCCACTTTTTTTTCCCCTATCTTTATAATTTTAAATGCCCCAAATGGTCTTTTTTACCCAGAAGGCGTTAAATCTCTATTCTCTCTCTCTCTCTCTCTCTCTCTCTCTCCGCCACAAGTGATAGTTAGGTAGCCTATCTTTCATTGAGTCCCCAACGCCAGCTGTCTGGAAGTATTTTTGGACAAGAGGGGGGGGGGGGGGGGGGGGGGGGGTAGGGCCTACTCTGGTGAGGCGCCTCCACAAAAATAAATTTTAGCAATGTTTGTTTGTTTGTTGAAAGTCATCGATGGACACTGACGACTTGAAGTGGCCCGCTCTACGCAGAAAGAGCAAAGGGAAACAACTTCGTACATTGTTGCATCCAGCGAACCGTTGTGGAGTTAGCGTTCTTTAGGTCTAAGCCGTCTCTCTCTCTCTCTCTCTCTCTCTCTCAAACTCTCTTTCTCTCTCTCTCTCTCTCTGTTGGTTCTGTGGTGTGTGTGTGTGTGTGTGTGTGTACCCAAGTCATATCATTGTTTAAATTGTGCCATTTATTCTTCGCACATTGCATTAAAGTGTTAAGGGATTCTCTCTCTCTCTCTCTCTCTCTCTCTCTCTCTCTCTCTCTCCTCTCTCTCTCTCTCTCTCTCTCTCTCTCTCTCTCTCTCTCTCTCTCTCTCTCTCTCTCTCACGCTTTTATGATCTGCGCAGATGAGCGAGGCTTGGTGTAGTTATGTATGAATATATCTTGCTTAATATTTTGTGTTATGGATTTTCCCTTTTGTTTGTTTGTTTGAAACACCCCTCCCACTGTTCCCTTTGACATGGGCAGATGGCCCGGTTCATTAAAACGTTGTTCTTGTCTCTCTCTCTCTCTTTGCAAAACGTTTTCTTTAAGTCAATCACTTGTCTGCATAAAAATATTCTTTCTCGATTTCTCAATAATAAAGAAATTCTTCAACACCTCACATACAAAATGAGCTCTTTGTGCTTTACAACAGAAATGATGACTGAGAAGATAAATTAATGCTTTTTATATACCGAAAAATACATGTAAAAACAAACTAACATAAAAATCAAGAAATAAAAGGTTGCTAGCATTAAAATCACACACACGCACAACTACACACACACCGTGCACACACACTTGCATGAGAATACCCCACCGATTAATCAAACTCAGGAAAGAAGATTTTGTGGAACAGAATTGGAGTCAGTTGTAGTACTGTTTGAAGAGATAGGTTTTAACATGGATGCTATATTTAGCTTAGTGTCCATGGTTTTAAGCGCTCTTTTGAAAGAATCTGAAGAATTTGCATGTCGAATTTCGAAGGGGAGAGAATTCCACACTATAGGTGCACATACATAGAAAGAGCGGTGGCCAAAGGATTTTGTCTTGACTTGAGGAACCTGGATAATTCTGTCATGAGAAGAGGAACGGAGATTTCGATCGAGAGGGTGTGTCACTAACGGGACAAAATGTCAGCCATGAAGGCAGGAGAAGCAGTGGTGATCAATCCATAGCAGAGACGGAGAGGACAGTTTGTAATCTATTCTAGCTTGCATGGGGATCGAGCCAGTGGAGCTTAGCAAGAAGAGGCCTAACATTATCTCGCTTTTTAGTTTTAAAGGTGCACCCTGACGGATGAGATTTTGCAAGAAACACGTTGAGATCACCAGAAAGACAGCTTTCACAAGGATCGGAACACTCACTTTGCTCTGGTTTCCTAGAAATTAAACCGGCCGTCAAAACAGCGATTCGTCCTTGGCAGAGATGCCGGAGAGAGAAGCCATTTTGGATGGGGTGGGTGGAGGACACTCATTGTGGTTGAAGCGTTTTCTTTTTTTGTAGTGCAGTAACAAAAAAACAAAAATTGGAACTATTTCCTTTGTTGTGAGCGAAACTCCTTTAGATAAACTGTATAATCATTTTTTTTTTTTAATATTAAGAAGGCTTGTCACATTGCGAACATTTCGTGCAAACGATTTGGCGGCCATTGGAAAAGAGACGGCACACGCCTTCTCTTTGGGTGAAAGAATTTGACTTCCAGCACCCCCGCCAAGGAGGAATCGCAGGAAACCAGAGCAAAGTGAGTGTTGCAATCTCTGTAAAAGGTGTTTTCCTGGTGATCTCGATGTGTGTCTTACAAAAACTCATCCGTCAGGGTGCCCCTTTAAGTACAAGTCTAGCAGCAGAGTTTTGAACACGTTGAAGTTTGGACTGAAGGTGAGTAGGGCAACCAGAGAGAAGTGCATTACAGTAATCAAGTTTAGACAGAACTAAAGAGCATACTAGAGTCGGTTGGTAGCCTCTCTTCATTGTGTGTGTGTGTGTGTGTGTGTGTGTGTGTGTGTGTGTGTGATTTGCATTCCTTCACATTTATCTGTATTGTTAAAAATTCGGGGCTTTACTGGTGTTGCATTGCCTCCGGGCATTGTCTCCAGGATCGTTCCCACTATATTTATATCTACAAATGTCCCATATGTGTCTGTTCTAGACCGGCCCGAGAACGTTTGTTGATAAAGAGTGTTGATAGGCCTACTGGTAGAGAAGCCTATTAAATAGTAATAATTTTTAAAAAAAACCCATCAAGATTTAGACCTACTCTCTCTCTCTCTGTCTCAGTCTCTCTTCTGACACAGTGACACCCGCATGAAAACACATAATGCCGGACTGGCAAAGATGCCGAGAGAGAGAGAGAGAGAGAGAGAGAGAGAGAGAGAGAGAGAGAGAGAGAGAGAGAGAGAGAGAGAGAGAGACAGAGAGCGGAGAGAGCAAACATGCATGTGCTGGCGCACGTGTGGGTGTGCGCGCTTACTTGTAGGCCTATGTGTGTGGATGTGCACGCAGTGTTTGTCGATTTTGGCTGTATATCTTTGTTATAAGTTTACATAATACTTATATGATAATTAACTGTCCTTAGTCCTTTATTGTCTTAATCACTCACTCAAGTAATGTTGCTGCATAAAAAAATATCCTGTAAAAAGGACAATAAAGTATTTGAATTTGAGAGAGAGAGAGAGAGAGAGAGAGAGAGAGAGAGAGAGAGAGAGAGAGAGAGAGAGAGAGAGAGAGAGAGAGAGAGAGAGAGAGAGACGCACACGTACGCACAATTAACACTCAGGATCAAGCCCGCTCCGCTATAGGTGAAGACAGGGTAAAAAGCCCATGGGCGGGTAAGAAGCCCATGCCAATTATCTCATGAAATAAAGCAAATTTCAGTCACATTTTGCCCATGAGACGAATGCTAAACATTAACACTCGGGCTTTTTACCCCGTCTTCCCCTATCAACGTTTTCTGGCGCTTTTATAGCCTGCATCATTTGATGGACAGTGTTGCTGTAATTAACACCAACGGCCAATTAACCCGATGGACTCTCTTGCCCACAAAGAGAAACACTTCTGCCAGAAACAGCTGACCATGACCTCGCCTTGACCCTCCCAGCAGACAGCAACAGGTGGGAACGGCCGTTGACGATCGTGTAAAACTCGTTTAATTCAAGAAACAACCCCCCAGATTTTATAACATCACTCGTAATAGGTACCTAAAATTCCACACAATCTCCCTTTACGTGTGAGAACCCACTAATTGAGATGGATAGGTATGTAATTATTTTTCTTTTTTTGAAGCGATAACGGCACTACAAGTCTGCTAGTAGGCCTAATGTTGCGGTGCTGCCATCTAGGGCTGTCACATGACGCAGCGGCGCATTCTGATTGGCCCAGTGGCTGTGCGACCCCTGCATGGCCAAAAATCATAACAAGTCTGTCGTCTTCAGCCATCATGGCGAATCCTCGGAAGTTCAGCGAGAAAATAGCGCTGCACAATCAGAAGCAGGCCGAAGAGACGGCAGCTTTTGAGGCGATTATGAAAGAAGTGAACAGCGCGACTCGATCGGTAAGAATCGTTTTTGAAATGTTATCCGACATAGGCCCCACTTCCGCGCGAAAGCTGCATCCGCATCGTAGTAAGGGCCTAACCCTAGTTATCAACAATCATCGCACTTGTTATGGTAGATAACTCGTGTTGCATCGTCAATTTCATGGATGTTATTTTTTTTTCAATATTCCAGGCTGCGTATGCCAAGCAACATCTGCCGATCTCTCCCACCCTGGGTGCTTATCGGGGAGGGTCACTGCCTAACGTCAACCAGATCGGGGCGAACCAGGGTATCGATTTGCAGGTGAGACAGTTTGGTCGCGCGTGCTGTGGTCCACTTCTTCTGACTTCTGACTTCTCGCGATTGTCTCGCTCGCAATCAAAACATGGCGCCCCCCCCCCCCCCCCCACGTCGTGTCAACTCCCCCCCCCCCCTCCCCCCCCCTACTTGTAAACTCGCTGTAAACGCATCTTGATCTTGTATGAATTGTCCATTTATAATTTGAATATCCTTTCACTGCCATGTTATGATGTTACTGTTTGTGTTATGGTAAGCCAGTTACTTCAGAATTAATATATTTTTTGTTACAATACTGAATGAATGGTTATGGTGCAAATGTTGGCACCCAAAGGCAAATTAGACAGGGCAAAGCAGTGGCAAAATATGCAAAGTAAAGGCAAAATAGGTATATTTATTCCTGCTGTCAGTCTCACATTTTTGAAAAGATAAACATAAACACCACCCCCCCTTCCCCCCTCCTTACCCCCACCCCCCACACCCCATTCCTCCCATTCCTCAACCCTCCATATACGACCTCGCCCACCCCTATCCCATGCCCTTTCCTGACCCCCCGCCCCAACTGTTGACCCGTCACCTCATCTTTCCCCCTCAATTAGGCCAAGAAAAAAAAGATGTATGTTTCCGGTAACCCGACCGAGCCTAGTTTTTGCTGCCGACCCTAATGTTTTTTGGGGGGACGAGTTTCAAAAAAAAAAGAAGAAGCAATTTGAGCAGACGATGCAAGGGAAACAACCATTGCACTCTCAGTGTTGATTCTTGAGCGCGGTCTTGAGGGATTCCCGCATTTATTCCCCCTAGGACGCATAAAATCACGAACAGTGCGGCCCAACTCACGCAAAAAGAATAAAAACGAACGCACTTTTACTTTGAACGAGTGCGTAGTCGTGGCTGCCTTCTCGATATTGAGTCGAACCGAGCATCCTTTCTGTCAGCGTTTCTGATTGGCCGATGACCCTGGCTTTGTCCAATCACACAAATTGTCACTCAGGAGCACAACTTTTCAGTCCGCCATTTTTGTTTTGGTGCACACTATCGAGCTCAATGCTACAGCCAGCGATTCTCGTTCTGTTGTAGGGCCTCTAAGGCGCAGTGAGCAAAGAAAACAAAGCAAACTTGTTTTATTTCGTGTTTCGTGGCCTATCAACGAAGGATGTTTGTACAACTAAGAATACACGCATTGGGTCAGGAAGTGAAACGGAACTCGCGATGCCGATGTCATCCAGATATCTTGCACCGCGAAGAAAAAAAAAAAAAAAATTTGAAAGCCTACCTACCTACCCTATTTTTTTTGGCCATGTTCCTGGAAACATACATATTTTTTTATTTGGCCTTACATCAACACCAGTAATCCTGGTGGCTTATTGGCTACTTTTCTGTTTGCAGTTTCTTACCTGACCAAAGTCCCTCATGTCTGTGACAGCAGAACTATCAAAAAAGGAGAAATCCTTATTTGTATGATTTAGAAAGAACGGGAGTTTATTGCAATGAGAATGAGAGAGAGAGAGAGAGAGAGAGAGAGTGTGTGTGTGTTGTTGTCGTTCCATGGCTTAAAGACTCCAGGGATCATACCAGCAGCCGAAGCAATTGAACACTATGGTACAAATTTTTTATGCACCAGCTAGGGATGAGAACATTACATGTGTGACCGTTTTTGATTACCCCGCCACATGGGCAGCCACACTCCGACTTCGGAGGAGAGTGTGTGTGAGTGTGTGTGTGTAACTGTAACTAGTGTAAGAGAGAGAGAGAGAGAGAGAGAGAGAGAGAGAGAGAGAGAGAGAGAGAGAGAGAGATTATGTGTCTGTTCTAGTGTGTGTCTTACTCTTAAGACATAAATTTCTCTAAGATTCCCTACTTTGTAGTTCTGAGCCTCCAGATCATAATGCACATGTATAAGTACTGAAATATATAGGCACAGTGAAATTGGTTGATAGATTGACAGTGATCACATTAACTGGTAGTTATCAGTAAAAATACTAAAATAGTGATTGCAAAACCAAAATACTGAAAACAAATAGATCTGTCACTGTCACTAGTGTCAGTGTCACTCCTCGCCTTCCAGGCGAGTAGCTGAATAATTTTACTCGCCCGAACACATTTTCACTACACACACGCACACACACACACACACACACACACACACACACACACACACACACACACACACACACACACACACACACAGGAGAGGGAAGGAGAGAAAGGAAAAGAAGAGAAAGGAAAGAGAGGAAGAAGAAAAAAGAGTGGGAGAGAAAGAGAAGGAATGAGAAGGGGAGAGATGTGGGGAAGAGGGAGAAGGTAGAGGAGAAGATTGAGGAGGCTGTCTTTCCTTTCTTTTCAATACCAGTGCTGGCATGTTGTGTATCTTTAACAGACTGCTAAGCTTGATTTGATAGTGGGTTGGAAGGCATAGATGGTGTAGGGAGACTCCGTGTGTTGTGTGTGTTCTGTGTGGGTATATATGTGCTTGCATGCATGTGTATGTGTGCGCCGGAGAGATTGTGTTCGGCTAGAGATAGGGGGAGAGTGAGTGTGTGCGAGTATGTGTCTGGGAGTGTGAGTACATGTGAATGTTCACTTGCGTGCGTGCACGTACGTGCGTGTGTGTCTGTTGTGCGTGTGTGTCTGTGCTGCGTGTGTGTCTGTTGTGCATGTGTGTGAGTGTTTCAGTGTTGATTCTAAGGCGCTTTGTGCTCGATAAAAAGTGCTATATAAGTGTCCCTTTATTATTATTATTAAAGAACCAAGACCATGCAGTACTGAAATTTACAGTCGCCCATCGGGCTAGACTGACTTTTGAAATCTACTCTCCCACAGATTTTTTTTTATACTAGCCAATCAATGGCTACCAGGCTAGTACAGTGAAAATCGCTTAACTCAAAAATTGAAGGGACTGAAATTTTATTTTGAGATTCTATGTAAGCCAGTATTTTGAGATAAAAAGACTTTTTAAACATAAGGATTATTAAAATGGGACCACAAAGTTATTGTTGTGAGTTATCCCCTCTTTTTGAGTTGTCAGTTTTTGAGTTATCAGGAATTCACTGTAGTTTTGGCCAGCCCTGTGTTTACTTTTGATACAGTCACTGGCACTGAGTGAGTCAGGTTTTATATTGCGAGTTTCTGTGGTTTTCACTGGGCTTTGTTTCCCTGGGACTGGTTTTGAGGATAATTGGTTTTGAGGATAATTGTCCCTGATGGGACTCATGGATGCTCTTGCTTTCAGGATGTCCTGAAATGCAGGATATTGTTTTATTGCCTGGATCCGGCATCGCCGGATTATGATAATTTGAGAAGGAACGAATTTCCTATTTATAAACGTTTAGTCAGTTTCTCGCATACAATGTAGAATATAAAAGAAATGAATACATATAAATATTTGTTTGCCTTTACCAGGAACTTTATATTTTTAGGATTGTTTAACTCAAGTTGTTAACTGGGCGGCCCCTGGACCCCTGCCTTGCAGGATTTTTGACATTTAAAAAAAAAAAATCCTAACGCGGTCACTGGGTTGATTGGTTGATTCATTGATTGGTTGATTCATTGGTTGGTTCATTCGTTGGTTGGTTGGTTGGTTGGTTGATTGATTGGCTGGTTGGTTGATTGATTGATTGGTTAGTTGGTTAATTTATTGATTGGTTGATTCATTGGTTGGTTGGTTGGTTGGTTGATTGATTGACTGGTTGGTTGGTTGATTGATTGATTGGTTGGTTGGTTGGTTGATTGATTGGTTGGTTGATTGATTGGTTGGGGAATGGTTGATTGGTTGGTTGGTTGATTGATTGATTGGTTGGTTTCAGACTGCCTTGCAGCACTTAGAGGACATCAAACAGGGCCGACCCAACCTAGCGGATCGCATCCATTCCCGCGCGGACAGACAGCGACAGATGGGAGCGCCTCACAGGCAGAGATTCCCCTCTGACAAACGCGTATCCTTTTATTAATTTAGTTCGCCTTCGCTTAACCCTTTCAACGACAGCCATTTTTCACCTAAAGCTTTCCATTAATCTTACCTGGCTAGAGAAAAGATTCCGTCTGCAGTATTGGGGATTCCTCTGTGACATGCATAACATAAGGTCTATCCCTAGCAGCTCCCAAAATTAAGAACATATTTTAAGGTCACTGGATACCAGACCCTCATTTGATGCCTTTCAGTGAAATGGGTGTTAAATCATTGTGGTGCCAAGAGGCGACAGTGGCGATGAAAGGGTTAAGGCTGTGTTAGGCCAATTGACATTATAATATAAGCTAGAACACCAAGGCTATATCAAAATGTTATGCTCTGCATAGTTATGCGGGGGTTGTCTTTAGCCATGGCAAGCTCCTAGCATGACATCATCAGTCCAAAATCATCAAATTTTTTTACATCAAAATTTTCTTAGGCGGTGCTTGTCTTTAGCCATGACATGCTCCTAGCATGACATCATCAGTCCAAAATCCTCCCAAGTCGGAGTGTGGCTGCCCATGTGGCGGGGTAATCAAAAATGGTCACACACTTAACTGTTCTCATCCCTAGCTGGTGCATTTGTACCTTGGTGTTCAAGTGCTTTGGCTGTTGGGATGATCCCTGGAGTCTTTAAGCCAGGATACGACAACATGAATATAGTCCCCGGTGCCAGAGAGAGACAAAGTTTTTTTTCTCTTTTTCCGTTTTATTGTTTACCCTTTTCCCCACTCAACTTGGTTATAAAAAAACCCCACTTCCAAATGTTTTCTTATGCATGTATCCGAGTTTCGGGTATAAGAAAACTCGGATATATATAAGAAAACAAAAAATATATCTCCCTTCGATTTTCTTATAACCGAGTTTTGCTGTACATATATAGAGTAAGGTCTATCCTTACTTCCTAAAACTAACAGGGCTGCCAACCGTCACCCCTCAGGGGTATTTGTCCCTGGAAACAGTTAAAAAAATGCCACCCTGTCCCTGGAATCCACTTTTCTGTCTGGTGTCCCTGGAAACTCAGTAGAATAAAAAAAATTGTACAACAATCACTTGTCTTGTTTGCTGGCCTTGCTATTGAACACAGGAACACCCAACACAACACTTAAAATGTTTCCTTCCCAACATGCATGTCACACATACATGGGTGCATGTGGCTATGCCGGACCTGTGCCGGCAGTCTGGTTGCCGGAAGAAAATATTTCGATGGTAGAGATTTTGCCAACGTGCAACTTCTCTGACGCGTTACTCTCAACCCGTACCGAAAATGAATCTGTGGACTCGGACCACTCGGGCTTGACTCAATGATCTACCCTGACTTCGCTTCGCGCATGCGTGGAGCGCCGAAGGCTTTAACTCTGCAGTCGGTTTTGCGCTCTTTCTAGCCAGCAGCCAACATGAAGTTTTTCGAATGCGGCGACCATGAGGCTAGAAAACTGGATGCAAGATTGGCCGACGAAAAGACGAAGCCAAACAAATGGCTATGGAGTTGGATGGAAGAAGTAGACAATCTGAAACGACCTCATAGCCTGTGGCTGAAGAAAGTGAAGGAAAGAGGGACAGCGTTTTGCACTGTATGCAATGAAACAATCACCTACTTCAGTACTTGTCTTCGGGCAAGAAGGCCATGGCGCGGCATGTTAAACATCAGAAACACATGTAAGTAAATTCGTGTTGTGTTTTGTCATCAGTGGTTAAATTGACCAATTTTTTAAGTCTCTGTCTTGAATATTGAAGCACATTGGCACCAAAAAGCATCAAGAATACAGAAAAAACAGTCACAGAAATGTTGCTAGATCATGAAATAATTGGAAGTTAATGCTCGTTTTGACCCTGATGCATGACATTGCGATGTTTGTCCCTGGAAATAAGTCTGTGTCCCTGTTTTTTTCTGTAGTTTGTCCCTGGAAACTGCAACAGAGGTTTGGCAGCCCTGAACTAAGACTAACTAAGGTCTTTGGATAATACTATAGACCCCAATTTGATGCCTTTTAATGACATGTTTTAAATCACTGAGGTGCTAAAACGGGGACCCCCATTTGGGGTTCTATGAAGCACTAAAATTCTAAAGGACCCTCTAAAAGAATGTGCAGGGGGTCCCAGGGATGCACTAGAAACATTCTTTTTAGCATTCACAATGCCACTGGGACCCTCTATCCCTCCTCTAGGACCCTCTATGCTGTAAGTGAAGGAGTCCCTGGGACCCCGTGTTTTGCAGGACGATTGGGAGCTCTGTATAGTGCGACTTTGGCGGTGAAAGGGTGTTAACTCTTTCGTTCCTGAGAACCGCTTTTGAGGTTGAATGGGATCAACTGCAGATTCCTAGCTTTATAGAGCTCTCTATCTCCCTATTCCTGGGTTTCCAGAGAGAGTAAAACTGTATAAAGGGGTGTTATGTTATTGTGAATATGCGGCATGTTTTCAGCAGCCTGTTTCTCTTTCATAAACAATACCTGCCACAGTTCTTCTTCTTCGATCGCTCAGACAGTTTCCTGTCAATAATGAGCACAGATACGTCATGCTGCCGCTATGCGCCTAAGTAAGAAATAACTAGGCCCAGCATGTCCGACTTCGGCTGGAGGAATCTTTTTTAAAGCGTTTCTTGAAAAAAGGCAGGAGAATGGTCCAGACAGGCAGAAAGATAGTAGATGACAGCAAGCAAAGGGAAAAGGCAGAGTCAAAGAGTGACAGATTCGAGGAAGTTACAAGCACAGAACTTCCAGAAGGTGGGGGAACTATATATACAAAAGACCCCTCGGCATCCCCACGGCGCGGGGAGCGGGCCGAGTCCTGCACATTTGCAGAACGGCCCGCAGTTTTTACCGATCGATGCGGGAAGACCTTCGTCGTCTGCTAAACCCGTCGTCTGGACAAACTGAAAGAATTGAGCAGGAGTGAAGGATTTCTCGACATTTCATTGGTTCTTGACAAAATGTTAGTGTTAATCAAACAATCGCGTTCTTCTCGTTCTACCGACAGGAAGTTACGAGAGTTTCGGCCGCCATCTTGAATGTTCTTCAAAATGAAGCGGGCAGGGACCCTGTTTGATTTTGATTTTCGCGGAAGCAAAGTGAAAAATAAAATCTTGTTCCAAGCGAGTGTGAAGACCTCGAAGAAAAGGCTTCTACATCTAAAACGTCGGAAAAAAATGACAACAGTGGCAGTGCAAAAGAACATCGGTTCCAAAATGACTGTTTGAAAAATTGGCAGAGGTGTTAAAGTCTGTGTACGAGGGTGTGGGAGGTACTGGTTCTTATGCATGTGATGTGGGGTTGAATAGGGGGGAGTGCCCCCCTTTTTTTGATAGGAGGGGGGGACTGCCCCCCTTTTTCAGAAATCCTAGATTAAGCTCTGGAAGAGAAAATTAATAACAGTTGCATCATGTTGCATGATATCACGAGCAAAAGGATTCAATGGGATAAACTTTCTCAGCAGCTAAAGAGGTTCTCAGGAATGAACAGTAGTTGAAACTTCTCTAAATACAGAAACCAAAGAGTTAATTCTTTTGTGCTCTGAAGATCCTTAACTCGCCTCTCAGGTGGACTGTTCGCCTTACGGGTCAGCGACCTACCTCTCCCCCCCGCCAGACACCAGTTGGCGCAGGTGAGACCATTTGTATTGAACGACTAACGCATTGTTCTGTCTGTGTTCATTTCAGCTTTTCTCCTTTTCAATAGTTACTGTTAGTGTCCATTACGTTTTTCAGTGCTTGGAAATTTAACCATTTCACCGCCAGCCATATTTCAGCCAAATATTTCCATTAAATTTACCTGGGTAGAGAACAAAATCCATCTGCAGTATTGGGGATTCTTCTGTGACATACATAAAATAAGGTCTATCCTTACTTCCCAAAACTAAGACAATAGGGTCTTTGGATAACAGACCCCAATTTGATGCCTTTTAGTGACATAGGTGTTAAATCACTGTGGTGCTAAAATGCGACTTTGGCGGTGAAAGGGTTAAAATAGACAGATAACTGAAGTACACTTAACACAAAACTGGATAACACTTTCTGGTTGACGCACAGAAATCTGTTTGAAGTTGAACGGACGAAGCCCCTCTCTATTATTACTTCATGCTTAACACAAATTTATGTAAGACGCTCCCAAAAAAATCTTTGTCCCCTGAATTTTGCGTTAAGAGTACTCCACTGTATATATATTATATACACTGTTTTTGTGTGTGTTTACTTCATGTTATTTCCATTTCTTTCTTTTCTTTCTTCCTTTAGTTTCATTTCCAATTCTTTGCTGTATTTTTTTCTGTATTTTTGTCCTTTTTCTTCTTTCCTTCTTTTCACTTTTCTTTTAATAATGTTTTCTTATCTACTAGCTATTGACTTTTAAAAAAGAAATTATGTATGTCACACATATTTAAGTTTTTGTTTGAGATAATTGTTTTTCCACTCGTTTTAGCTCCCCCCCCCCCCCCCCCCCTCCGCCCCTTTTGTTTGGTTTGAAATGCGTTTTTTGTGATTTCTGAACAAGTTCACATTTTTTTCAATTTTTGTTCCCTTTTTCTTTTATATTGCTCTTTTTGTGTGTGTTGATTTTGGTGATAGTTGCGTCGGTTGCATACAGTTGTGCTAATCTATCACACTATTTCCGTTTGTCCATTTTTTGTTCTTTTCTTCTTTTTATCCCATTTTGTGTTGGTACGGTACAGTGATCACGCTAACTGTTAATTATCAGTAAAAATGCTGATTGAAAAAAAAAAAAAAAATACTGAATTTTTGTTTTTGTTAATTTTACCTGTCACTAGTCCCAAGGACTGATAATGTTTGTTGCTATGAGGACTGATAAATGAAATTTTGATATTTGTGAGTTTAAGTGGTTTTCACTGGTCTTTGTTTCCCCGGGACTGAATTGTACTTCATGAACTTCTTGAAGAATTTCTTGCATAAATCATGAAACATCCAAAAGCTTTTCAACAGGGTGGTTTTTGATGCAGGCGGTTTTGGGAAAATAGCGGCATTTGCCACGAGTGTTCGTACTCTATGCGAGACTACTAAATTACCCAAGTTCGTTGTGCCCGAGTTCTCGTGACCCCTCTAATTCAATTCAATAAAGTTCAAGGTCGTCGGCACGAGGCAAATGCCCTATTGTCGCTGATGGTTATGGATTTCAAAACTCCTAACGAGATCAGTGTGCAGTAGTTTTTGTTTGATTTTGAATAATGCTTTATGCTGGTAATATAATTTATTTTATTTGATTGGCCACTGCAACTAGGGTTATTAATGCCCTTGACGGCAAGAGTTAAGCCCTTGTTGATCAGTATCCCCAAAAGGGCATTCACTCTTGCAAAAGGCAGCCATCAAGTGGCCTCAAATAGGGTTATTGGCCAGAGTTATGCCCTTGTTTGGTCAGTACTCAACCATCTTTCCCCACCCACCAAGGGCATTCACTCTTGCAAGTTCTTTGCAGTGGCCAAGTTATGGTGCGTTGACCTATCACTCTCCTTTACTTTTTTTCTCCTTCCTTTTTATCATTTTCTTGAATTTAAAATCCCTTTTTCAAAAAGTTTTTGTGCTGGCCAAGCAAGCAAGCATATATGGTTTTGATTTGCTGTGTTACGTCGGTGTGGTGTTTTATATTTGGATTTGATTTGCTGTGTTATGTCGGTGTGGTTTGCATTATTTTGGTTTTGATTTGCTGTGTTACATCGGTGTGTTGTGTGTTATTTGGTTTTGATTTGCTGTGTTACGTTGGTGTGTTGTGTGTTATTTGGTTTTGATTTGCTGTGTTACGTTGGTGTGTAGTGTGTTATTTGGTTTTGATTTGCTGTGTTACGTCGGTGTAGTGTGTTATTTGGTTTTGATTTGCTGTGTTACGTCGGTGTAGTGTGTGTTATTTGGTTTTGATTTGCCGTGTTACGTTGGTGTGTAGTGTGTTATTTGGTTTTGATTTGCCGTGTTACGTTGGTGTGTAGTGTGTTATTTGGTTTTGATTTGCCGTGTTACGTTGGTGTGTAGTGTGTTATTTGGTTTTGATTTGCTGTGTTACGTCGGTGTAGTGTGTGTTATTTGGTTTTGATTTGCCGTGTTACGTTGGTGTGTAGTGTGTTATTTGGTTTTGATTTGCCGTGTTACGTTGGTGTGGTGTGTGTTATTTGGTTTTGATTTGCTGTGTTACGTTGGTGTGTAGTGTGTTATTTGGTTTTGATTTGCTGTGTTACGTCGGTGTAGTGTGTTATTTGGTTTTGATTTGCTGTGTTACGTCGGTGTAGTGTGTGTTATTTGGTTTTGATTTGCCGTGTTACGTTGGTGTGTTGTGTGTTATTTGGTTTTGATTTGCTGTGTTACGTTGGTGTGTAGTGTGTTATTTGGTTTTGATTTGCTGTGTTACGTCGGTGTAGTGTGTGTTATTTGGTTTTGATTTGCTGTGTTACGTCGGTGTAGTGTGTGTTATTTGGTTTTGATTTGCCGTGTTACGTTGGTGTGTAGTGTGTTATTTGGTTTTGATTTGCCGTGTTACGTTGGTGTGTAGTGTGTTATTTGGTTTTGATTTGCCGTGTTACGTTGGTGTGGTGTTTGTTATTTGGTTTTGATTTGCTGTGTTACGTCGGTGTGGTGCGTGTTATTTGGTTTTGATTTACTGTGTTATGTCGGTGTGGTGTGTATTGTGTTACGTCGGTGTGGTGTGTATTGTGTTACGTCAGTGTGGTGTGTGTTATTTGGTTTTGATTTACTGTGTTACGTTGGTGTAGTGTGTTTGGTTTTGATTTGCTGTGTTACGTTGGTGTAGTGTGTGTTATTTGGTTTTGATTTACTGTGTTACGTCGGTGTGGTGTGTTATTTGGTTTTGATTTACTGTGTTACGTCGGTGTGGTGTGTTATTTGGTTTTGATTTACTGTGTTACGTCGGTGTGGTGTGTTATTTGGTTTTGATTTGGTGTGTTACGTCGGTGTGGTGTGTTATTTGGTTTTGATTTGGTGTGTTACGTCGGTGTGGTGTGTTATTTGGTTTTGATTTACTGTGTTTCGTCAGTATGACGCATTATTTGGTTTTGATTTGGTGTGTTACATCGGCTTGATGCGTTGGGCCTTTGTCCAGGAGGTTTCAGTATCTTAATGGGCTGTCCCTGTCACGGTGAGTTCTCGGGTCACGGGTAGGCAGCCTGGGTGAAGGGAGTACAAGGTTTAATCGCATAATCATGCATGGCAGGGGTATGGGCATGATGGTGGAAGATGTAGCATGATGGTCACTATATTTGTATCACTAACTGGCCCCAGCATTAGTTTGCAGAGGCAGATTATAAGGGGGGGGGGGGGGGGGGGGTCTAGTTGCATGGAAACCCCCTTCAGCTTCCTTACAAAAGACTTTCTCTCAATCTCTTGTCTCTCTGTCTCTGTCTGTCGGTCTCTCACTCACACACACACACTATCTCTCTCTCTGTCTCTCTCTCTCTCTCTCACTCTCAGACTATCACTATATCGTTGATCCATGCCGATTTTCGGTAGCCATAAACCATTGATAAAACCCACTAGAACCCCCCCCCCCCCTCCCATCCCCCCATTTTATTAAGAGCATATTGATCCACCCTTGGTTTGTGATCCTTTAAAAAGTAAAAATATAGAGTGATAAATACACTAAAACACATAACAGTATTGGTCAAGAGCAGCTGATGGCTTGAGATGTGTATCATGGTTATCATATCTGTATACAGACCTGTTGTTTACTCTACTCTTTTCGAGTAGTATTCTACTCAATTTGGACCTCTACTACTCTTTCAAACCTGAAAATAATGCTCTTTAATTCTTGAGTACCACTCATTTTCAGTGAACATCATTTGATGGTTTAATGAATAAAGCTACACATTTTGCACCAAAACTACTCATTTCAGATATCTAGACTACTCAAGTCTCAATTTGGACCTCTACTACTCTCAAACCTGAAAATAATGCTGTTTAATTCTTGAGTACCACTCATTTTCAGTGAACATCATTTGATGGTTTAACCCTTTCGCCGCCAGCCTTTTAGCGGCATGGGTGTTAAATCAGTATGGTGCAGAAATGCGATGTTGGCGGTGAAAGGGTTCATGAATAATCAATAAAGCTACACATTTTGCACCCAAACTACTCATTTCAGATATCTCTAGACTACTCAAGACTTGTGTAGCCCTGGTGTAAACAGGTCTGTGTACATACATGTGTATTATATATCCTTTCCCAGTCACCTCAACCTGCTTTGGTTCCATTGAACGTTTGAAGGAAAGTTGAAAAGCTGTCATTTGTAACTTCATTCATCACCCTGGGATTAATGTTCAATGTTGTCAGCATAGCTTGGGCTTTAGTTTTTGGAGCTGATGGTCTGAGGTAAAGAAAGGCCCCAGACCTGTTTACTCTACTCTTTTCGAGTAGTATTCTACACCAATTTGGACCTCTACTACTCTCCAAAATTGATGACAATGCTCTTTTAATTCTTGATTGCTTAACTCATGTTCAGTGAACAGTGCTTGATGGTTTTAATGAGTAGAACTACACATTTCGCACTGAAGCTTCTCATTTCGGCTGTCCAGACTACTCAAGTCTTGTGTGTGTGTTGGGGGGTAACCAGGTCTGTTCAGTGTTGGGATTCTCACCATCCTTGCCCAGTTGCGTCAGTTGACTATGTCGCTAAACCGTTCATCATCGTTAGCACTGAAATCATTGGAAAAGTGTCATCGGTTAGCTCTTCTACTAGTTCTAGCGCCATGTATTTTTTGACGTTCTTGGTAAGTTGGTTGTCCGTTGCATCTCAACCGACAAGATGGCGGGGGGGGGGGGGGGGGGGGGGGGGGGGTTAGCTATTGTTTTCGAGTGCGCATGCATTGCTTTAAGTTTAACGGAAAATATCACTCACGTAAGCCCTCAAAATATACAAACGCGCGGCAGGCCACTTGGTAGTGATTGTCTTTGCATTTGGTGGGAGTGTTCCCCTGTGGGGATACCGGGGAGTCTTGCATAAATAGTTCCTCCACCTTCTGGAAGTTCTGTGCTTGTAACTTCCTCTAATCTGCCACTTTCTTTGACTCTGCCATAATCCTTTCTGTCATCTACTATCTTTCTGACTTATTATTGTCTCATTCTCCTGCCTTTTTTTCAAAAAAAATCTTCCAAATATTTTTCCTCCTTTGAGCTCCTCCGAAATCGGAATGTGTCGGCTGTGAAAACTGAAAACCGGACACATACGTACCTTGCCCATTATGGCCATATGGCCTGGGAACGCAGAAGAAGAAGAAGGTGGGAGTGAAGTGTGATGTACTGGGTGAATTTATTCGCCCATGGTGCTAGAAGAGTGACTGTTCATTAATAATGGGGGCATGAGTCCTGAGCTGACAATGTCAGATGTACGTTGAAAGCATTTTCATTCACATCCAGGGTTTCCTGTAATCTGTGTGATTGTATCCATCGCCTATCATGCATCTCTCATCATCTTTTACCATTGAAACTTATGCTTGGAAGGATTAGGAAGGCAACACAAAGACAAAATTGTGACCCAGCACCACGAAAGGGACATTAAGTCGCTGGGCTAGTTTCTCACAACAGGCTTCAGGGCTCCCAATCGTCCCGCAAAACAAGGGGTCCCAGGGACTCCTTCACTTAAAGTATGGGTCCTAGAGGCGGGATAGAGGGTCCCAATGGCATTGCGAATGCTAAAAATAATTTTTCCCTGGGACCCCCTGCACATTCTTTTAGAGGGTCCTTTAGAATTTTAGTGCTTCATAGACCCTCAAATGGGGGTCCCTGGGAGCCCTGGGCTTGCAAAGTCGGAAATATCTTTTTTAAATTTTTATTATCAATTTTGGAGTTATGGGTATTTTCGTGCTCTCTAACATCTTATCTTTCATATCCATAAAGGATCATCTTTAGTATGGTCTCTAAATATTCCAGAAAGTGCTTTGAAATTAGTAGGTTGAGGCAGGATAGGCTCGACTTTAGATTGTGATTTTCTCAAAATGTCCGACAGTCACCTGACCAACTTTAAATGCTCATAACTCTGAGAGAAAAAAGAAAAATAAGATACAAGAATGGGTTTTTATATATGTATATATATAGTACAAACTTTCAAAAGTTAAAAAACGCCAACAAACAAGATATAAAATACCCAAATATTCCGACGTTTATTCGTCTTCGTCAGTGGTAAAATGGCAAGTGATTAAAACAAGATTGAATCGCACATAGAAACGGATTCTGACTAAAACTCACAATAAAAAAAGGGGTGTCGTCAAAATAAAAAAGAGGTCAATAAAACTGAACTCCAGAACAAGCACGTGCCCCAACCGTGTACTAATATTATATAGCATGCACACGATCTTTTGTAAAAAGAAGGTTGAACATGCAATAAGTGAAATGGAGAATAGCTAGGAAGGAACAGCTTCTGTTTAGACATGGTGGAAGGAGAAGAAGAAGGGGAAGAGGGAGAACAGAGAGAGAGAGAGAGACAGACAGAGAGAGACAGAGACAGAGAGAGAGAGAGAGAGAGACAGAGAGAGAGAGAGAGTGAGAGAGGGGGGGGGAGGAATAGGGAGAGAGACAGAGGGAGAGTAAGTATATCTATATATTTTGCTGTCCCATCTTCTGGGCTGTACAGTGGCATTGCTCCCACTCCGCTCATTCCGAATCCCAACTCGCAGCCACACCTCACAAGAATTTATATTTATATCATTAGAAAGAGAATTGCCTGAAGTTGCCATTTTCTCAGAATGGTCGTTTTGACTTGATGTCCCTTTCGTGGTACTGTGTCACAATTCAGAATTAGATCCCTTTATATTCAATCAGCCATGTGTTAATTTTTGTTTGCCATTTTCTTAGAATGGTCGAGTTTTTGACTTAAGAATGTCCCTTTCGTGGTACTGTGTCACAATTCAGAATTAGATCCCTTTATATTCAATCAGCCATGTGTTAATTTTTGTTTGCCATTTTCTTAGAATGGTCGTTTTGACTTGATGTCCCTTTCGCGGTACTGTGTCACAATTCAGAATTAGATCCCTTTATACTCAATCAGCCATGTGTTAATTTTTGTTTGCCATTTTCTTAGAATGGTCGTTTTGACTTGATGTCCCTTTCGCGGTACTGTGTCACAATTCAGAATTAGATTCCTTTATACTCAATCAGCCATGTGTTAATTTTTGTTCGTTGTTGAGTACTTATTAATACTGATCCGAGTGTTTTGCATCGCCACCAGAATGCAATATATATCTGCATGCTGTGGACTTGTTTAGCATTGCGTAATTGCCACAAAATATGCTGTCAATGCTAGATTTCCAGTGTAGCGTGGGAACAACAGAAAACTGAGTGAAGAATGGACTTTCTCTTTCGATCCTACCATATTTTTCTGACTATAAGGCGCGCACACCCCCCTCCCTCCAAACTTTACCGTATTTTATGGACTTCAGTGGAACCTCCCTTATAAGACCTCCCATTATAAGACTCCCTCCCGTATAAGACCTACTTCTCTGAGACATTGCCCTTCTTTGTAAGTATTAAAATTACCTCCCTTATAAGACCTCATTTTGGATGATTTTTGAAGGTCTTATAAGGGAGGTCCCACTGTATAAGGTGATGCTTACACTGAGACCTCTGCGCCTTATAATGTGACTGATAATATAGTAAGAAACTATAGTAACATATTATCAGTCACATTATAAGGTGCTGAGGTCTCAGTGTAGGGGGAAAAGTATCACCTTATACAGATTCGAACCTCCCTTATAAGACCTTCAAAAATCATCCGAAATTTGTTATTAACAGCAAAGATATTCTAAAAGGGTAAGATGGATTACTTAAGAGCTCGGCGAACTGGGCTGATAGAGTTATCGTTAGTCAGGGGACAGTACACTTTTCACAGTGGAGGCTATCCAAAAACTCAGACTGGAATTTGAACGGAGACGCATTTAGGCCTACGAGTGCACAGAGTTCGTAAAGATCGACACGATCAACTGGCCTATCGACGTGTAAAATGTGTCCTGATTAAAGGGACATAACCAGTGTTTCTGTCCTCACTACTCATATAGGGAAAAGAGACCGGATGCTTATCTTCCCCTTTAGAATATCTTTGTTAACAGTATCTGAATTTTGTGTAAAATTTGGGGGGTGCGCCTTATAATCAGGTGCGCTTTGTTTTCAAGTCCGTAAAATATGGCGCTCCAATTTCAGATTTGTTGTATTTTCTTAGTTGGGGTCTGAGTCTTGGGGAAAAAAAGTATCGCCTCTGAAACAATATGGTACTCCGATTCACTTTTTGTATAACTCAGGCCTTTATTATCACAATAGTGAATACAAATATTTAACCCCTTGACTGCCAGAGAAAATTAAAGAAAAAATCTTTGGGCAAATCATGCCACGAAAAAGACAACTGTTCTGATAGAGCCAATCTGGCAAAATGGTCTGGGGATATAACTCTCTTGACTGTGTTAGAGCAAAGACCAGAATATCAGGGTTATTCCTCTTCATCTGATGACATCATCAGTGATGTCATCAGGTCAGTATGTGATACGTTGGCAGTCAAGGGGTTAAGCATATTTAATGATTTATCTTTCCCTCTCTACCCATTTTCCGCTCTTGGCAAAAATGGTGTTTTACGTTCTCTTGGTCTGAATCAGACACATATGGGACATTTGTAAATACAAATATGGTGGGAACAATACTGGAGGCAATGCCCGGAGGCAGTACGAAACCAGTAAAGTCCCGATTTTTTAAAATGAATACAGATAGCTGTAGCGGTGACCACGCCTCGGTTAAACCTCATCGACTATGGCACCGCTACAAGTAATAATAATTTTCCGCTCTTGACTTAAGTATCTTCTTAGATGTAAAGTGTGTTTGATGTTGATTTGATTTGATTTCTGTTTTATTTTGTTTATGTCATCATTTACATGTACCACAAGACAAGGGAAACAAAGTTAAAACGTTGTTTCTTTAATGCGCTTGTAAAGTTTTGTTGTTTTCTTTCTAACGGAAAACTTTCACTATTCTGGCTGTAAAATGATCCAATCAAACTTAAAAAAATAAAAAATAAAAAAAATAAAAAGTTATGAAAACGTGTGACGACGGCATCATGCGACACAGACACAGCGTCTTGCCAGGTGACAGTACAGTGGAACCTCCCTTATAAGACCTCCTATTATAAGACTCCCTCCCACGTACGACCTACTTCTCTGTCAGAGGCATTGTCCTTCTTTGTAAGTCTTAAAATGACCTCCCTTATAAGACAGACCCCTCCCTTGTAAGACCTCATTGTGGATGATTTTTGAAG
>CM065693.1:52198563-52316063 GCA_017654935.2 Phymorhynchus buccinoides
GCGTGCGTGCGTTCATTCATGTTTGTCTGTGTATGGGTGTGTGTGTGTGTGCCTGCGTGTATGTGTGTGCGTGCGTGTATGTGTGTGCGTGCGTGCGTTCATGTTTGTCTGTGTATGGGTGTGTGTGTGTGTGCCTGCGTGCATGCATGCGTGCGTGTGTGTGTGTGTGTGTGTGTGCATGCGTTCATGTTTGTCTGTGTATGGGTGTGTGTGTGTGTGCCTGCGTGTGTGTGTGTGTGTGTGTGTGTGTGTGTGTGTGTGTGCATGCGTTCATGTTTGTCTGTGTATGGGTGTGTGTGTGTGTGCCTGCGTGTGTGTGTGTGTGTGTGTGTGTGTGTGTGTGTGTGTGCGTGCGTGCGTGCGTGCGTGTGACTGTGTGTGTGTGTGTGCGTGTGAGAGGAAGAAAGAACGTTGCGTGCAATCATCATGTTTATTTTACTTTCTAATGATTCATTATTTGTTTGCCTTTAATGTTCTTGTTATCAGTGTAAAGCGCACTTAGCTCATGTGAGAAAGAGCGCTATATAAATTCCCATTATTATTATTATAATGTGCACTGACGTTCTCTGCCTCCGATGTGCACCGATAATAGTGTGCAGTGAAAATATGTACCGTACTCGGGGCTCCCCAGGGACCCCCGTTTAGGGGGTCCATAAAGTACTATGATCCTACAGGACCCTGTATGAGAATGTGTAAGGGGTCCCAGGGACGCACTGTAAAAATGGGCAAAAAATGACACAAACCATGGTCTTGGCATTCCAGGTTATAACTTCAATCAAGGACCTTTCACCGTCCATTATTTTCCCTACTTCCAGACCCCAATTCATTGAACTGATTTTCTCATTTGATCGTCTGTTCTCTCTCCCACGAATGCCATTGGAATGTTACCCCCTATGTATTTCAACATTTGCAAGGCAATGGGGACCCTCTATCCCTCCTCTAGGACCCTCTGTCAGGCATCAGAATTGTCAGAGGATGTGCACATTTCAGATGATTGATAATAGCTGTCAGAGGTTTTGCCTTTGGGTTTTTTTCAGGTAATCTTCACTGTCTGACAAAAACTTTACAACAATTTACCTTCGCCCTTTTGGTCATGTTTGGAAATTGTTTCAGCGTTGCTCCTCTATTCTGTATGGCCTTGATGTCCCTTTCAATGCGTTTTTTTTTAGAGGATTTGACCTCAGATGATTCTGACGCCTGCTCTGTACCCTAAATGAAAGGGTCCCTGGGACCCCTTGTCTTGCATGCAGGATGATTGTGAGCCCTCAGTGCTTACTGTTGCTGTTCATTCGATCGATGTGTACTGATTTCTTCCCGAAATTGTGGTGTTTCAGGACCCACTCCGACTCTGCCCTCCACACCAGCGCCATGGGGCAAGTCCCTTCCCCGGGCAACAACGGCAGCAGCGAACAGTACAGCCCCCACCACCATCCCCCCAACACCCCTCCCACGCACAAACGCAGTGAGTTGCGGCACAATCAGTGATGCCCCTGAGGCTCCGGCCATAGGACATTGACCTAATGAAATTGAAAATCCCTCCCCGTGGGGATACTGGGGAGGTCTTTTGTACATATACAGTGGAACTTTTCTTATAAGACCTTCAGAAATCATCCAAAATGAGGTCTTATAAGAGAGGGGTCTTGTAAGGGAGGTAAATTTAATACTTACAAAGAAGGGCAATGTCTCAGAGACGTAGGTCTTGGCGACGAAAATTGTGTTTTACGTCCTCTTGGTCTGAATCAGACACATATGGGACATTTGTAAATACAAATATGGTGGGAACAATACTGGAGGCAATGCCCGGAGGCAGTACGAAACCAGTAAAGTCCCGAATTTTTTAATATATGAAGAGTAGGTCTTATTTGGGAGGGAGTCTTATAATGTGAGGTCTTATAAGGGAGGTTCTACTGTAGTAGGGGTGCTTGTGGGTATGCCTGAAGCCTGAATTCAGGCACTTTGATGCTGTTTCAGGCAGCTGAGTGCCTGAAGAAAGGGCTCTTTAATAATATGATATCATTCTTTTGTACAATAGATTTCCAGACCTGTTTACTCTACTCTTTTCGAGTAGTATTCTACTCAATTTGGACCTCTACTACTCTTCAAAATTGAAACAAAATGCTCTAATTACTCATTTTCAGTGAACATTGTTTGATGGTTTAATGAAGAGGACTACTCATTTCACACCAAATCTACTCATTTCAGCTATCCAGACTCCTCAAGATTTGTGTAGGGGGTAAACAGGTCTGGATTTCGGCAAGAAAGTTCAGGCAAAAGTTTTGGTCACTGCATGCACCCATGAAATAGTTCCCCCACCTTCTGGAAGTTCTGTGCTTGTATCTTCCTGTAATCTGTCACTCTCTTTGACTCTGCCTTTTCCCTTTGCTTTCTGTCATTCTGCTATCTTTCTATTTAACTGGTCCATTCTCCTGCCTTTTTTCTATGCTTTCTTACAAAGATTTCTCCAGCCGAAGTCGGGCATGCTGGGCCTAACTATTTCTTAGTTTGGCGCACAACGGCAGCATGACGCATCTACGCACATGCGACAGGAAACTGTCTGAGCGAGCAAAGAAGAAGGAGGAGAAATCGAAAATATTCTTTGGGGTTCTCCCCTGTCAGGACAAACGTCCGATTAATTTTTTTAGCACTAGCACGCTTACGTCTTGTTGATTGCTGCAAGAGCCAGGACCCTATTGATTTCCTTTTGTTTTAGGACGGTTTGTCTGTCCTATCACTTTTCGATCCTCGGTACATCACTGCACAATTCTTCCTTCAATTATGGTTAATCTTTAGTTCAACAAATATCGTGTATCATCATGGCGTCTTCTTTTTTCGTGACTTGGAACTGAAGCATTTATTATCTCGTGCAGTTTATGTAACCCTCTTGCATTTATTCCGGTCAAAAATATGAATGCGTTCAGTGCAGCCGTTTGTTAGTTATTCTAGATGAAAATTTGGCCATATTTCGGCAAAAAGTTGACCAATCGCATTGATATTGCACATTTGACATAAGAAATATAAATACTCTTCAACTTTCGTGTAAGTTTAATTAAAATCGGGTAAAACCCCCAACAAATTCCACAAAAGGACATCAGTGAATGTGACATACACAAATTTACATACATTTGAATAACTTCCAAACTGTTTAACATGTCATCACCAAACTTCTTTCTGCACTGGGCCAGAGTAAGTGGCTACAATACCTGAAAGTTAGTTTTGTGATGTCACTTCCGGTTTTGGCTTTTCCGTGAACCAACTGAAAGCTGCCTGACCCTAGCAGGGGCACTTCCGGTTGGTACTTCCGGTTTGCTTTTATACCGGAAGTGTTGGAAATTTATATCTAAGCATATACTGAAAACATAAAGGTATTCCTTTCAGCCGTTTTTTGAGATATTCAAGATTGAAATGTTGTCGAATTTGCCATTCGGCAAAATCATTTAATATTGCAAATTTGGCAATCCCTTAATGCCCTACAATTTTCCTGAAGATTTTATTCAATTCGGACGGGGAAAGATAGGGGAAGAAAAAGAAGAAAAATGTCTTACAAATGCAGTAGTATTCTACTTGAAGGGTAGAATCCTTTGAAGACGATGGTGTTGATGATAATGATGACGATGACGATGTTCCAGTCATGGAGATGGTGGGTGAGGACTCTCCAGACTCTCTGCAGGTCAAAGGCTACTGGGACTCGCCCAAAATGGGCAGCGGTCCGCGACCCAAATCCTGTGAGGTGCCCAACATCAAGTGAGTGACCCGTTCAGCTTGGGCTGAACTTTTGACGCCTCTACGTTGGAACTGATTTCAGTTGGCCCTCTGCTATATATAGGGCCTTGATGGGTCTTTGGCCGCGTTTCTTTGAGGATTGGACCATTGAACATTCTGATGCTTGCATTAGGGCATTTGCCACGAGAGTTCTTTCTCTATACTGGACTACTAATTTGCCTGCACTCTTCTGCCCGAGTTGCGCTGACCTTTCTAATTCAACTCGGTGAAATTCATATATATATATATATATATTTTTTGCTTCCAGAATTGCTAAAGAATTTGGCTTATTTTCCGATATCTGCGGTTCGACGATCTTGTTCCGTTTAGCAGGGAAATGAGAGTGTGTTCACTAACCCTAGGCTGCACATTTTAATTGAAATTTTAACAATAATCGAAATATTAAAGTAATCGAATACAGCATATACATGCATTGGATGCTTAACTGGTTGTGTTACATAATACTATTTAATCACAGAATAGAACACAGAGTCACATTTTTATTATTATTTTCCCTCCAGCATCTACCCGTCTCAGGAGCAAGAGCTTTCCCCAGGAGGAGGGGGAGGAGCCCAGCCCCACCATGGCATCCCCGTGTCCAGCAACACCGGCTCCTTGCCCGACCTGACGGTCCTCCACTTCCCCTCCCCCCTCACCACCCCCCTGGACGCTGAGGACACCAGCGGTGGAGGGGGTTATGGAGGGGGAGGTGGTGGTGGGAGCGGGGGCTCCCCCTCCTCCCTGTCCCCCACCTCCCCCCACCACCACATGGCCATGCCCCCTCCGCCGGGCCCCCCCCTCGCCGCCTCCCCCCACAGCCCGGGGCAGTCCCCTGGGCAGAGGCGGCGGCACGTGCAGACTGTGCCTTCCCCCCTGGTACTCAGCAACGGCACGCAGATCCACGGGCCGCTTTCCCCGCCGGTAGGTTGAGTTTTCCCCCCTTTTTTGGGGGGTGGGGGGGTGTTTTTGTGGTGTGTGTGCGTGTATGTACAGTGGAACCTCCCTTATAAGACCTTCAAAAATCATCCCAAATGAGTGTCTTATAAGGGAGGGGTCTTTACTCTTATAAGGGAGGTAATTTTAATATTTACAAAGAAGGGCAATGTCTCAGAGAAAGTAGGTCTTACGTGGGAGGGAGTCTTATGAGGGAGGTTCCACTGTATTCGTAAAGCGCTTAGAGCTTGGGCCGATTTTGGGGGCCTGTCTTACCGCCCGGAAGGTTTTCGCTTTATGTGTGTATGTATGTATTCGTAAAGCGTTTAGAGCTTGTGACACTGACAAACTTTGGGACGGCAGATTCTTGGGCCTGTCTTACCGCCCGGAAGGTTTTCGCTTTATGTGTGTATGTATGTATTCGTAAAGCGTTTAGAGCTTGTTGTGACACTGACAAACTTTGGGACGGCAGATTCTTGGGCCTGTCTTACCGCCCGGAAGGTTTTCGCTTTGTGTGTGTGTGTGCGTGCGTGCGTGTGCGCTGTTGTATGTTCTTGGCTGTACAGTGGCGTTGCTTCAACGCCGTTCAGTTCACATCCCTACTCGCAGCCAACAACCCACCACCACCACCACCACCACCTTCCACCCTCCCCAGTTTTTCAGGTTGCAGAATCCAAACGAGATTTATGGGCCTCTGTCGCCACCGGTAGGCTGAGTTTCTTCGTGTACGTGGTGTGTGAGACTGTATTTTTGTAAAGTGCTTAGAGCGCATTGCCTTCTATTCCCCCCCCCCCCCCCCCCCCCCCCCCCCCCCCATCAGCAATGGAATGCTTCATAGTGTTCCCATTCAATCAATTTTTTTTTCATTAACTCATTACGGACGAATTACGAGTATACTCGGAACAGGAGAACACCAGTCAGCCGCCTACTTACGTGTATTCTAGGAACAGCAATTTTTAAAAAGTCTAAAACCTGTCAAAATCTATGGGTTTTTTAATCCAAGCCTTGTGTTGCGATTTACATCTCTTCATCACTGTTCCAGCTTTCGTTTTACTTATGTTTAGCACTTCTATCTTAATTTGTAATATTACAAATGTAAAAAATAAATTCAGCCATAGAAAAGCCTCAGAAAAGACTCCAATACGTTTTCATTAACGGTGATAGTAACAACGAGACTTAAATGATTCAAATTTTAATACAGTTAACCACAATCTCAAAGCAAAAAATAAACTTGGATGAACCAGTAATGTTGTCAAAAACTGAATCATTGACAGTGTGAGTTTTATTTCGCTTCTTATTTGTTATATTATTTTTACTAGGCAGCCCCAGGCCAGTAATGAAGTTTACCTAAGGAAGTGAAGTCCTGAAGGGGCTAAAAATGTATTCTGCCATGTGAAGCACCATCCATAATTTTTGGCTCTCACAGCAGTAAGCCTTTCATTGAGGAATGTGTAGCGCGTATCTTGGGTGAAATCTGACGCTGCATACATGTGGAGTCTAATATTATTACCAGCAGGATGGAAGCCTGGTGTCAAGTGGGCATTGTGTGTGTCGGTGCAGAGAATTTAGCCGCGCTCAGCCTATAGGTGGCATTCTACGAGCTTCTATCTCGCTTAGATCTTCGATGTAGGTACAACCCCCCAGGGGACTATGTTCCATTGTCATAGAGGTTTTGCTGAGAATTTAGCAGCGCTCAGCCTATTGTCAAGCACGTGTGTACACCCGAGTCACACAGTTCACAGTGCTGTTGGGTACAGGGGATTTTTCCTCTCACTCTGCACTAGGCCTTACGGTCTGAACGTGGAGTTTTTCGGATGAGACGATAAACCGAGGTCCCGTGTGCCCATGCACTTAGCACACGTTAAACCCAGTGGCAACAAAAAAGTTGTCATTTGGTCAAATTTTACCCCCTCCCCCTCCCCTCTCCTTCCTCACCAGTCACACAAAAATCGCATGCACACAAACAAAAAAAGTTGGGTGACGTGCCTCTGGCTGCGACGCGCTCCCCAGGTGGGAGCAACCCAAATTTCACAGAGACGCCTCTGTGACTATTAAGTACCTAATACTATTTTTTTTCTTCTAGGCAGCCCCAGGCCAGTAATCCGGTTTACCTAAGGCAGTGAAGTCCTGAAGGGGTTGAAAATGTATTCTGCCATGTGAAGCATCATTCATTCAGGAATGTGTAGCGCGTATCTTGGGTGAAATCTGACGCTGCATACATGTGGAGTCTAATATTATTACCAGCAGGATGGAAGCCTGGTGTCAAGTGGGCATTGTGTGTGTCGGTGCAGAGAATTTAGCCGCGCTCAGCCTATAGGTGGCATTCTACGAGCTTCTATCTCGCTTAGATCTTCGATGTAGGTACAACCCCCCAGGGGACTATGTTCCATTGTCATAGAGGTTTTGCTGAATGCTTTAAGAGTGTAGTTTTACTATTATATTAACCTCCAACTAGGGTACAATAATATGAACTTGATGTTTTAAAAATGAACTATTTCGTTCCCACCAAGGGATATAACATAATACACTGCTCGAGATAGTAAGCTCCCCCTTTATTTTGAATGTAGATCTATTCTTGAAATCATTAATTCTTGCGAAATAATAAATGTTGATGTTTTTAATCATTGAAATATATTTCATTTACTTTTAAAAGGTGTACAAACTGAAAACTGAGACTTCAAATTTATATCCTATTGATATTTTTCTATCAAGGAATATTAATTGTGAGACCTACATCTCATTGAATGTCTATTTATCGTAACATATTCAAACACAACCATATCACACTACATAGCCTTACTTTTCGTTTCGCTTCTAGATCTATTTCTGTCCTGATCCTAATGCTTTAGACCTATTAATGTTCAACATGACGCAATACAACTTTTACGCTCGAGTACAGTTGGATAGTGTTGAAAGAAGACAAACGTATTATTGAAAATGGACAGTTGATATGGATAACTGAGGTTGGTTAGGAATCAATTACACACAGCCAGTGAGCCACGCACACACACACCACACACACATACACACACACACACACATGGCGCGCGCGCACACGCACAGCACACACACACGCACGCACGCACACGCACACACACACACACACACACACACACATTGAGTTCTATTAAATTTGCCTCTGTAAATTTCTGTCTGTAGGCCTACGACAATGGGGTAGGAACACAAGCCAGGGGGGGGGCAGGATTGCACAACACACACATTGGGGGGGGGGGGGGGGGGGGGGGGGGGGGGGGGGGGGGGGGCCTGGGGGGGGCGCAAGCGCACGGACAAGACGAATGGATGGATATATTAAATTACATGACTTAGATAATCCTACACAAATACTTTATTATTGTTATTTTTAAACATAATCATAATCAAGGGGGAGGGGGTAGCTCCGAGTGGTCAGTTGGGGTGGGGTGATGGGTCTGGGTGGATTGCCTCCCAGAAGCTGATGATAATTTGAATGTAAAAGATGCAATCAAGGCTTCTCGTGAGAGAATAACTGTAGCATGGAACTACAATTTGTCTTCCTCTTTTTCTTTCCATTTTTTGTCTGAGGGGGTGGAACCCCTGTAACCCCCCTGAAATCCATCTTTGATGCAGTACCAAGTCCATGACAGCAATGTGTAGTGAATGGGCTGAGACTATTAACTCTTTCGTTTCCTTGTGTCCTTTCTTTTTTTCTCTTTTGTTTTGCCGTTATAAAATTTTTTTGGGGGGCAGAGAGATACGTCTGCCCCCCACCCCTCCTCGAAGCCAGGGGGGGCAGCTGCCCCCCCCCCCCCCCCCTCCTGCCCTCCCCGTTCCTACGCCAGTGTACCTGTCTCTGTTTCTCGTTTATGCGGACATGAGCCATTGGGCCTATTTCGGGAGAGAGGGAGGGTAGTCTGGAGAAAAGAGTTTCAAGCCTGAAAACTTTAGGAACAGCTCCCTCCTTGGTATCTTTCAAGAGGGGGCTCTTTCTAAATGTTAACGAGGGGACCATAGCTCAAACTAAGGGTAAATGAACGGAAGTTGTGCCAGTCGGTGTTTGGATCCAAAAAGTGCTTCGATAGCTGGATTTGTCTTGCCTGGATATTGCAAAATAAAGGTCTATGGTCCCCCCCCCCCCCCCCCCCCCCCACACACACACCTCCCTCCCCCCCCCCCCCTTCCACACACACCCACACACACACACACACACACACACAGACACAGACACGCACGCACACACACACACACACACACACACACACACACACACACACACACACACACACACACACACACACACACACACACACACACACACACACACACACACACACACACACACACACACACACACACACACACACACACACACACACACACACACGCACACACACACACACACACACACACTCACACCAGAAACCCAGGAACCTCCCCTCCCCCCGATCGGTCCCTGACAGTTTTTGCCATGGCTGTGGTTCTGCAGCAATAGCCTACATGTGGTCTCCTTTACTCCCTGTTTTCCCCTTATCAGAGGAAGGGGAATATCATTATATTATTATATTGTATGCACACAGTAGAGACAAATGATCTTTGCACTAGACTCCATCCTAAAAAGGTGTGATGCAGAGGTATCATGAGATGTTTATCAAAATGCTGTTTCGTCTGAAATATCAGTTTCAGTTTACAGCAAAGTGCCTGTGCCAAGGAACTGATAAAACATCAACTCTATTAAACAGCAATATGCTAATGTGAAAGATCTTGATGGAATATTAACGCCATTTCCTGCAATGTGTCAATGCCAAGTTTCTTGCAGCAACTCAGTCTCCTCCTGAATCTGATGTCAGGCATGGGGTGGGGGGGGGGGGGGGGGGGGGGGGGGGTGAGTTGGGGACAGGTGTCAACAAAAACGTGTTCTTTATAACTTATTCTGTGGATAATTGATGTGTGGTTTTGTTTGGGGTCACGCTAATTCAGTAATTGTTTTACTGAGTAATGCCTGTAAGGATATCTAGTACCTCTCAGTAATACTCGCCATGGATTATTTTATATTATGAAGTTTGCAGTTTGGATCTCAGTAGTTCTGACAACGAGGTTTTGTAATCTGCCTTGAGTTTAGGGACATATACATATTGATATTTTATATTTCAATTTAAACTATATTTATTAGTATGATACATGTTTAACTTATTGCGTAAATAGTATGGAGATTATTCGTTGTATATTACAACAAAATAATTAATAATGCTTATAATAGTTATATAGCGCATAATCTTGCAAAGCAACTCAATGCGCTTTTCACTCACCATTCGTACAAACATTTCTAACAAACTGGCCCATGCACACATCTCTATGAAAATGAATACATATTAGAGAATGCATTGCATATAATCATAACACAACACACCAACACCCACCTCCCTTCAACACCACCTCCCCAACCATCCCCCCACCCATCCCCACCCCTGCCCCCCTACTCCCCACCCCCACCCCATACACACACACACACGCGCACGCGTTAACCTCATACTCAACGTCTTCAATGAGCTGGAAAACAAGAGTGGGGAAAGGATCATAGACTTTGCAGAGAGAAAGCTTTCCTGAAGAAGTGGGTCTTTAGTTGGGACTTGAAGGAAGGAAGAGAACTGGTTACGGGTATGGTCAGGGAGAGAATTCCAAACGTTTGGTACAGATACAGTAAAGTGAGAAAAACATATCTGTCCCACAGGGAAAATTTATGAAAGCTATCAAAATAACCCCTGCCTAACGTACGCACAGGGGGAGGGGGGGTGACTGCGTATGTGTGTGTGCGCATGCATGTGTATATGTATGTGTGTATAAGATAGAGAGACAGTGAGTGAGGGGGGGGGGGGGGGGGGGGGGGGGGGGGAAAGAAAGAAAGAAGAGAGAGAGAGGGAGAGAGACTGTGTGGGCTTGAGTGTGTGCATGCATGTGAGAGAGACAGATTACGTAGCATTGTGCCCCCGTCTGTGTCCCCGATTTAGCCTCTATGTAGGCTACCCACGTCTCTATGTGTCCACATTTCTACATGTCCACGGACATGTAGAATGAAGAAGAAGAGAGTATGAACTGTGCTGAACTTTTTCTTTCTACGGCTGCCAGTGAAAACCTCCGTCATACGACCCCTCCAATTTACGACCGATTTTTCCGGACATTTTGGAAGTCTTAAAATAGAGGTTTGTCTGTAGTGCATAAATTGTAATGTTTGCCGTTCAGTTCCAACAGTTTCATTTGTGATTTAAATCTATTACAGTGATTAAAGAAAACAAAAGGCAACATTCTACAATCGAATGAATTTAATGAATAGATCTACACCCAAACACAGGGGCGCTTACTGTTTTGAGAAAGTTTATTTTATCTCCCTTTTCGGGGAAGAAAATAGTTCATTTTTAAAACGTCAAATGCTCTTTATTGTACCCTAGGTGGAGGTTAATAATAGGAAAATTACATTATTTTCGATTTCTACCACCATTCTGTGACAATGGAATATAGTCCCGCGGGGCATTGTAGGTCAGTTAAAGAATTTTGTACCCTGGAATGTCACCTACTATTGTCAAGCATGTGCGTACACCCGAGTCACACAGTTCACAGTGCTGTTGGGTACAGGGGATTTTTCCTCTCACTCTGCACTAGGCCTTACGGTCTGAACGTGGAGTCTTTCGGATGAGACGATAAACTGAGGTCCCGTGTGCCCATGCACTTAGCACACGTTAAGCCCAGTGGCAACGAAAAAGTTGTCATTTGGTCAAAATGTGCCCTACTCCCTTCCTTCCTCGTCGGTCACACATTTGGTCAAATTTTACCCCCTCCCCCTCCCCTTTCCTTCCTCATCAGTCACACAAAAATCGCATGCAAAAAAAAGAGAAAAAAAGTTGGGTGATGTGCCTCTGGCTGCGACGCGCTCCCCAGGTGGGAGCAACCCGAATTTCACAGAGACGCCTCTGTGACTATTAAGTACCTAATACCTAAGAACTTTTTTAACATAGAGATGGTCAAACAGTCGTCACTGCTGCCACCCAACAGTGGTAAGGATGGGGATGTTGATGCGGATTATAATGATGAGGATTTACCACATTTTTTGGATCATTAGGCGCTGCTGTGTATAAGGCGAATAGGGCAATTTTCAAGAAAAATCTGAAAAAATTAAAGTAACAGGCGCCCTCGTTTATAAGGTGATACACACCTCGCAAAAGAAAGTCGAAGTTCGAAGCCCGTACACGGTAAACGCTTACCGACCGTCATTACTGCTGTCATAAACGAGAGTTGGCTCCCTTCTCAAACAATCGAACTTCCTTTTTGCAACTTCCGGTTGTTGTGTTTGGACTTCTCTTTGCGAAAACTGGTAGAATTATGGCATTTTAAGCTCTACAAAGATGCTTTTTACATCCAATGAAGGGTTATGGGCATCTGTTGGACGATATATCAGATGATAATAGGGATTTGGAAGCATTTTAACGAGAGTATTCGTCGTATCGGCGACTCATTACCACTTTCGATATTGTGACTCACAGTAGACTGTACTGAACACGGGAATAATCGTTGCCTCTCTTCTCATGATTTTGTTTACTAATAGGGCGCCCTTGTTTATTAGGCGCATAGGTCGAAATTGGAGAAAAAAATATGACCTTATAGTCTGAAAATTACGGTACTAGGATGAAAATGTGGGACATTTTGATTTGTATACCTATTTTCCGGACTACAGAGCGCACCCTTGTCTAAGCCGCACCCCCTGAATTTTATTAAAATTCTGGAGAGAGAAAAAACCCAACAACGATAAAGCCGCATTCAGTGTCTAAGCCGCAACTGAGACTGAAAAAAAATTAACCTGAGCCGACGAACGACGGATGCTCGAAAGCCGTGGCAACTTTGACAGTCCGTGTTGCGCTCGCAAACAAACTGCACCGAGTTACAGGCCTAGTCTTCACCATTGGCTTTTATCCAATCACAGACTTTGTCTTCAGCTTCGTCATAATATCTGCATATTGCCTCTTTCTGGGCAGGTTCTTCCCTTTGTTTAACTCATTCGCAACGATTTTGAATTATTAAAAAAACCTCGCAAATCACTCCAGCCATACACACAAACAAAGCAGACATAAACAAAAGGAGAAATGAAAGAAGATTACTGTGTTTTTACTTCAGGTTTAGACATAGGGAAGTGGTAGATCAGACTTTTTTTTATATGTAGACTTTAGATAGAAAAACTCTCTACACCAATTGGTTTCCCCGCAACGAACCACTACAGAGGCAAAATTGTGGTCTAAGGGAGCGAAGCGAGTTTAGAAGTGACCAAGGTATGGTGTGCACACAGATTTACTTCCCTTGAAGCAAATGCGTCAAATTGACAGCTATCTATTAATTCCGGACATATATGTCTGGAACGACTTGAATGAGTGAATTCTTCGCATTGAGTAGGGGATATTGGTCCATGTGGCTTTTTATCTTGTTGTGACTGTGTTGTGTTTATTTTCTGATGACTCCTGTGGCGAAATCGATGTAGGCTTTAGTCTTTGCCGTGTTGCAGTGATGCTGTTGCTTTTCGTTGTACAGTGGAACCTCCCTTATAAGACCTCCCGTTATAAGACTCCATCCCACGTAAGACCTACTTCTCTTGAGTCATTGCCCTTCTTTGTAAGTATTAAAATTACCTCCCTTATAAGACCTCATTTTGGATGATTTTTGAAGGTCTTCTAAGGGAGGTTTCACTGTACTTGATTTAATTTTGTTATACAATGGAACCTCCCTTGTAAGACTTCCCATTATAAGACTCAGACCTGCCAACCCGTACGATTTTGGCGTATTTTGTATGCCAATTTACCCAAAATACAACCAGTATGTAGGGTGAATACAAAATACGACAACAAAAAAATTGTAGATAAAAATTTTTTAAAGCAGTTTGATCCCCGAAATGATCGTTCGTTCGAAATCAGCGTTTTAGCATAACTGCGAAGTGTTGGAGGGCAACCACGACTTGCAAACGAATCTCGCTTGGCCAAATCTCGCGGTGCTAGAAGGTTTGTGATGCGCGCCAACTTGGTTTATCAACACGCACCGAAGTGAAGAGAATTTTTGAAAATGTCGAAACGCAAAAGCGACAAGCCTCCTGACGTAGGCAAAGCAAAGAAGCCATCGAGCAAGATCACAAAGATTTCTTAATAGATATTTAACTATCCCTGGAATTCGAGAGTCGACGCGAGGAAAGACTTACGCATGTTGCAGCTACTGTCAAGTCGACTTCTCCATTGCCAGTTCTGGAAAGTTTGACATTGAGCGTCACTGCAACAGGAAAATGCATCAAGATCGTGTGAAAGTGAAGCAAGCTGCTGCAGGCTCAATGTGCATAGAAGCATTTATGCCGACACAGACTTTCTCTGCCAATGAAAATGACACAGTTGTTCACTGTGAACGTGATATGTACTACAGACAAACCTCTATCTTAAGACTTCCAAAATGTCCAGAAAAATCGGTTGTAAATTGGAGGGGTCGTATGACGGAGGTTTTCACTGGCAGCCGTAAAATGTATTACCTTCGCCGACTTCTGTTAATCACCTCCACTCTCGTCCAAAAAGTGGTTTTCGTGCTTTTCCTACGCTTTCCGTCGTAAATCTGCTTTCAGACCGTGGTTGTCCCTATGCTCGAAGTCGCAGAGGTTTTCACTGGCAGTCGCGTTTTAGAAGTCGTTTAGAGAAATAGTTCAGTGCCAACAAATCCGGTTCAAATACTCTTAACTTCTGTATTGACAGCGGCAAAAAATAGTTCTGTGCAAATTAATCCCTACATACAATGAGAAATAGAGTTGTCCTTAAGGCCCTTCTTAATAGGCCATTCATTTGGATCACGATCCTGGTTCGCAGGGTTCGACGAACTCTAGATCGTTCGTTCAAGAGTTCGTCATCCTCCTTGTGTCTTAATCAAAGTCGATCTAGGTTTGACAAACCTAGTTCGAGGGGGATGACAAACCCTTCGTTCAATGGTTCGGAGTTCGGACAACATGTTCTCCGAACCTGGCGATCCTTTTTTCTGATTGGTTTCTGATTGGTTGAAACCAAGAGCGCTCTTCTTCGTGAAAGGAAGTGTTTGTATTAGCGTCTATTTTTAGCTACAAAGAACGACAGAGAGATTGGCGTACACAATGGACCAGTTTCGAGCGTACACAAGTCTCGGCGCATTCCGACTGTTCATTTCTGTCTGGGTTTCGTTTGGTTATGAAGAGCTGTTTTGCTTCTGCAGACAAACAGAATTTGGACGCATGTTTGCTTGTGACAATCCATTTTTGCATGCGTTTGTCTGAAATCAAAGCCCAAGGGTGTAAAGTTTTGCCCTGGATGGAAGTTCAGTTTAACGTCGCGTATCGGCTTTCGCCATGTACGACGGGCTGAACAAACCAACCAGGGTATAAACAAAAATTTATGTTCCTGAATCACTGCCAAAAGGCCGAGAAGCGATCAGGGTTGAAATCCCTGACTGTGCACCTCAACAAGACTCGCAGCACAAAAAACAAAAAGTCTGGTGTGTGTCTGTGTTTGTGTGTGTGCTTCAGACTGATAATCATGCTATTGCATAAAAATATTACTTAATCAGTATCATGTGCACATCTGTATGTGTGTTTGTGTCAAAAAGTAAAGTGTGTGCATTTACTTCTATAAAAAGAAGCTGACCACCACCACAGAAGAAGAAGAAGAAGTACCCTGTTTATGAACTATAAAGTGATGACCACCACCACAGAAAAAGCTGACCACCACCACAGAAGAAGAAGAAGTACCCTGTTTATGGACTATAAAGTGATGCTTTTTGCCCAGACTGAGACCCCCGCCCCTTACAATGTGACTGATAATATAGTAAGAAAATAGTGTCACAAAATTTGAATTTTGTGTTAAGTTTGGGCGTGCACCATATAATCAGGTGCACCAGTATGCGTCACAAATTACTTGTTTGCTCCTTTTCTCAATTCTAACAAATGTTTATTTGTCAATTTCTACCTACCCACTCCTTTTACTTTAATATAGTTATGTCTAGGATGTGTATGGGGGTGGGGGTGGTAAATGAACCCTTACACTACAGTTTCTATTTATGCATATTATGTGTTCATGCACATACAAGTGAGAGAGAAAGGAAGAATGAGAGAGTGTGTGCATACATGAGTGTGTGTGTGTGTGTGTGTGTGTGTGTGTGTTGAATGTGCTGCAATAGCATACAAATAATATATCAGTACCATGTGCACACCTGCACACATTGTGTGATCATGTCACAGAAGAATACTGTACCATGTAATGAAATGTGTGTACGATGAGAACATTTAATTAGAGAAAGAATCATTAGTCTCACATCAGGATGTATGAATATGGTAGCAATATCTTAGACAATTTATAAATAAATGATCCATGTACCAGCAGAATTTGTGTACATTTGCTTTGATTGTTCTCTTCAGAGGAGTAGAGCAGGGATACATTAAATCTCTAATTTTCTCAAAAGCAAGAAATTTATATAAACATGAAAGGGAAGAGTAGAGCAGGGATATGACAGTAATTATACATTAAATCTCTAATTTTCTCAAAAGCAAGAAACATGAAAGGGAAGAGTAGAGCAGGGATATGACAGTAATTATACATTTATATTGTTGTGTATATATAGACTAATTATGTATTTCGAACAAGTCATGTTTTATTGAGATGCACTTTGTTTGTTAACTAAAAACACTGCCAATCATCAACTCAATGTGTACATGTATGCAAACCAAGGCTCATGTACAAATGTTTCAGCACACTACATAAGTATTGCTTTGTGGCTATACATACACACTTGTGAATGTTTTGTTACAGTTAGCAGTAAAGAGATATTCATTGAGTAAAATTAACAACAAAATATTTCATTAAAAATTTGGAGAGATGCATATATATCCCAGTGATGGTGGAACAAAAATGAGTGCGAGGAAACATGGTGTGAGTCAAACAAACAATTTAAACCTTTTACTTTTCATTTCATCTTCTATGGTGAAGAGAGAGAAAAAGTAGGAGGTGGGAGGAAGGAAAACAGAAGTACAGGCTTACTGGGTACAACTACATGTATACAAAAACAAGGCTAATTTAATTCATCAAAATGGTGAAGACCAAGCAAGAAACAGTATCAAAGTATGACTAAATTTAGTACTTGTAACATTATGTCATGAGAGAGAATATGAGTGGACAGAGAGACTTGGCACATTCTCTATGTTCTGTATGCCAGGCATGGTAATGGAGGGAAAGAATTGTTCTCTGAAAATATTATAGGTTTTGAGGAGATGTGTCTTGGTGTAATCAGTGGATTAAAAGCCCTTTATGGTGATCAGAAAGCAGTTGCTCTTGAAAAGAACATGTAGAACTGTTCAAACTTGGGGGATGAGCATTTTCTTCAAGCTTAAAGCCCCTGCTGAGATTTGTTTTTTTGCATTCACTTTTCTCCAAATTCAGAGAATTCTCTGAAAAGTACAATGTATAGTGTATAATTATGTTGTTGTTATGAGCTGTCAATCACTTTCTAATAATAGCAGTTTTGTTTTTAAAGTTGTTTAGACTAGTGGATAATGGTGTGTGTGTGTGCGCGCGTGTGTGTCTGCGTGCATGCGCCCGCACGCGCGCGTGTGTGTGTGTATGTATGTGTGTATTTAGTAATGTACCGAGGATCAAAAGGTGATATGACAAAATGCCCTGAGACCAGAGAAACTAATAGGACAATGCCATGCCCTTGCAGAAATCAATAAGACAAAGTTCATGGATCTTTGTTTAAAAAAAATCAGACATTTTGTCCTGACAGTGAAAAACACAACATGATATTTCAATTTTAATCAGTCATTGTTCTATGACCAGGGCCTTGGAACATCACAGGTATGCGTGCGTGTATGTGTGTGTGTCAGTATGTGTGTGTATCAGTGTGTGTGTGTATATGTGTGTGTGTGTGTGTGTGTGTGTCAGTGTATGTGTATGTCAGTGTGTGTGTGTGTGTGTGTGTGTGTGTGTGTGTGTGGCACATGCAGACAAATGCTGGCTTTTAATCTTGTCAACTGTCAACTGTTTTATTGTTGTTGTTTTTGTGTGTGTGTGGTTGTAAATTCTTGACATTACAAAACAACCACAAGATTCTCAAGAACAAATCCGAATTCTAAAATACAAATTATTTATTGGTATCACATAACATTAGGGCACATGTTGATCAGTGCAATATAAACTGAGTGATTGATTGACATGGTCACAATTTTTACTTAAGTGTCATTTCTTCCCCATTGTGGGTAAACACTACAGCTGTTCTGCAGGAATAATTCTGCTGAGAATTGTTAATTAGCTGCACACTATGTCAATCACTGGTTGTCAGTATGTTAATGTGCAATCTTGCATTGTTTTGTGTCAATACAAGTCAATGTCAACACACTATCTTTCATTTCCCCCTGCATAATAAATATAGCCTTGATGTAGGCATATTATAGTGTAGTAGTACAGCACTGTAGCTTTTATTTGTACCCTTCAAAATAAATGTAGGCCTATACCTTTTTTGTGCAAGAACACACATTATGCCAATATTTACAGATCACATCCACACCCAAACACCAGGAAGAGAGAGAGAGACAAAGACTGAAAGAGAGAGAGAGAGAGAGAGAGCGAGAGAGCACTGATATAGGCCTAGATTTGACAACTCCATGCACAGCCTACCATTCACAAACTGACAAAGTTGTCAGAATACATTATCTGTAGGCCTAGTTTGTGTTAGAATCAGAGGTTAGAATCAAAGGTAGACCTAATAATTATCTTTCAGCCGAAGCTGTGTTCCTTTCGTTTCCACACGATCCTCTAGACTAGTATCATTAAGTATCTCCTGTGTGTTTCTCGGTTCATCCTTGCACACACGTGTCTTTCACACCATCTTAAACTTATTTTGATTGCTGATCATTAATATTTTCCCCAGTCTGGTGTTTGATCTAGCGATAACGCGGTAGGCCTAGGCCTAAGCCGAAGAGAAAGTGAGAAAGTCAAGAACGAACATAATATTTATGACATAGGCCTGCTGACGGTAAACCCGAAACTCATCATGTCGAGTGTTCTCACGGAAACAGTCGAGGATACCGAATCCAAGCAACGATAACTCCTCCTGGCACCTTTTGACGTCAAGTGATTCTTTTCCATAGCTGACTTCGAAGACAAGCTTGATCAATATATCAGTTTAAATGATCGTTGAAATCCATATAATCGCGCTGTTGTGTGCAGCCATCTTGAATAATCTGACCTGACGACCAAGACAACTTCCGCTGAGTTCGTGGTGACGTATGCATCTCATTATAATTCGATTAAGAAGTAGGACAAAAGTTTGTCAAATCATCCAAACCTCCGAACTTGTCCGTACTGATCGTAATGGTTTGATATTCCTATTCGTACACGATCACATGTCCGGCGAACCAGGTTTGACGAACTAGAGTTCGCTCAGTTAAGAACGGGCTTAAGAGTACACCACTTTTTCCAAGAATACACCACTTTCTGTGAAAGAATACTCCAACTGAAAACTCAGGGTTGGCAGGTCTGAAGACTCCCTCCCACATAAGACCTACTTCTCTGAGACATTACCCTTCTTTGTTGGTACTAACATTACCTCCCTATTAAAGACCTCTCCCTTATAAGACCTCATTTCGGATGATTTTTGAAGGTCTGCTAAGGGAGGTTCCACTGTACTTGATATAATTTTGTAGTACATGTATTTGATTTCATTTTGTAGTAGTAGTGTTGCTTAAGAGTTTTTCGAATGGCTTGAACCTGAGTTTTCTGTTTTAGTATTAAGCATGGTACTACTTGTCTGTCAGCTAATTCTCTGAATTTGAGAGACATGTGAATGTAGAAAGAAGGGGGGATTTTAAAGGGACACCCTGACGGATGAGTTTTTGCTAGATCACCAGAAAGACAGCCTTTTGAAGGATCGGAACTCTCACTTTGCTCTGGTTTCTTAGAAATCAAACCGTCAAAACGGCGATTCCTCCATTGCGGAGTTGCCGGAGAGAGAAGCCATTTTGGACGGGGTGGGTGGAGGCCACTCGAGAGTGGTTGAAGCTTTTTCTTCTTCATAGTGCAGTAAAAATTTTAAAAAACATTGGAGCTATTTCCTTTGTTGTGAGCAAAACTCTTTTTGGTAAACTGTATAAAATAGCTTTAAAAAATAAAAAAGAAGAAAAATGGTTTGTAATGTTGTATTGTAAAAATGTGCAAGCGATTTGGTCTGACTCAGGCGGCCATTCTTTCACTGAAACTATTGTGAAAATGTTGTGCAAACGATTTGGTCTGACTCTGCAGGCGGCCATTCTTTCACTGAAACTATTGTGAAAATGTTGTGCAAACGATTTGGTCTGACTCAGGCGGCCATTCTTTCACTGAAACTATTGTGAAAATGTTGTGCAAACGATTTGGTCTGACTCTGCAGGCGGCCATTCTTTCACTGAAACTATTGTGAAAATGTTGTGCAAACGATTTGGTCTGACTCAGGCGGCCATTCTTTCACTGAAACTATTGTGAAAATGTTGTGCAAACGATTTGGTCTGACTCTGCAGGCGGCCATTCTTTCACTGAAACTATTGTGAAAATGTTGTGCAAACGATTTGGTCTGACTCAGGCGGCCATTCTCTCACTGAAACTATTGTGAAAATGTTGTGCAAACGATTTGGTCTGACTCAGGCAGCCATTCTTTCACTGAAATAATTTGACTTCCAGCACCTCCGCCAAGGAGGAATCGCCGATTTGACAGTTTGATTTCTAGGAAACCAAAGCAAAGTGAGTGTTGCGATCTCTGTAAAGGGTGTTTTCCTGGTGATCTCGACGTGTTTCTTGCAACAACAAAAAACATCATCCTGTCAGGGTGCCCCTTTAAGTTTGAGGAGATGCCCTTTTCTCCAATTTTTAACAGTTTGAAGATGGAGTGACCTTCAAGAGTACGCTGCCCTTGATCACCCTAAAGGGCTCCTTCACCCCATGACCGGCAAATGTTAAGAAAAGCTCCCTCCTCTGCCCCTTCCATTCATTTCAGACGGTTTCAATTAGGGTTAGAGTTAGGAATAGGGTTTTGGATAGGGTTAGGGATCAGGCTTAGGGTCAGTTAAGTGTCAATCTCATAACATGCCATCCTTTTTTTGTGTATTGATGGTTTCTGGTTAGGGTTAAGGTTAGGGATAGGTTTACGGTCAGTTTAGTGTCAAATACACAAACAAATAAAAGTTGATGACTAAACTTACCCTAAATGGGTGATGTGTGACTGTGTGCTGACAGAGCTCTGTTAGTGTGTGTGTTTGCGAAATAACGTAGCTCATGAACTTTGATTTCCCTTGCAATTTTGTTTCTTTTGTTATAATATTGTAATATTGTTTCAAATTTTGTGGTTATGAACAGGGCTTTGTTTAAATAATATTATTTTATGTATATTTTATTTGATTGTAGTGAGTCTTATGTGTATAATGACTTATTTGTGTTTTAATGTCTATGTAAAGCGCTTTGAGCTCCCTGCAAAGGGAGTAAAGCGCTATATAAATGTTCAGTATTATCATTATTATTATTTAAACATCCCTAACCCTATTCTTAACTCTAACCCTAACCTGAAACCGTCTGAAATGAATGGAAGAGGCAGAGGAGGGAGCTTTTCTCAACATTTGCCCTTTGACCTCACCAAGAGACAACAGATTTTCAAAGAAAAATGCTTTTTTCCCCAGTACCATGCCCGAGTATTGTTGCCTATTGTTGTGAATGCAGTGATGTCCCGATGCCCTGGTCATAGGCCATTGACCTATTGAAATTGAAAATGTCCCATTGCGTTCTCCCCTGTCAGGTCAGGACAAATGTCTGATTAATTTTTCTAATGCTGGCACGCTTTGTCTTTATTGATTCTGCAAGAGCCAGGACATGGTCCTATTGATTTCTATTCTTGTCTCAGGACAGTTTGTCCTAACCATGCGGAAAAAAAAGAAAAAAGGGTGGCGCGTCTCTGGCTGCGACACGTTCCAGGTGGGAGCAACCCGGATTTCACAGAGATCGGATGCCTCTGTGACAATAAAATACCTAATACCACATTTCGATCCTCGGTACATCACTGCATTGAATGGCGTGGTTCTTTCATTTTTTTAATTTTGCTGTAGTAGTAGTAGTCTTGTTGCTTGATGTGAGTGTTAGTAGTGTTGCCCTGTGTGTTGTGTGTGTGTGCGCGCGCGCATGTGTGTGTGTGTCCTGCTTTTGTAGATGGACCCCAGTCGAATGCCCGTGGACCCCCGCATAGCGCAGCAGTACAGGTTACACTCTCTCCAGAAGCGTCAGCGCTCCCCGCAGCATCACCACCAACACCACCCCCCTCACCACCAGCACCACCATCACTACCCCAAACTCCAACCGCTCCCAGCCACCCAAGGCGGTGGCAGCGCGGCTGCAAGGGGTGGTGGTGGGGGGATGGCTGGGGACGGGGTGCTAGGGAATCCGGGAGGGGGAGGGGGGTTGGGATCACCCCCCCCTCCCCTCTCCCTCTCCTCGCCCCTCCCTCCCCACCACCCTCCCGCCCTCTCCCCCCCTATCCCTCAGGTGCAGATAACTGCCTGCCCTTCTTCGGAGCAGGTGGGTCGATGTTGTCGTCTCATCTCCTCCCCTTTTCGTCTGTCCCTTTTGTTTTGGTGTTGTGTCGTTATTCTTGATGGTGGTGGTGGTGTTAATTTGTTGGGTTTTTTTTTTTGGGGGGGGGGGTTCCGGCTATGTGGAGCCTGAAACTATTAGCCACACTGCACGTGACTGCGAACCCAACTGTGACGTTTTGTTGGGCACGATTCTCGTGAAAAATACTACCGCTTTTTTCGGACTACATGTATAAGGTAATACCTTCCCCACCCCCCCCCCCCCCCCCCCCCCCCCCCAGACGGAAGTGTTTTCACGTGAATCGTGCCTCACGGTCGCCGTAGCAGTCGGATAGAAAGCGCACGTGCGTGGCGGGTCCTTGAACCCTTTGCGCACTGCCCGTTGGCTGAGAGAGCAGAGGATCCACCCTGCAGGTTCTGAGAGAGGAGGTACTGGTAGACCTCAGCGAGACCTCCGCGAAAGTTTGAAAATCCAAATTCTTTTTAAAAATGCATTGAAATGGCATGAAAGATTGAAAGTTTCACTCATTTATTGAATTTTCTTCGGCCCCCTGGACCCCCAGCCATTTTCCTTGAAAACCACTTTGCCCCCACTACCATGCCTGTTTATTACCAAAAATAACCGACAATGAAGTGCTTGCTAATGGTGTTTGTTAAATCGCGTGGATGCAACCAGTTGCCTCGGATACGAGGCAGCGGCGGCGCCTGTTTTTCAAAATTTGATTCAAAGTTCAAGGGGAAAAAAGTGTTGAATTCTCACTTTACAAGCCTGGAATAAGCTTCAAATTGAGTATGATTTTGCTTTTTCTTCAGCTTCAGGGGGGCGTTGTTGCCCCCTGACCCCCCAGCCCTGTACCCTGCCAGGGCCCTGGGCGGCCCCTGGACCCCTGCCTTGCCTGTTTTTCGATTTTCTCCAGTTGCATCCATGAAATCGTGCAAACGAGTTTAGCGATCATTATGACGCAAATAGCTTCAACTTATCTCATGTTCCCTGGTTAAATACAATTTCGTTTACGTTTTCACTCTCTCTCTCTCTCTACGTCTCTCTCTCTCGCTCTGCTTAAATCCAATATCGTCGTTATTGCGTATTGCCTGTGTGACCATGGGTGCTACTCTTTCAGTTTTGCGCTGATTTCAGCATTTTTAATTTTACCAGAAACTGAACTTCAGGTTGTTTTTTAATTCATCCCAAAAAAAAAAAAATTGACCACAAGCGATTTAGGCATTTTGAACTTGGAAGTTTACAAAGGCAATGTATTAATTTTACAAGGCTTATCGCACTCAAACTGTCTCTGTCTATCATTTTAACCCTTTTTATTCATCGCTACTGTCGCCTCTTGGCACCACAATGATTTGACACCCATGTCACTGAAAGGCATCAAATGAGGGTCTGGTATCCAGTGACCTTATGTTCTTAATTTTGGGAGGTAAGGACAGGCCCTAAGGCTGTGTTATGCATGTCACAGAGGAATCCCCAATATTGCAGTCAAAATCTTTTCTCTACCCAGGTAAGTTTAATGGTAAATTTTGGCTGAGGAATGGCTAGCGTTGAAAGGGTTAAATACAATTTCGTTTTCGTTTTCACTCTCTCTCTCTACGTCTCTCTCTCTCTCTCTCTGTCTCTCTCTCTCTCTCTCTCTCTCTCTCTCTCTCTCTCTCTCTCTCTCTCTCTCTCTCTCTCTCTCTCTCTCTCTCTCTCTCTCTCTCTCTCAGTGCTTAAATCCAATATCGTCGCAGACCTGTTTACTCTACTCTTTTCGAGTAGTATTCTACTCAATTTGGACCTCTACTACTCTTCAAAATTGAAAATAATGCTATAATTACTCATTTTCAGTGAACATTGTTTGATGGTTTAACCCTTTCACCGCCACATATTTCAGCCAAAATTATCCATCAAAATTACCTGGGTAGAGAACAAAATCCTTCTGCAGTATTGTGGATTCTTCTGTGACATATATAAAACATGGTCTATCCTTACTTCCCAAAACTAAGACAATAGGATCTTTGGATACTAGACCCCAATTTGATACTTTTTAGTGACATAGATGTTAAGTCACTGTGGTGCTAAAAATGCGACTTTGGCGGTGAAAGGGTTCATGAAGAGGACTACTCATTTCACACCAAAAGTGCTCATTTCAGCTATCCAGACTACTCGAGACTTGTGTAGGGGGTAAACAGGTCTGTCGTCGTTATTGCATATTGCCTCTGTCTGTGTGTGTGTGTGTGTGCAGCCCTCCTTGACGCAGTACCGGAACAGCGTGTCCGAGGGAGGGGGGTGCCAGTCTCCCACCTCCCCCCACTCCAACCCCTCCTTCTCCCCCGCCCAGTCCCCCGTGCTGCCCCCTAGTGCACCTACGCTGCACAACAACTCGCCCTTCGCCGAGGTCTACTACGCTCAACAGCAGCAGCAACAGCAGCAGCAGCAGCAGCAGCAGCAGACCAGCGCTTTGCAGCATCAGTTTGAACAGTTCAACATGGTGAGGATGCGTATAGTCAGGTTTGAATACAGCTCCCTCCGTCTCCGCTTGCCGAAAATGTCATAATTGACAGAATCAGGGCCGGACCTAAGTTTTTAAGGGGTGGGGGCTAATTCATCGAAGGTGCGAATCACCAAGACCCCTAGGGGGTCTGGGGGCATGCTCCCCCGGAATTGTTTTTAAATCCGAGAAGCAAAATAGTGCAATATCTGGGCATGAAATAAAGGACTAATGCCATTACTGTTCATACCCCTATTGAAACATGTTTTGAACCATTAAGTACCTATCAACTGGTGGTGCTGATGAGTGCTAGCTGCCGCTCGGGCGACATAAATGGGGGATGATTTGCGGAGGGAGGGAGGGGGGGGGACTTGACCAGGGTGGGGGGGACGCCCCAGAAAGTCCCCCGGGGGACGTTTCAGGACACCAAAAGGTCCCCCGGGGGACGTTTTGGGACACTGATTCGTCCCCCGGGGGACGTTTGGGGACACTGATTCGTCCCCCGGGGGACGTTTGGGGACACTGATTCGTCCCCCGGGGGACGTTTGGGGACACTGATTCGTCCCCCGGGGGACGTTTGGGGACACTGATTCGTCCCCCGGGGGACGTTTGGGGACACTGATTCGTCCCCCGGGGGACGTTTGGGGACACTGATTCGTCCCCCGGGGGACGTTTTGGGGACACTGATTCGTCCCCCGGGGGACGTTTTGGTGTCCCGGAAAGTCCCCCGGGGGACGTTTCCAAGGGTACGAAGTGGGGTGTTACACCGGCTCTAATTTTGATGCTCAAGATCGCAGAGATCGTGAAACTAGCCAATCACAACGGTCGGAAGGACCATAACTCTGATTGAAGAAAACAAAATGGCAGACTTGCTCGAACCCGAAATAAAGCGTCTGACGCTAGAGTAATCTTTCCTTGCTTTCCAAATAAGGAAGTTCGCGCGACAAGAGGCGAAGCGACAAGAGTCGTGTGTGAGAACACCACTGCCTCGCTACAATGTGTGCTGTGATGCAGGCGTCAACGCGTCAAGGCGTTGCTCTGAGAAACAATGGTCAACCTATGGCGATATTTTTCACGCCAGAGGGCAGTCAATGCACTAGGGGCTTATCACGCGATTTTCTTACTTGGGCGTAGTGAGAGAGAGAGTGATGGTAGGACCACTCACTGTCTCCCTCACTTTCTTTATCCCCAACTAATAATATAGAGAGGATTAGCCCCACACGAGCGTCATGCCCTCTGGTGTGAGAAAAATCGCACTAAGTCTCTCATTGACGCCTGATGCTAGTGTGCGAAGGCCCTAGTGTTCTGAAAACTGTGGCTCTAATGGCAGCGTTGTTTGTTTGTTCAGGAGAACCCCCCTACATCAGGCATGGAGTCCACCGGTAAGGAGACCCTGAGCTCCACTAACAGTCATCTGATGAGCCCTGGTACCCCCCTGCCCTTCTCCAATGTCGTCATGCAGGTGTGTGGGGGGAGGGGGGAGGGGTGGCAGTGCATGTGTGTGTGTGTGCATGGATGCTCCTGCTTTCAGGATGTCCTGAAGTTCAGGATTTTGTTGTCCAGGATGTCCTGAAGTTTTGTCCAGGATGTCCTGAAGTTCAGGATTTGTTTGTCCATAATGTCCTGAAGTTCAGGATTTTTTGCGTCCAGGATGTCCTGAAGTTCAGTGTTTTTTTGTTCAGGATATTTTTGTCCAGGATATCCTGAAGTTCAGGATTTTTTGTGTCCAGGATGTCATGAAGTTCAGGATTTTTTGCGTCCAGGATGTCCTGAAGTTCAGTGTTTTTTTGTTCAGGATATTTTTGTCCAGGATATCCTGAAGTTCAGGATTTTTTGTGTCCAGGATGTCATGAAGTTCAGGATTTTTTGTGTCCAGGATGTCTAGTTAAGAATTTTTTGGTCCAGGATGTCCTGAAGTTCAGGATTTTATTTATTGCCTGGAGCTGGCGTCACCGGATTATGAGAATTTGAGAAGATGCCTTTTGCTGGTTATAGAGGTCATGAAGTTTAACCAGAAGTGAAAGTGCAACGAGAGCCTGTCAGCTACATTGGAAACTGTCGCTTCCCTTCAGCTTCTAGGGGGCATAGCCCCCTGGAACCCCCAGGAGGGGCGCTGTCCCTGCATTCCGCCGGGGCCTGGGCGGCCCCTGGACCCCTGTCTTGGAGCATTTTTGAAATTTCCCAGGAGCACCCATGTGTGTGTGTGTGTGTGTGTGTGTTTGTATCTCTGTGTGTGTGTGTGTTCGTTTATGCGTCTTTTAAAAAAAATTATAGTTTTGAGTGCCAGTATGTCATTGTCATTCGTCTTGCATGGTAGTTATTGTTCCTGTGTTTCTGCTCTTCTTTTCTCTCTCTCTTTTTCTTTAGCGCTTAAGGCTAATTTTCAATTAATTAACATTAATATTCATGAACAGATGATAATTGACGATGATGGTGGTGGTGATGATGATGATGATCTTGACAGTGATGATGATGATCATCATCATCTTGACAGTGATGATGATGATGATGATAATAATCTTGACTGTGATGATGATGATAATGATCTTGACAGTGATGATGATGATCTTGACAATGATAATGATGATAATAATCTTGACAGTGATGATGATGATGATCTTGACCATGATGATGATGATGATCTTGACTGTGATGATGATGCTAATGATCTTGACAGTGATGATAATGATCTTGACAGTGATGATGACGATGATGATGATAATGATCAGATGATGATGATGATGATGTGGTGGTGATGATGATATTATCTTGACAGTGATGATGATAATAATGATCTTGACAGTGATGATGATAATAATGATCTTGACAGTGATGATGATAATAATGATCTTGACAGTGATGATGATAATAATGATCTTGACAGTGATGATGATGATGATGATGATCTTGACAGTGATGATGATAATGATCTTGACAGTGATGATGATGCTAATGATCTTGACAGTGATGATGATAATGATCTTGACAGTGATGATGATAATGATCTTGACAGTGATGATGATAATGATCTTGACAGTGATGATGATAATAATCTTGACAGTGATGATGATAATGATCTTGACAGTGATGATGATAATAATGATCTTGACAGTGATGATGATAATGATCTTGACAGCGATGATGATAATGATCTTGACAGTGATGATGATGATAATGATCATGACAGTGATGATAATAATAATGATCTTGACAGTAATGATGATAATGATAATGATCTTGACAGCGATGATGATAATGATCTTGACAGCGATGATGATGATGATCTTGACAGTGATGATGATGATGATGATCTTGACAGCGATGATGATGATGATCTTGACAGTGATGATGATGATGTTGATGATGATTCAGGGTCTGGGTAGCAGCATGGATTTCCAGTCGGTCTCCCAGACACTGGCTCAACAACAACAACAACAGCAGCAGCAGCACATGTCATCACAACATCATCAACAACAGCAACAACAAGATCAACAGCAGCAGCAACAACAACAACAACAGGTAATTTATATTAATTGTATCATCATCACCACCATCATCACCATTGTCACTGCTATCATCATCATCGTCATTATCATCATTACCACTATCATTATCATCATTGTCCTCATCATCATTGTCATTAGCATTATCATCATCACCACCTTCATCATCATTGCATAGCTGCCAACCATTCCTTTTTTCCCGAAATGTTTCCGTTTTCTGGCCGCGATTCCGCTTTTCCGATTTAAGGAAACAAATTCTGTATTCCAAAATTTAAACAAAACCAAAAAAAGCGCTTAAAATCGAGTTGAGTCGACGTGCGTGCGGGTTTCCAATGCCGATCCATCTTTTCCGACCCGAAAACCATATTCTGCACATGCGTACAAACTTTCTTTTCTGGCCAAGATGGCGTCAAAGAAAAGCACAGTCGAACAGTCGGGCCTACCAGAAGTTTGTTCCCCGATATAAGAAGAATTTTCCGTATGTTTACGAGTCTTGACAAGGCGAAACAAAAATGGTATGCCGTCTGCACAGTATGTCGGGATGATTTCAAAATTTCGCACGGGGATCGAAGTGACATCACCCAGCGCGAGTAGACGGACAGGCGTAAGACGAAAGTAGAAGTCTCCCGCTGTGAAGAAGACGCCTTCGGGAGCGTATTGTTTCTCTTCCAAAACGGACAACAGTTCAATCAATGTAGAGGTAGGCATTTATTTTGAAAGAGTTTTTGTTTATTGAAAAGAAAAGAAACGTCACATATTTTTCCATTTCTCTTCTAATGATTACAATGTAGTCTATCTCTCTCTCTCTCTCTCTCTCTCTCTCTCTCTCTCTCTCTCTCTCTCTCTCTCTCTCTCTCTCTCTCTCTCTCTCTCTCTCTCTCTCTCTCTCGCTCTCTCTCTCATCTCTCTCTCTCTCTCTCTCTCTCTCTCTCTCTTCTCCTCTCTCTCTCTCTCTCTCTGTCTCTCTCTCTCTCTCTCTCTCTCTCTCTCTCTCTCTCTCTCTCTCTCTCTCTCTCTCTCTGTTTGTCCCTCCTCCCCCTCTCTATTCCTTCTTTACTCCTTCTCCCTCAGCTTTCCGTTTATGTCTTTGCTGTCTCGCTCTATCATTTCTTTCTCTACCCCCCCCCTCTCATTCCTTTCTTCTTTACTCCCCCTCCCCCTCCTATTCTTCTTATTTTTCTTACTTCATGTTTTGTTTTGTTCCTAGATTATGTACCTGCAGGTCAAAATTACATCTACATTATTCAGCCAAAAAAATAATACCAATGCAAAGAGGGCCCAAAACAGAATACAACACAACAAACATTTTGTTTCTATCTTAATTAGAAGCCGAGATATTGCATAAAACGTGACGCTTAAAAAGACGCCATTTTGGACCCAAAATGCCAATCTGTGTAGAAGCCTGATTTATGGACCATGTCATACGTAATCTATCAGTCTGAAACAGCCCATATCTTGCATAGTTGTCGTCAGCAACAATTTGTGGAAGCCTAATTTTTTTCAGCCATCTGCATTAACCATATTTTGTGTAATAGGTAGATAAAAATGGCAAAAAATGGCTAATCCCGCAAAAATCGCAGGCGTCCAAAACGCTTAAAATTTAATTTTAACATTGCGAGAGTAATTATTGTCCGATTTTCATAATTTAAACTGTATTTATCATATTCTTCAAAGATCTTTCAAATGAGATGCAGGAATCTACAATTTATTCCCAATGGTTTAAAAAAAAATGTTTACCACTGTTGAAAAAAAATTGTAATACTTTCAAACAATGAGTTGAATTGCATCATTGATTACTCTGTGTGTGTGTGTGTGTGTTATTTGTGTGGTGCGTGTGTGAGTGTGTGTTATTTATGTGGTGTGTGTGTGTCAGTGTGTGAGTGTCTGTGTGTGTGTGACTGTGTGTGTGTATCAGTACTATCACTATGTGTATATCTTTGTGTGCATGTATGTGTCTTGGTGTGTTGACTGTGTGTGTCACTGTATGTTTGTAGATCAGTGTGCTTGTATGTGTGTGTGTGTCACTCTCTGTATGCTTGTGGAGCAGTGTGTGTGTGTGTGTGTCACTGTATGTTTGAAGATCATGACTCTTGTGTGTGTATATATATTAACACTGTCTCTGTATGACACTGCAAGAGAGAGAGGGAGAGAGAGAGAGGGGGGGGGGGTGTCACGTGTGGCCTTCATTTAAGTGAAAATGGAGAACTCAACTGAAAATATTAAGACATCTAGGTTGGATAAAACACGATGTGTTTTTAATGAAGAAGAAGATAGTTGTTTACTTCTAGAAATAGAATGCAAGCTGCAAACGAAGTGCTAGGACCAGCGCTACAGCATTACGAGCGTGAGCAACTCAGGCTCAGCAAGCCTATCAAAGTTTCAACTTGAAGTTGAATTCGAATCAAACAATCATGCAAAACTCCGAAGCTGAACGATTTTGAAAGCCCAGATCATGTTCATTATCTTGAAAAGTTTAGTTTTTGAACATTTAGGGGGCTAGTTGTGGTATATTTTATCTGGTAAATAACTTTGTTTGCGTGATCGAACAGTCGCGACAAAGGGCAAAGCTTCGCCTGCTATGTAAACCACATCGAGGCTGAGCTCATTAATATTCATGAGTCTGACCGAGTTAAAAATGTTGAGATTCGGCATTGTTTTTCAACTATTTAGACCAACATTTTGATCATGAAAATAAATTGCAACATAGATGAACCATCTAATGAAAACAATTTGATGCAACTTAGTAAAATTACAGACAAAAGTCAGAACAAACAACAAAATTCTAGGCCACTCCCTTCGATCCCACGATCGTTCCTGCCATTCAACAGCGTCAAGCAAACTCAGATAGACACGACGGTTTCGATCAACAACAATGTTTTTTTTTAAACAATCCGATCACTAAAATGACCTTAAATCAAATGAAAAATGTCTTATATACAGCCTGAATCAAGTATATGACGTTTCTTGCCGATTAAGTCTCTGTATTTCTTCACAAACTCTCCGTCGGGTGATAAGGAAAAAGGAAGGAAAGAAAACGTCAACTCCGTCGGGATACGTCCGCTGTCTGGTGCCGCCATGGTTAAGCATGAAAGTTTGATTGAACCAATGGGTGTTCGGTTTTTTTGGCAAGCAGGGTTTCCCGTATTAGCCAATGGTTTTAATCTTTAGCCCAAAAGAAAGAGGAAACTTCGCTGATTCTAACGAGGGTAGGCTTCGGGTGGTTTTGGTGTTGAAAGGGCCGAAATTTTCACTAGAACTTTACTTTCCGTGATTTCTGCGTATTAACTTAACATTTATCAACCTTTTTTTACACCATGTTAAAGCTGAAGGTCTCTAGATTCCATTTCTGGTCACATTATGCATGAACAATGCAACACGAGACCCTGCGCAAAGCCAAAAAACGGCAACCCGAAAATCGCGATCTCAAAAAAGCTGTCCCGGCGGACAAAAATAGCCGAACCTCAACCGCTTTTAACAAATTGTAAAAAATCACACATACGTCACACATTAAAAACAAAGACATCATTGGAAAGATGAAACAATGATCTTTAATGTCATATAAAACATTTTGCTAACAAACGCATCACCTGAGAGTAATTGCTTTGGGAAAACAAGGTATTTTGGGGGGGCTGGGCAGTCTGACTGCCACTTACAAGCTCAGCCTGCTGGCACCTACCTAGATACTCACTTATTTTCGGTCCCCCCACATCCCATTTCTTAAGTATTTATGAATAATGCTGAATGTATTATGTGTCTGTTTATATTGATAATGTGCCTGCTTTGATGATAATGTGTGTTCGTTTTCTTTGCTTTGCATGCCTTTCTTATTTATTGAATTCTTTGCTTTGATTTTGTTTTCCTTTTTTGTTTTGTGAGGACTGGATGAAAAAAAGTATTTATACTTACTATATTATCCTCAGAAAATAAAAGTTACCATATTCATTCTCTCTCTCTCTCTCTCTCTCTCTCTCTCTCTCTCTCTCGTCTCTCTCTCTCTCTCTCTCTCTCTCTCTCTCTCTCTTCTCTCTCTCTCTCTCTCTCTCTCTCTCTCTCTGTGTGTGTGCTTGGTTTCTTGATTGACTTCTTTATGTTTTGCTTTGAGTTGTACTTAATTAAGTTAATAGTTCATCTTATCCTGCTTATCTGTTTACCCTCATTTAAAAAAAAAATTCTTTCTCTCTCTCTCTCTCGCTCTCTCTCTGCAAGAAAGTCTCTCTCTCTCTTCTTTCTCTGTTCTCTACAGAAAATTCTCTTCTCTCTCTCTCTCTCTCTCTCTCTTCTCTCTCTAATCTAAACTCTCTCTCTCTCTCTCTCTGCTCTCTCTCTGAACCTGTCATTAGGTATTAGCTTTTTTGAACCAATTATTACCAGTCTCTATTGGGGTCATCTCCCCCCTTCCCCTTCTCCCCCCCCCCCCCCCCCCCAGTATAATGTGAGTAGGTAATATAAACATTTTTTTTTTTTTATCCAGTATGTAATGATGGGGTGGACAAAAATATACCGGGTACTATTATCTGTGTTTGTGTGAAAATGTGTTTATGTGTGTGTTAGTTGTTACATGGTCATGTGTGTGTGTTTTGAGTAGTCATGAATGCAATTTAGCTTGTTTTTTAAAACTATGTTATCTTGTCAGCAGATGACGAGTTTGCTTATGAAAGTTCATGTCAAATGCTTCAGCTTCAGGGGGCATAAGGCCCCCTCTTAACAGAATGGGGGCATTGTCATCGTGCGCACAAGATGTCCTGTGGCCCCGGTCACATAGGACATTGACCTATTAAAATTGGTGTTTAGTGTTCTCCCCTGTCAGGACAAATGTCTGAAACATTTTTAGGGCATGTAAAGTCTTATCTTTCTGCAAGAGCCAGGACATTGTCCTACTGATTTCTCTGGTCTCGAACCAGTTTGTCCCATCCTTTTCTATCCTCGAACATCACTGATCATCATCGTCATTGTCGTCGTCGTCGTCGTCGTCATCATCATCATCATCGTCATCATCGTCATCTCATCATTATCATCGTCATCGTCTTCGTCATTATCATCATCATCATCATCGTCGTCATCATCATTATCATCATCACTATCCAAATGCATCGTCATTATCATCATCATAACCAGAGGTAATGTGCCGTAGGCGCCACTGATAATTTGCAGGCTATGTGGTGTGGTGGTTTTTTTATGCCTGAGTGCATTCTTTTTATTATATTTTTAGTAAAGTTTCAGTGTTTTGGTTTGTGTGGATTTGCGTGAGAAAGAGAGAGAGTATGATTGTGATTTGTATGTGTGAGTATGTGTATTTGGTAAGTGCTTCTTTTTCTTCTTCTTCTTCCTTCTTCTTCTTCCGATTGCATGGCTTAAACCTCTTCTGTTTTAGGACGGAAATCCGCCATGAAAAAATCTGTAAAGACAGAAATCCAATTTTTTAAAAATTCAGTAACCTCCCTGCTTGCCCTACATGTTCCCACTCCCGGTTTAACCCTTGATTACCCGCCAATGTTCGGCCAAGTGTGAACCCCACAATCGCGCAATTTCCTTTCATTGAAAGTTTCAACAATGTGAGATGCGAAACTTGTCTTCATTGTTAGTCCAAAAGAAAGGGAGGAAAAAAGATAATTTAGAAGAGACCGTACTGGAGTTCAGCTTCGCCTGCCGCTGATGCCGTTCTTTCAAGAAAACACGGATGTGTCTGCCATTGACGCCGCCGTTTTTCGACCGAATCAAATTTGCAGTGGGACTGGCTAGACAGTAAAGACAACGGCAAGGAGTGGAGCATCATGGGACTGGCTAGACAGTAAAGACGCGGAAACGTGGAGCATCCGCGAATGGTGCAAGAAAGTTGACCGACCTGGTGTGTTCAGTACAGAAAATTCCTTTACAAATTTGGCAAATAAATAATATAAACTGGGGACTACAGCTTTGCTGTAAGGAAAACCTGATTAGTTGTCACTGAGAATTCCCAATATTGCATCCAAATTTTTTCTCTTGACCCAGATAAGGGGGGGGGGATATCCGTTTTGATTGTCAGGTTTAACCCTTGCGATGGCTGGCGGCGGAAGGTTTAAAATGATGGTTCAGTTTGGTGGATGATTTTTGTCTTTCTTGCACACATGCTGCTTGCAGCTGTGAGCACGTTCTTGCTCTTCACTGGGTATGGTTTTTTTTATCTGCAGCATCACAGTCATCATCATCATCATCAACATCATCAGGCTCCTCCCAACTTTTTCCACCCGGGGGGTGCCGACCACTTGCAGCTGCTGGGGTCATCATCGTCATCGCCTCAGCAGGTGACCGCCGGTCTCTTCCCCGGTCAACTGCCCAACATGATTCCTACATCCTCCTCCAGCAACAGCAAGATACCGGACATCATACTGACAGGTAATTATGGTGATGATGATGACGATGATGATGTTGATGATGATGATGATGATGATAAAGTGACCGCTGGTCAGTTCTCTCTGGTCAAGATGCCCAACATTTCCCCCCCCCCCCCCTCCCCCCCCCCCCCCTCCCCCCCCCCGATGATCAGAGTTTGACTGTTTTTCTACTTCCCGTGATTCCTGCAGGAGCAGAATTGGGGAATCTTTCCTAATATTTTGCAAAAATTTTTGTTTTTGTTTTTTAAATCTTATACACAATAGTCATGGACATGGTTTATGCACAACTGCCCAACATGATTCCTACATCTCCTCCAACAACAGCAAGATACCGGACATCGTACTGACAGGTAATTATGGTGATGATGATGACGATGTTGTTGATGATGATGATGATGATAAAGTGACCGCTGGTCTGTTCTCTCTGGTCAACTGCCCAACATGATTCCTACATCCTCCTCCAACAACAGCAAGATACCGGACATCGTACTGACAGGTAATTATGGTGATGATGATGATGATAAAGTGACCGCTGGTCTGTTCTCTCTGGTCAACTGCCCAACATGATTCCTACATCCTCCTCCAGCAACAGCAAGATACCGGACATCGTACTGACAGGTAATTATGATGATGATGATGATGATAAAGTGACCGCTGGTCTGTTCTCTCTGGTCAACTGCCCAACATGATTCCTACATCATCCTCTAACGGGTATGTACCAAATCGCCATTTCCCATCTCGCCACCTGGCCGGGAACGCCCCTTTTTGGTGATTGGATAAGAGTGCCGTCAGGCAGTGCCATTTTGCCATCCTCTTAGTGGCATTTCACCAATTTAATTTTTTTTTTTTTTTTTAACATTTCACAGATTTTATGGAAGCAAACAACACAAAAACATGCACACTGACATATGATAGAAATATTTCACCAATTATATTTTATTATGTCCGTGACAGGTGCTGACGACCCATTCGGGGGGGGGGGGGGGGGGGGGGTCACCCCACTGGACTTTGCCAAAGAGCTGGGCAACGCCACTACAAGCATGGGGAGGACGGGTTTGACACAGACTGTATATGACATGATTTCTGTCACAGGTGCAGACGACCCATTCGGGGGGCGCACCCCTCTGGACTTCGCCAAAGAGCTGGGCAACGCCATCACGGGCATGGGGGACGGCTTTGACGCGGACTTCCTGGCCAACGACGAGGCCTTCAAGGCGGACCTGGGCCAGCTGGACTTTGACGGATTCCAGATGCTGACCGACCCCAACATGGTGGCTGACCCCGCCACTGAAGACACCTTTAAGCTGGACAGGCTGTGAGGCTGGACAGAGCGGAGGTGTCTGTGGTTGGAAAAATGATGTAAGGCTGTGACTCGGCGCACACGGTTTGAAATACTGGAGGATCCACTGTAAGGCAGGGAGCGTTCGTTCGTTCTTTTGAACAACTTTCTGTGGTTTCCCCACACAGGCTGTGACTCGGCACACACAGTTTGAAACACAGGATCCACTGTAAGGCAGGGAGTGTTCGTTCTTTTGAACAATTTCCTGTGGCACACAGGCTGTGACTCGGCACACACAGTTTGAAACACAGGATCCACTGTAAGGCAGGGAGCGTTCGTTCTTTTGAACAATTTCCTGTGGCACACAGGCTGTGACTCGGCACACACAGTTTGAAACACAGGATCCACTGTAAGGCAGGGAGCGTTCGTTCTTTTGAACAATTTCCTCTGGTTTCCACAGAAAGGAATGTCTGTGGCACACAGGCTGTGACTCGGCTAACACAGTTTAAAACACAGGATCCACTGTAAGGCAGGGAGCGTTCGTTCTTTTGAACAATTTCCTGTGGTTTCCACAGAAAGGAATGTCTGTGGCACACAGGCTGTGACACGGCTAACACAGTTTGAAACACAGTAAGGCAGGGAAAGAGCGTTCATTCTTTTGAACAACTTTCTGTGGTTTCCCTAGAAAGGAATGTCTGGCGCACAGGCTGTGACTCAGCGCACACGGTTTGTAACACAGAGGATCCACTGTAAGGCAGGGAGCGTTCGTTCTTTGAACAATTTCCTGTGGTTTCCCCAGAAAGGAATATCTGTGGCACACAGGCTGTGACTCGGCTAACACAGTTTGAAATATGGAGGATCCACTGTATGGCAGGGAAAGAGCGTTCATTCTTTTGAACAACTTTCTGTGGTTTCCCCAGAAAGGAATATCTGTGGCACACAGGCTGTGACACGGTTTGAAATACAGAGAATCCACTTTAAGGCAGGGAACGTTCATTCTTTGAACAATTTCCTGTGGTTTTCCCAGAAAGGAATTTATGTGGCGCACCACGACAGGAACGGGAGCGTTGCATTCTGGGAGCTGTTGTCGTGGTGAAAGATAGGCCGGAACGGCTTACTTTTCTGATCCGCTGTTAAGGTTCGGGATAGAGTCTTCTGGGAGGAAGATTCTTTAACATGGGGTCTCTCCTCACATTGAGAAAGTCTGCGGTGCACATTGGGAAATTTTGAAACAGCTTTGTTCGGAGAAAGGGAAAAAGAAGACAAATCTGCTACTGAGGGTGCCTTCAAATTGGACCATCATTTTTTGAGAAAGGGGAAAAGAAGACAGATCTGCTACTGAGGGTGCCTTCAAATTGGAGAAAGGGAAAAGAAGACGGATCTGCTACTGAGGGTGCCTTCAAATTGGACCATCATTTTTTGGAGAAAGGGGAAAAGAAGACGGATCTGCTACTGAGTGTGCCTTCAAATTGGATCAGCTGTGAGGCAAAGCACAGACTGACCTTTTGGCATGAGGATCATCTTCACAGCTCTTGGTGTCAAAGTCTGGCGCAGCGTGATAGGACAAGGAACGCCAGCAGCAGCAGCATCGCATTCTTTTGGAAGCTGCGATCGGGAGAAAAGTTTGGCCGTTTTTTCGTGAACTCGATACATGAGCAGCTTACTTTTTCTGATCGACCGTAAGGCTGGGGACAGAGGTTTTCCTGTGGTGAAAATTCTTAAAGTCTGTGGTCTTCTCGTCTTGAGAAAAGTCTATGGCAGAGGTTAAGACTAAGAGACAGGAGCTGAGGTTTTTTTTTTTTTAGAAAACAAAAGGCTGACAGATCATACCTACTGAGGATAGTTTCAAACTGGATCGACCTTGAATTGGAAGGAGAGAGCTCTCTGTGGTCTAAGGCCTTCAGCGCTGGACCATTTTCAACACAAAACTCTGTGGCCGGTGATGGAAACGGGAGCAGCAAAAATTCTCCAAGGATTTCGAACCAGACCGACTGTCTTCCGTTGAGAAAGCTTGTAAAGCTGTGTTCTTCTCACAGGGGGAAACTATGTGGCGCACCATGAAAACAGGAGCAGAATTTGTCGGAAAAAAAAGAAAAGGAAGACAGGTCCTGCCTACTACTGAAGATACCTTCAAACTGGATCGTCTGTAACTAAGGCAGGGGAACGGTGGGTTCTGCTGGTTTATTCTCCACGCTGCGATCAGTACGCAGGTTAGAAAGCTGCGGATGGGTTGTAAGGCAGGGGAACGGTGGGTTCTGCTGGTTTATTATTCTCTGTGCTGCGATCAGTACGCAGGTTAGAAGGCTGTGGATGGGTTGTAAGGCAGGGGAACGGTGGGTTCTGCTGGTTTATTATTCTCTGTGCTGCGATCAGTACGCAGGTTAGAAGGCTGTGGATGGGTTGTAAGGCAGGGGAACGGTGGGTTCTGCTGGTTTATTATTCTCTGTGCTGCGATCAGTACGCAGGTTAGAAGGCTGTGGATGGGTTGTAAGGCAGGGGAACGGTGGGTTCTGCTGGTTTATTCTCCGCGCTGCGATCAGTACACAGCAGGTTAGAAGGGCAGTGGATGGGTTGTAAGGAAGGGGAATGGTGGGTTCTGCTGGTTTATTATTCTCTGTGCTGCGATCAGTACGCAGGTTAGAAGGCTGTGGATGGGTTGTAAGGCAGGGGAACGGTGGGTTCTGCTGGTTTATTATTCTCCGTGCTGCGATCAGTACACGCTGCGGATGGGTTGTAAGGCAGGAGGATGGTGGGTTCTGCTGGTTTATTCAGTACACAGGTTAGAAGGCTGGATGGGTTGTAACGAAGGGGAATGGTGGATTCTGTGGTTCTATTTGCGCTGCGATCAGGTAGAAGGCTGTGGATGGATTGTAAGGTAGGGGGCAGGTAGGCTCTGCTTGTTCTATTCTCCGCGATCAGTACACAGGTTAGAAGGCGATGGATGGATTGTAAGGCAGGGGAACGGTGGGTTCTGCTGGTCTATGCGCGGTGCGATCAATACACAGGTTAGAAGGCGGTGGATGGATTGTAAAGCAGGGGAATGGTAGGTTCTGTGGTTCTATTCTCTGCGCTGCGATCAATACACATATTAGAAGGCTGTAGATGGATTGTTAGGTAGGGAGCGTAGAGCATTCGTTCTTTGCACAGTTTTCAAACACTGTAAGAAATTCTGTGGCCACAAGATGAAAACTGGAGCAGCGAATTTCTCCAAGCTTTGATCCGAAAGTTTGGCTGTTTTTTGTTCAAGGCAGAAACGGGAGAAGAAGCTTTTTTCTGGGGAAGGAAAGAACCTGCCAGATTGCTGAGAGAAGCACATCGACAACTCAAAATAAATAAGGCCTGTGTAGCATTTTAAACTGGATAGAAAGTTTTCTGGATGTCCAGGAGATTGAAAGAGGAAGGAGATTGTAGAGAGAGCTGCCCTCTTGTAGAGTCAGCTTTCGGTCAAACCCCGGTGTGTGCGGAAAAGCGCCTGTACCAGAAAGCCACCGTCGAACAAAATACAGTTCAAGCTAAAGATAAGGACGGTTTGTAACGCGGTCAACATCTGTGTTGGAAATAACGTGCTGGGAATTAGGAAAACTACCGGCCTGAAAGTAAAACAGCTTGCGGGGGGGGAAATGGGTATGAATTGAGCATGTTTGCCAAGCGTTTTAACACAAGTGGAGGCCAATGTGATTTGGTTTAGGTAGTCTCCACTTCTATCTTTTTCACGAGTCCTGCTCAAAGGAATAGAAACACTGAATGGAGCTTTTAAACCAGAATGGAACTGTATTAGGCATTAGGTACTTTATAGTCACAGAGGCGTCTCTGTGAAATTCGGGTTGCTCCCACCTGGAGAGTGCGTCGCAGCCAGAGGCGCACCACCCAATATATATTTTTTTTTTTTGCATGCGATTTTTGTGTGACTGAGGAAGGAAAGGGTGTGTGTGTGTGTGTGTAAATTTTGACCAAATGACAACTTTTTCGTTGCCACTGGGTTTAGCGTGTGCTAAGTGCATGGGCACACAGGACCTCGGTTTATCGTCTCATCCGAAAGACTCCGCGCTCAGACCGTAAGGCCTAGTGCAAAGAGAGAGGAAAAAATCCCCTGTAAATCGGGTTTGCTTGATGCGAGGCGATTGCGCTACCACTGTGCCACTCTACACCTGTGATGTGAACCGAGAGTGGCCAAGTGTTCTGACTGTGTACAGTCATTTTCTGTGGACAGTAAACTGACCTCTGACCAGTTCAAAGTACTGTATGAGTACTGTAATTTTCGGACTATAAGGCGAATTTTTTTTAATCCAATTTTGACCTATGCGCCTAATAAATGAGGGCACCCAATTAGTGAACAAAATTGTGAGAAGAGAGGCAACGATTGCCGTACTCAGTACAGTCTACTGTGAGTCACAACATCGAAAGTGGTAAAGAGTCGCTGATACGACAAATACTCACGTTAAAATGCTTAAAAATCCCTATTATCATCCGAGATACCGTCCAACAGATGCCATAGCCCTTCATTGGATGTAAAAAGCATCGTTGTTGAGTTTAAAATACCATAATTCTACCAGTTTTCGCAAAGAAAAGTCCAAACACAACAACCGGAAGTCGAAAAAACGCAAGTTCCATTATTTTAGAAGGGAGCCAACTCTTGTTTATGACAGCAGTAATGTCGGTCGGTAAGCGTTAGCAAAACGTGTACGTGCTTCAGACTTCGACTTTCGTTTGCAAGGTGTGTATCGCCTTATAAACAAGGGCGCCTTTTACTTTGATTTTTTCAGATTTTTCTTGAAAATTGCCCTATTCGCCTTGTACAACACAGCAACGCCTAATGATCCGAAAAATACGGTACTCTGACTCGGGAACGGTCATCATGGACAGGTGGTTGGTGGGCTGACCCTTTAAATCTCAAGCGGAGTGGACGGACAAACACGGCAAGGGCAGCACACGGATCTGATCACCACTTTTCTCTCGGGACAAAGAGTTTCACTGTTTTTCTTCTCAACTGGCTGGCACTAGGCATACGCTTCAAGATTCAAGATTCTTTAATCAGCCAATGCATCGTAATACAAAGGAAATCGTTTTGGTTTTGCACAAGACACAATCCAACAACAACGAAAGCATGCACATCGAATGGACAACCAATATTAAAGTAACAAAATCAGATTACATCATCGTGTATCATCCCCCTCTCAGATTCTTTCTTTCTCACAGACGCGCACCTACACATACACCAACACACACACACACACATTTAGACCAGCACATACACATTTAGACCAGCACATGCCCCACCAGCTCACACACACACACACACATGCACATTTAGACCAGCACATGCCCCACCAGCTCACACACACACACACACACATTTAGACCAGCACATGTCCCACCAGCTCACACACGCACGCACACACATACACATTTAGACCAGCACATGTCCCACCAGCTCACACACACATGCACATTTAGACCAGCACATGCCCCACACACACACACACACACATACACATTTAGACCAGCACATGTCCCACCAGCTCACACACACACACACACACATTTAGACAGCACATACACATTTAGACCAGCACATGTCCCACCAGCTCACATGCCCCACACACACACATACACACACACATTTAGACACATTTAGACACACACACACACACATTTAGACCAGCACATGCCCCACCAGCACACACACACACATACACATTTAGACCAGCACATGCCCCACCAGCTCACACACCCCACCAGCTCACACACACACACACATTTAGACACATTTAGACCAGCACATGTCCCACCAGCTCACACACACACACACACACATACACATTTAGACCAGCACATGTCCCACCAGCTCACACACACACACACACATACACATTTAGACCAGCACATGCCCCACCAGCTCACACACGCACACACACACATTTAGACCAGCACATGTCCCACCAGCTCACACACACACACACAACACATTTAGACCAGCACATGCTCCCACCACACACACACACACACACACACACATACACATTTAGACCAGCACATTTGCCCCACCAGCTCACACACATGCACCCACCAGCTCACACACACACACACACACATACACATTTAGACCAGCACATGCCCCACACACACTCACACACAGCACATGCCACACACACATACACATTTAGACCAGCACATGTCCCCACCAGCTCACACACGCACACACACACACATTTAGACCAGCACATGTCCCACCAGCTCACACACGCACACACACATACACATTTAGACCAGCACATGTCCCACCAGCTCACACACCAGCACATGCCCCACCAGCTCACACACGCACACACACACATTTAGACCAGCACATGTCCCACCAGCTCACATGCCCCACCACTCACACGCACACACACACATACACATTTAGACCAGCACATGTCCCACCAGCTCACACACGCACACGCACACAAGACCGCGAGCATGCAGGCACACCGATTGACACAAGTCTGAGCAAAACAGGATACAGAAATTCCCCTAGGGGAGTGAGCCTACTGAGTATTGATGGCTCTGACAGCAGAGGGGTAAAAGCTGTTCTTCATCGTCTTCTTGAATGTTCGGTTTGATCATTTCTTCTCTGTTGCTCGAACACAAACAATCTTTTCTACTGTAGACTGACACAGAATCTACAGTTTGTCTCTTGCTTTTTGTTAACCCGAAGTGAGTCTATAGTATGATAGTTGTTCGATTGTGTATGTGTGTGTTGCGTCTGTGGTCTAATCTCCAAACTTTTACGTTGGCATTTTCTCGGGAAATAGAAGGCATATATTGTTCAAACTTTGCACACATAGATGTCTATGCAAGCTTTCAAACAATAATGATTTGAATAATTAAATACTTATAACAACACTGTGAACAGATAACAAACAGATAACATTTTAGATTAGTGGGTTAGAGAGTATTCAACAGACAACTTGATTAAAGAAACTCATCAACACTGAAAGCCTCGATAGCTCATTGGTAGAGTGTCTGTCTGTCATGCCAATGGTTCTGGGTCCGATTCTCGGCACCTGGCACTTTAAAAAAAAAAATTGTTTTAAGTTGTATCCATTAACGATAGTTTCATTTGTACTTTAAAATTTGATTGGCAATTTGATGCCTTTTAGTGACATAGGTGTTAAATCACTGTGGTGCTAAAATGCGACTTTGGCGGTGAAAGGGTTAAATATAAATGGATACATTTTGTATTGACAATGCTGACAAGTTGAATGAGATTTGAAATGATGAAATGGATTGAGTTTGAAGATAGGTTCTTCTTCGTTTTTTCTTGATTGCTCCAGACAGTTTCCTGTCATATGAGCGCAGATGTGTCATGCTGCCATTGTGCTCCTAACTAAGAAATATGTGACCCAGCACCATGGAAGGGACATTAAGTGTCAAACTCGCCTTTCTGAGAAAACTATGCATTTGCAAACTTCAGACAATTCTCTTTCCAATGATGCAAGAACCATGCTTGTATCTTTTTCCGTTCCAGAGTTATGAGCATTTAAAGTTAGTAGGGTGAGCGTCGGCCATTTTGAGGAAACACAGTCTAAAGTCTAGCCTAGCTGAAGAAAATGCATTGACCTACTCGTTTTAACCTTCACCATGCTTCCTGGGTATTCTAGTACCCAGAGACACATAAAAACTGTTATATATCAAAAAGTATTTAAGCAATCATCATGAAATTTCATGAGTTTATCAAAAACGTTAATGGCTTTATGTGTCTTAAATTTCATTAATGTGTGTAAAATACAAATGACGTAATATAATGCGTCATTTGAACATGCTTGTCACTGATTGCGCGGGTATCCTACAACCCATACTTTAAAGAGCAGAAATATGCCACTGCAGTGCATTGAGTATGGGTAGTGGGACACCCGCGGCATCTGGATAAGGATAAACACATGGTGACTCTTTGACGAGTATGGGTACTGGAGAACCCGCATCATCTGGAATAGGGATAAACACTGTTAAAATGCATGTCCCTTTCCTTTTTAATGAGTATGGGTAGTGGAAAACCCGCCCCATCGTGACTGTGTAGTTGAACAGGGGATCCGGTGAAGGTTAAAGATTATCTTTTATAAATATGAAAGATAAGATGTTGGAGAACACAAAGATGTACATAACTGTTCTCAAAAAATGAGATTTTTGACTTTGCAAGCCTGTTGTGAGAGAGAAGCTAGCCCAGCAACGTAATGTCCCTTTCGTGGTGCTGGGTCGCATTCAGTTACGCCCAGCATGTGAAAAACGTGTGCCAAAGAAAATGTGACAAAAAACCCAACAACAACACTTATTGTACAATATAATTATACACTTGTTTATATATATTAAATGAAAAGTTAAAAATCAGTAGTTTGCAGATGAATGTAATATTAGCAGTTAATATTGTGATAAAATTGTTTTATAAAGGTCTGAGATTTCCGACTGTGATAAACGTCTTCACAGATAGTCAGGGGGGGGGGGGGGGGGGGGGGGGGGGGGGGGGGGGGGGGGGGGGGGGGGGGGGTCATTCATATTTGCGAATGTAACTTCAAGATTGAAAAGAAAGTTAAAAAAACAAAAGTTGTGGAACAATCACACACAGAGAGGAAATATCTCAAATATCGTTATTATGTGGAACTTTATTGTTGGTGGGTGGTTTTTCCCGTTTAGATGGCCTTTATTATTGTGATGTGGATTTCTTTTTGGGAGACAGCTGAATGAAGTTTTATTGATACGATTATTCAATCTGAAATGCTTGTTTGGCCTTCTTGCATTTAATGGATGTTGGTGTATTTGTAGTACTGGTAGAGCTGTGTGTGTGAGCTGTGTGTGTGTGTGTGTGTGTGTGTGCGTGCGCGTGCTGCTCTTCTGTATTAATGTATGGGTCTCGTATTATTAGTGTTGACTTCATGTTTCATTTTTCCCTCTCCTTTTTCCTCCAACCCCCCCTCCCCTCCCCATCCCGTTTTATGCGTCTTTCTTTTTTCTCTACGCTTGTGTACCTTTTTTTTCTCTCCCATCGTCTGTTGTTGTTTTTGTTTTTTCTCTCTCAGATGTATGTCGGTGTAAATATTCCACGTACATTTATTTTTTTTTTTTTTTTTTTTTTTTTTTAAATTATTATTGTTATTGTCTACTTCATTTTCCCATTCCTTACAACCGGTTATTCTTTATTATATACACAAACTTCAACGATGGACAAGTAAGGTGCATGGAATAGAAGGGGAGGAAGCCTTACTCCTTAGAGTTGTCTAAGGCTGCATCATTAACCCTTTCACCGCCAATGTCGCATTTTTGCACCACAATGATTTAACAACCATGTCATTAAAACACTTGAAATCAGGGTCTATTATTCAATGGTATTGTGTTCCTAAATTTGTGTAGTAAGGATTGACCCTATTCTAAATGTGTCACAGAGAAATCCCACAATATTGCAGATAAAAGATTTCTGTAGCCAAGTAAGTTTAATGGCATTTTTGGGCTCAAAGATGGCTGGCGGTGAAAGGGTGAATGTTCCCCTATGATTGATTGTAATATTTCGGACTCTGAGTATAAAGCCGGAATTCCATATGCGCGATTTTAACCCTTTCACTGCCAAAGTCGCATTTTAGCACCACAGTGATTTAACACCTATGTCACCAAAAGGCATCAAATTGGGGTCTATTATCCAAAGACCCTATTGTCTTAGTTTTGGGAAGTAAGGATAGACCTTATTTTACGTATGTCGCAGAACAATCCCCGATACTGCAGGTGGATTTTGTTCTCTACCCAGGTAAATTTCATGGGAAATGTTTGGCTGAAATATGGCTGGCGGTGAAAGGGTTAAATGTGAAAATCGACGGCGATAATCTCCCGCAATTAAATTTTATCACCACCAACAGTAACGTCATTCTGTACACCCATAGGCACGATAATCGCGAGCAGTCAGTCGAAAATCGCTCGCGATTTTATTTTATCGCCTGGTGGAGCGAAAAAATATTTTTGTCGCCGTCGAAAATAGTCTGAAAATCGGCGGAACTAAAATTGTTTTCAGCCATTTGTTTTCAGCCAGCATGGCTTCCAAAAGCGTGGAGAAACTTGTGGTACTGGGTGAAATAACGTTGCTTGCAATTCTGTAGGCGCGATCAGTTGTTTTTTTTAGCAGCGATGTTTGAATGGCGCCATGGAAAATCGCCGGTGATTTTAGCGTCAATGGAGTTGCAAGCAACTTTTTTCGTCGCTGTCGAAAATAGTGGGCGATTTAAGCCAGCGAAAACAGCGCATATGGAATTCCACCTTAAGGCGATACTTTTTGTCCCCCAAAGTAAGAACTTACAATGCGACTAACAATATAGATCCTCCGAAGTTGGAGTGTGGCTTCCCACGTGGCGGGGTAATCAAAAGCGGTCACACATGTAATGTTCTCATCTCTAGCTGGTGCATTTGTACCATAGTGTTCAAGTGCTTCGGCTGTTGGGATGATCCCTGGAGTCTTTAAGCCAGGTTTAGACAACGACTAACCATATAGTAAGAAAATAACGTCACAAAATCTGAATTTTGTGTAAAATTTCCAGGGTGCACCTTTTCCCTTATGATAATCATATACCGTAATTCACGAACTGCAAGCCGCTTCGTAATAATAAGCCACACCCCCTACTTTAAAAACAAAAAAAATGGAAAAAAGTAACGCATAAGCCGCGTCGAAGCATAAGCCGCGGGGGGAAATGGCGATGTACGATCTCAGCTTCCGTTTGAGTCTAGAGTTGATAGCGGGTGTGTTGACTGCCAAGACGAAAGTGCCGTGACCGCGAAACAGATTGTCATTTTGTGGAAAGAAATATACCGAAATCAAGGTGATTTTTTTTTTTTTTTTTTTCATCAACCGTGAACAAGGCCACAGATCAAAGGTCTGAATCAAGGATGCCACTGAGTTGAGTTTACTTTATTTCTCCTACCGTTGTGGTTGGATTTTGATGCCATTATAATTAAACTATGGTGTTTTTTTGCCCCCCCCCCAACACCCCCCCCCCCCCCCACCTCCCTAAGTGCTTGTCTATTTTCTCCAGTGGTTTATTTTGTTGTTTTAATTATGATTACCCTTTAACGTCCCTTTCCTGCACACACACACACACACACCCCCCCCCCCCCCCCCCCCCCACACACACACACACACCCATTAACGCTTTTCAGACAAAAGTTTCATATACTTGGAAAAAAAAATTGAGCTATAAATATGACCACATTTTTGTTCATTACCCCGGCCAGAGGCCGAGGTATTGTGATCGGTTTGTCTGTGTGTGTGTCTGTCTGTGTATCGATTATCTTAAAAACTACTGTTTGGATTTTGATTAAAATTGGCAGAGGAAAGGAAACTTCCTTTCGTTAATCAACACCGTGCTGACCTTGACCTTGAAGTTTGACCTTGAAAACCGAAATTTCCTTCTTTGGGCTATGTAATTTCCCCCCAGCTTTATCTCGTGAACTGGTGAACAGAATCGCTTCACATTTTGTGTGGTGGTGTACCATGGTGCAAGGAAGTTTGTATAAAAGTTCAGCTGTATCTCGTGAACTAGTGAACAGAATCGCTTCAAATTTTGGGCGATGTATTTTATGCGTTCTGTAAGGGTGGAAAGTGGTGTGTTTATTGGGAGGGGGGGGGGGGGGGGGGGGGGAGAGAACATGGTGCAAGGAAGTTTGTATAAATTATAGTCCAGCTGTATCTCATGAACTAACTGAACAGAATCGCTTCAAATTTTGGGCTATGTATTTTATGCGTTCTGTAAGGGTGGAAAGTGGTGTGTTTATTGGGGGGTGGGGGGGAGAGGAGATAACTCTGGCCGGGTTTGCATTGTCACAATGCGTTGCTGCCGCCCGGCGATGCCCTTGTTTACTTTGTGACTAAACAAAAAAAATGTATGGGCTTACTATTACCGTAATTTACGGCCTATTAGGCGCAACTTTTTTTTACTGAACTTTGACCCCTGCGCCCAATCCGGCGCATGCGCCCTTTCTATACTCTAAACAGAAAAAAGTAAGGGGGTCGAGAGTTGAAATGAACAACTCACCATGCTCTGTAATGATGTTGCTTTCGCTGATCGTTTCGATCTTTTTTAATTTTTATTTCTTTGCGCCTTATCGGGTGTATGCGCCCTATCTTTGTTCAAATTACGGAAGAAAAAAATGATGCGCTGTGTCGCCTGTGTACGGTATTTCCATATTTTGTAATTGTATGAACTCTGAATCTTAAGATTTGTGAATTTATCAGGAAAAAACAAATGGCTGGATGTACGTGTATATCTCCCGATTTGTAAATGGATGGATTTCTATTGGATTTTTCTTCAAATTTGTGGATTTATCGTTTTGTTGTTGTTTTGGTTCTTGTTTTTTGTATGATTTGATTTGTTGACGACTTTTGTGCCTGTGATTGAATTGTGAATTAATCGGTGTTCCATGACGTTTGGTGATTTTATTCTCCAGTGAATTGGTGTGCTTGTCTGTCTGTCTGTGTGGCGTTGACTCGTTGTGCTAAGTTTTGCCCGTTTGTCCGTCAGTCTGTCTGTCTGTGTGTGTGGGTGATGTTTTATCCTGGATCTATATTTGCCATATATGACAATAAATGAACTTTGATAATGGGGAGTCTGGTTTTTCTTTTGCTTTGTTGATCTCTTGTCTCTTATGGGTTTTCTTCTTGGTCTCTCTCTCTCTCTCTCTCTCTCTCTCTCTCTCTCTCTCTCTCTCTCTCTCTCTCTCTCTCTCTCTCTCTCTCTCTCTTATATGTTATTTGACAGTATCCCCTTGCCATAAAGGCTTATGTATGCTAATGGCAATAAAAACCTATTTGATTTCATTTGATTTGATTCTCTCTCTCTCTCTCTCTCTCTCTCTCTCTCTCTCTCTCTCTCTCTCTCTCTCTCTCTCTCTCTCTCTCTCTCTCTCTCTCTCTCTCATTCTTTTACCTCAATAAACAAGTTTCAAGTCTCTCTCTGTGTGAGTCAATCTCTCATTTTCTCTCTCAATCTGTTCTCGGGGGGGGGTCTCTGAAATCATATATTATTCAAACTTCCAGAGATAAGAAAGAAATAAAACTTGATTAAATCTTCAGCATGAAAACTTCTGAACCGATTGCTGGCCTGATAAAAAAAAAATTTTTAAAATGAAATACACATTACTGTGTCTGATTGACAAAAATTAAAAGAATATATTTCGAGTTACATGTATTACGATAGCGTTCCACACGACAGTATGCAAGTCCGATATAAACAAAATTGTGGCAGTTGACAGTTAACCATACCCGACAAGTGCAAAGTGACGTTATTTTATTCACAAGAGACAAAAACAAAAAAAAACTACTGGATATTTCGGCGAATGCGCCTTTATCAACATAGACAAACAAGAAAACAGCAAACAGCAAAAGGAGCAAAGGCAACACCCCTCCCAAAAATAAAAAACCGAAAAGAATCTGGAGAGGTTGGGGACAGTCACAGACGCAAGATGGAACCATAGACAGAGGAAGGCAACCCCCCCTCCAAAAAATAAACAAAGCACAAAAGAATCTCCTACCAGAGTTAAATCAAAAAGTATATATAAATAATATAAGCAACCAAACTGGGATTTCTTGGAGCCTACTTGTAGAGAAAGACCCATGAATCGAATAAAATAGTACAGTATTAAGAACAGCAACTCTGGATGTACTGATCATGACGATCGGAATATAGGGTTGTTGCCCTTGAACTAGAAAGCAGGAAGGGAGAACACGCGCGCGCACACATCGTCTCTCTCTCTCTCTCTCTCTCTCTCTCTCTCTCTCTCTCTCTCTCTCTCTCTCTCTCTCTCTCTCTCTCTCTCTCTCTTCTTTTCTAGCTCATCCGTGAGCCAGGAGGCATGATGAGAGAGAGGGCGCATGTGCGAGCAGGAAGTACCACCTGAAACTGCTTGCGAACATTTTTTGTCTTTTATACGTTATTCAACTGATTTTATAGATATTTATTTTCAAAATTATATATGTAAGGATACTAGTAAAGGTAAAATAGATGACATTGATTCTTTCAAAACTTTTGGACCGTTTGTAACATCAAAAACGTAAATCGCAATTTCCACTCAGTAACTCCTCCATTTTGGATAGAATTAAATGTAAACAAACACTAGTAATAGTATCGAAAGTGGTCAGTGGAAGAACACCATGGCTGGCCTTTCAGCAAGTCTTGTGCTTCTCGTCATATTCTACATGCACATCAACTCACCCCTGCCAGGACAGATTTCAATCCGCATGCTTGGACTCCTGCTTGGAAAGAAAGTAAGAGAGAGCCTGAAGCCGTGCTACAGAAAGTATCAGGTCAGTGCGTTCCTGATTTTATCCCTCATGCGACGTACATTGCAATCCCGGACCTCACCGACAAGCAAGTACCTTTCCCTGTGGACTTTGTGACCGGAACGTATCATGCACTGACTGTGTCGCCTGCGATGAGTGCAGTGTGTGGTACCACAGGTCTTGCTTGGAGCTGTGCACTGCGGACCTCACCAACAAGCAAGTACCTTTCCCTGTGGCCTTTGTGACCGGAACGTATCATGCACTGACTGTGTCGCCTGCGATGAGTGCAGTGTGTGGTACCACAGGTGTTGCTTGGAGCTGTGCACTGCGGACCTCACCAACAAGCAAGTACCTTTCCCTGTGGCCTTTGTGACCGGAACGTATCATGCACTGACTGTGTCGCCTGCGATGAGTGCAGTGTGTGGTACCACAGGTGTTGCTTGGAGCTGTGCACTGCGGACCTCACCAACAAGCAAGTACCTTTCCCTGTGGCCTTTGTGACTGGAACGTATCATGCACTGACTGTGTCGCCTGCGATGAGTGCAGTGTGTGGTACCACAGGTCTTGCTTGGAGCTGTGCACTGCGGACTTCAGCCTGTTTCAACACAAGTGTGTGCAGTGGATCTGTCACAAATGTGACAGCATCAACTGCGATACTTTCACCTTTCACAGCTACTGTCTTCACAGCAACAACTATTATCAACCCCTCTCAGATCTCTCCATAGACTCCTTCAACTCTTCCTTTAACTTCAGTCCCTTTCAAACTAGCAGCCCTCTCGATCAAGTCCGCAATAAAGAAGATACATCTCCAGTACCACCACCGCAACACCCGACCCCTGGCTCTCAGCATAGCCCACCCCCATCAGATCGTTGCAGGACTCCCTCGCAACGCCAGTACAGTAGGCCATCACAGCGACCATCGCAGTCAAGTTCGACACCCAACAACAGCAGCTCCTTCAGAGCACCCCCAAAAGAGAACTTGCGGGGTCTTGAATGTGAACTGCCGAAGCGTCATCAGGAATAGAGCCGAGTTCCTGGCAACGGTCAAAAACACTAAACCAGATGTAGTGTGTAGCACAGAGTCTTGGTTGGGCCCAGACAACACATCAGGTGAGGCCTTTCCAGGGGAATATGTTGCCTACAGGAAGGACAGAGGAACCTTGGGAGGTGGGGTCTTCATCCTGGTCCACAAGAGCCTTGTATCATCTGCACTCCCAGAGCTCAATGCAGACTGCGAGATGATTTGGGTGAAGATCCGCCTTCAGGGAAATAAAGATCTGCTCCTAGGCTGCTTCTACATGCCCCACTGCTCACATAAAGACCTAGAAGAACTGAGCAAAACTCTTCAGAAAATCACAGACACACATAAGCAGCAAACTGTTCTCTTGGCTGGTGACTTTAACTGTCCAGATGTCAACTGGGACACAGCCACAGTCACCGCAAACGCGCCAGACCGGAACACACAGCTTGAGCTTATTGATATTGATCACCACCACAGCTCAGCTCACTCAGGTTCACGACCAACCAACCAGAGAAAGCAATATCCTTGATCTGGTTTTTACCTCCAACCCGTCACTCACCAGGAGCTCAACATCCATCCATGGAGTGTCAGACCACAATGCAGTTGTGACGATTTTGTTACAAAACCACAAAGAATGAAAGAAAAACCACGGCGTCACTACTTATATTCCAGAGCCAAGACTGCTGCGAAGAAAGAAACGTTTATTCAAACAGGCTAAGAAGACCGGTAACTGGAAAAAACATTCTGCCAGAAGGAATGCAGCAGATAATTCAGGAGGACCGAGTGGGAATACATCAACGCCACAATTGAAGAGGCCTCAAGGAGAACAGCTCCAAGCCATTCTGGCGATATGTTAAAGCAAGACGCCAGGACAACATCGGAGTAGCACCCCTGAAGAAAGGCCCCACTCTTCATAGCGACACTATCTCCAAAGCCTGACTCCTCCTACAGCAGTTCTGTTCAGTCTTCACGAGAGAAGAAGATGCAGTGCTACCGGCAATGGATGCAGCAAGATGGACCATACAGGACTACAAGCAAACCTCCAGTGTCGACAGCATGCTGCAAGAACTTGCTGTAGGAGAAGAGAAAAAAGGCGCGACTCACCACCCTGTACAAATACAAGAACGGGCTCCTGAAAATGGAAACCAAACACACGCCCACTACCAACTGTCAAAAGAAAACAGGACGCCAGACCAACACGCAGGCGTACGATGTCCGATCGTGCAGGACACAGTACCGTCAGAGAACCTTTTTTCCTCGCACGATCCCGGAGTGGAACTGCCTCCTGGATAACATTGTTGCTGCACCGTCCCTGGCATCCTTCGACTCCAGGCTTCAGCACCACCTGAAGTGGACCAACGCCCCAGACCCTGGAGGAGAGCCAGCATCAGCAGGGCTCTCAGCCACATTCCAGCAATGAAACCCTGAACAAACGCCCCCACCCCAGTCCCTTCATTCCCATCCCCAATTGTCTTTTTTACCCCAGTAGTTAGGGATTTGTTTGTTTGTCTTGTTTGTCCTTTTGGTTGGGGCCTGGGCACTGCCTTATGGAGTGTGTAGGGTCGGCTAGTTCCCAGCTTCCTGGGGGTGAACGTGAAAATTATTAGCTGCCGGCAGATCCCTGTAAATATCCCTATCCCAGTCCAGAAATAGGATTTTTTTAGTTTTTTTGTGTTTGCTGCATTTTGTATTTTTCTACTGGACCCAAGTAAATTCAAGTAGACTATGTGTGATAGCTGATTTATGTCTTTGCTTTTCTTCTCTCTCTCTTCTGCTTCTTCTTTGGTCACCCCCTAAAGTGTGTGCATTTAGTTCTATAAAAAGAAGCTGGCCACCACCACAGAAGAAGAAGAATCTCCGGAATTGTCCTAGAGAATGCAGACGCCTGGCGTACATGGCATTGGTCGGATCCAGACTGGAGTACAGTGCGACAGTGTGGGATCCGTATCAGAGACAGGACATTGAAAGGGGAATCCGGAATAAGGTCGAAAGTACGGTTGCGCCTAAGGTCAAATGTACAGGTGTGCTTAAGGTCGAAAATAAGTAAATGCACACTTCAGCCTAATGTCGAATTGCAGAGCTGTGCCTAACGTCGAATATACGGTTGAGCCTAAGGTCGAATGCAAAGTTGAGCCTAACGTCGAATTGCAAAGTTGCGCCCAAGGTCGAATGTACGGTTCAGCCTAAGGTCGAATGCAAAGTTGAGCCTAAGGTCGAATTGCAAAGATGTGCCTAAGGTCGAATTAACGGCTGAGCCAAAGGTCTCTCTCTCTCTCAGAATATCAGAATATTTCATTAAAAATTCACTATCTGTATACATGTATTCTGTTCAATGTTTTGTGCGAAACTTGTGATATTTGAGTGTGTGTGTCGGTACTCAACTGTGCATTCGACCTTAGGCTCAACCGTACATTCGACCTTAGGCACAACTTTGAAATTCGACGTTGGGCTCAACTGTGCATTCGACCTTAGGCTCAAACGTAAAACTTACATGAAATTTTCGACATTAGGCACACTTGTCAGTCATGCCATTTTGTACGTTGGAGAGACTTCAGCGCCAAGCAGCACGCTTTGTAGCCAGGGACTACAAGTCCATGAATCCAGGCTGCGTGACACTAGACCAGGCTGCTCAGGACACTAGACCTGCCTCCCCTGGAGGAAAGACGCGGGCACCAACGCCTCAGCCTCTTCTATAAGATTGCTGAGGGCCTTGTTCCAGCTCTCCCAGCAGACAAGTTCCTTACCCCGGTCTCCACTAATCGTCGCAGGATCAAGCCGACCAGATTCAAGGGGTTCCAAACCACTAACATCTTGGAAAGACAGGCCGTAAACCATTCCCGTGGATTTTGTGTCCCAGAAGGGAGAACGGAGCAGTATCGTACCTCCTTCTTCGTCAGGACTGCCACAGAGTGGAACCAACTGAGTGAGGCTACTGTCACCGCAGGCTCCGTCAGCGCATTCACATCAGCGCTGACCAGATCACCATCTGAGCCTGTATCCACTGACCACTAGATCATTAGGTTGTTTTTTGTTTGTTTGTTTTTCTTGCTTCTGGAAGTGGGGCCTGGGCCCTTCCGGCTGAACTGGGGGGTTTAATGGTTTTAACCCAGGGTAAGCAGTAGGTCTTTCTCCTTTCTATCTTTTTTCTTTTAATTCTCATAGGGAATGCGCCCTCCTAGTTCCGTCGCGTCTATCATCAGAAGTGGCGTCTGTGACGTATGAATCCAGATCCAGATTTTACTTCTTTGCTAAAATCTGATAACGATGAAATCATTCAATCAGTGGCTAGTTTTATAGCAAAAGCTAAAAAAAATCAGGCTAACGAGCATAACAAGAACGCATACATACGTGATCCTCACATTTATTAGACATTAAATTTGCTTTACATTCGACATACAGTTTCTTAAAAGGACCGATCCGATTGGGGTCTTATACAGTGGATTCCTGATAACTCAAAAACACTGGGTAACTCACGCTAAAAGGTCTTTTTAACTCAAAATAAAATTTCAGTCCCTCCAATTTTGACTTAAGCGAATTTCATTATATACCTATACCCTTGTTTTCTTGCAATTTCTATTATTTTCCCCAGAGAAGCTAGGGGTGTTGTTGCCCTCGCTAGCCGATATGGCTTCATTAAGGTATGTGTACACGTTAACATATTCACAACCTATCACTATTTCCTCATGGCAACACAGTGAGTTGTAAGTCATATTAAGGTCTAGGTACACGTTAACACTAATCATAAACTATCACTATTTCCTCATGGCAACACTGTGAGTTGTAATTCAAATTAAGGTCTCGGTACACGTTAACAAATTCACAACATATCACTATTTCCTCATGGCACCACAGTGAGTTTTAAGTCATAGGGGAAGACGGGGTAAAAAGCGCATGGGCGGGTAAGAAGCCCACCCCAATTATCTCATGAAATGAAGCAAATTTCAGTCTCATTTTGCCCATGAGACGAGCGTTAATGTCTAGCATTCGTCTCATGGGCAAATTTGACTGAAATTTTCTTTATTTCATGAGATAATTGGGGTGGGCTTCTTACCCGCCCATGCGCCTTTTACCCCGTCTTCCCCTATTAAGGTCTCGGTACACGTTAACACTAATCACAAACTATCACTATTTCCTCATGGCAACACTGTGAGTTGTAATTCATATTGAGGTCTCGGTACACGTTAACAAAAATTTGCTTTACATTCGACATACAGTTTCTTAAAAGGACCGATCCGATTGGGGTCTTATACAGTGGATTCCTGATAACTCAAAAACACTGGGTAACTCACGCTAAAAGGTCTTTTTAACTCAAAATAAAAGTTCAGTCCCTCCAATTTTGACTTAAGCGAATTTCATTATATACCTATACCCTTGTTTTCTTGCAATTTCTATTATTTTCCCCAGAGAAGCTAGGGGTGTTGTTGCCCTCGCTAGCCGATATGGCTTCATTAAGGTATGTGTACACGTTAACATGTTCACAACCTATCACTATTTCCTCATGGCAACACAGTGAGTTGTAAGTCATATTAAGGTCTAGGTACACGTTAACACTAATCATAAACTATCACTATTTCCTCATGGCAACACTGTGAGTTGTAATTCATATTAAGGTCTCGGTACACGTTAACAAAATTCACAAAATATCACTATTTCCTCATGGCACCACAGTGAGTTTTAAGTCATAGGGGAAGACGGGGTAAAAAGCGCATGGGCGGGTAAGAAGCCCACCCCAATTATCTCATGAAATGAAGCAAATTTCAGTCTCATTTTGCCCATGAGACGAGCGTTAATGTCTAGCATTCGTCTCATGGGCAAATTTGACTGAAATTTTCTTTATTTCATGAGATAATTGGGGTGGGCTTCTTACCCGCCCATGCGCCTTTTACCCCGTCTTCCCCTATTAAGGTCTCGGTACACGTTAACACTAATCACAAACTATCACTATTTCCTCATGGCAACACAATGAGTTGTAATTCATATTGAGGTCTCGGTACATGTTAACAAAATATAAAAATTTCCTCATGGTAACACAGTGAGTTGTAATTCATATTAATTCTCGGTACATGTTAACAATATTCACAAAATATCACTATTTCCTCATGGCAACACAGTGAGTTGGAAGACATATTAAGGTCTCGGTACACGTTAACAATATTCACAAAATATCACTATTTCCTCATGGCAACACAGTGAGTTGTAAGTCATATTAAGGTCTCGGTACACGTCAACACTAATCACAAACAATCACTATTTCCTCATGGCAACACTGTGAGTTGTAAGTCATATTAAGGTCTCGGTACACGTCAACACTAATCACAACATATAACTATTTCCTCATGGCAACACAGTGAGTTTTAACTCATTCCATGCTGGCCAGTTGCTTCCCTTTGCAAGCGTTTTACACTGGCCGATTTGCATAGGTTGCAAACAAATTATTTTCTAAATAATGGTAACAGATACAAACGTGACATTTAGGCAATATGTACACAATATACAGTACTAACACCTGCAACAGTTTCAAAGCATCCACTTGATTAGTTTTGATTTGTGATATTTTAAAATAAATGCATGTTTTGTCAAGCCAGGCACACTCATAATAGCGAAAATATAATTTTAAGGTCCCAAAATAACCGGCAGCCAGCGAATAGCAGTATTCTTAGACAATGTGGCGGTACCATAGCTGATGAGGTTTAACCGAGGCGTGGTTACCGCTACACCTATCAAATATTGTTAAAAACTCGGGATTTTACTGGTGTTGCACTGCCTCCAGGCATTGCAGTCAGCATTGTTCCCACCATCTTTGTATTTACAAAATGTCCCATATGTGTCTATGACCGAGAGGACGTAAAACATCATTTTTATCATATAACCGGCAGCCAGCCAATCAGTGTTAGAGGCATGAATGAAACGTAGTAGTAGCCCTCTGAGCCACTTTGAAGCACACATGACTGTTAACCTATGAACTATGAATTTTTAAAGTTCACATGCGATATCCCGTTACCTTAGTAATGAGGCGTTGTGCGCATGCCCTGCGACGAGAGCGCAGGTTAGTATAGAAAGAGTTAAGTCATATTAATTAAGGTCTCAGTACACGTTAACATTATTCACGAAATATCACTATTGATACTCATGGCAACACAGTGAGTTGTAAGTCATATTGTGAGTGGTCAAACACTGTGTTGCCATGGGGAAATAGAGATATTTTGTGAATATGTTAACAGACAGATGCCAGCCAATGCGCAGTGCAGATCCAAATTCAGATTTGTCACAGGCGAATATAAGAAATGGGAAAAGGAAGTATATAATTATCTAGGTGCACGAATAGAAATATTTTGGAATGTGGAAACATAATTTAGAACGCGTTTTTGTTTCATTGGCCTACAGCTCATGCTAACCATAATATTTGCAGATGTATGCAAAAGCATTGATTCGAAAACGTGTACTGCAGGTATGGATGCCGTCCATGCAAAGTGAAATTTGCAGATTTATTTTTGTGGTGTACACATTCGAATTGATAAGCTTAACAACAATGGCTAGATATTATTCCCGCACGTGTCCATTTTTTAACATTTCATTTTTTCAATGGGCGAGCCATTTGTGATTTGAGCCTTTTCAGTAGTTTGTGTTCCCGTTTCTGCTGCTTCCACTGCTGCCGGACAGTGGTGAGGTACAGAAGAGGATTGAAGGCGGAGGTCAGCGGCAAGACGAACACCACCAGAGTGTCCTGGACCTCGCTGAAACCAGCAGCACCTTGCAACGTGGCCATGGTGACCAGACCAAAGACAACACTGGACACTGCACCAGGGATGGCCACGTTCTTCAGGACATGGACGGAGACGTACGCCACTCTCTTGTCTGGGTCCAGGGCTATTCTGTACCTGGGTGTCCGCCTGATGATGGCCACTTGTCCAGCCCCCGTGACCACACTAGCCACGAAGTTGACCACTCCGATGACTGAGAGCCAGGTGAAGTGTTGGGCTGAAACAGAACCGTCCATCGCAACTAGACGGCACAGACCAGACTGACTGGACCTACCCCAGTGACCCAACCCGGGTAGGAATGGAATAGATGCTAATACAATGCTCACAGACCATACAGCTGCACCCGTTATCAATGCCAGGTGTTTGCTAGGCCTCCACAGGGGTGTTGGGAAACAAAACATGTTGATGTGATACAAGGTGAGCAAACAGATGGTCCACGCAGACGCTTTTATAGAAAGAAGGAATAGCCAGCCAGCAATGGCACAACCCCTACTCTGTGTCCACGTTTTCTCATGACGTAGGTACTCTTCGTGATAAAGCTGGCTAGCTATTATAACAATAGCATTGTGAACTCCCATACTCATATCACCATGTTGCAAAAAGCTCACAACGTTCAAGAAATAGCTTTCTAATAATCTGTTGGTTGTGAAGGAAGTGAGAAGACAAACCAAGTTGCCTGCAAAGGCAGTGAAGGCAAGCAGCCAGTAGAACGCTCTGTGCAGATCGCTGGGAAGTAAGGTTGTGCAGGATTTCAGAACGCTGAAGGGTGCCACGCACTGTATTTCACTGGAGTGTTTAGGGAGGGCACTGTCACAGCACAGTCTGTAGTGGGGAGAGAAGATGCGGTGTAACCGAGTCAACGTGGACAGTGAGTTGACAGGGAAGGTGGTGACTGGATTCCCTCTCACGTCCAGCTCTGTGAGGTGTGGTACAGTCATAAAACCTGCTGGTCCAATGGTTTTCAAAGCACTGTAAGACATATTCAGATGATCAAGTGCTGGAAGGTATAGCGATAATTTGGAATTGTATGAACTGATTTGTGTTTTTGTAACATCTACTCGTTTAAGTGTGTAGTGTACATTTTTCGTAACTTTATCCACGATTTCTTTGATTGGGTTGTTTGCTAAACTTAGACTCTTCAAATTTGGTAGGTCATTGAAAACAGCCTCATCGACTGATTCTAGAAAATTATCCACAAGTTCAAGGTGCAGTAGATTTATCAGATGGGTGTCTGAAACATTGTAAAGATGACATCGGTTTAAAATCAGTTGAACAATGTAGACATTTTTGCTGAAGTCAGTAAGTGACATGTTTGAGCCTGTGGCATCCACGTACCTCAGCTGAGGGAACTGTGAAGCCAGGAATTGGTCTCCACACAGGAAAACATGGCCCTGACACATACAGTGCTCAGGACAGGCCCTGTCACACATCAGCTCATCATCCCACTGTGGACACTGACCCCAGCCATCACACAGATTATGTCCGTGCACACACACTGTCGAAGCTCGACATCGGTAGAACCCGGGACAGTTCAGTACATCACAGTTCTGTTCGTCTTCTCCATACACGCAGTCAGCAAAGCCGTTGCATCGTGTGTAGACAGGCAGGCAGTACAGCCACTCTGTTTGGCAATGGTAGTGACTCTGGGGGCAAAGGTCATCCTCAGTGATCACGTGCTGAGTGAAGTAACCTGTCCCGTCCAGATCCACATACAGACGCTGCTTCTTGTTCTCCTCTGTGCTGTCAACAGTGTAGAGAATGTGATCAGGACAGTCCACTTCATCCGAGTCATCAATACAGTCTGCAAACTGGTTGCAACGTTGGCTGAGTGAGACACATTGTGCGTTAGAGCAAAGGAAGCCAGTGCACGGTGTATGATCACAGAAAGACTCATCACTGCCATCTGGGCAATGCTGTGTGAAGTCACACACATCACTGTGCTGCACCGCTTCATGGCCATCCTCGCAGTGGAATAAGGCATGGTTCTTTGTTGATCTAGTAAAGAGAAACGTGGTATTAAGCCCGGCATAGCTCAGGTTCACGTTCTGTAATACATCAATATTGAAAAGTGTTGATTTTGTACATTCACTCTCGGGATCACTCAACAAGTAAACGTGTGTGACGTGCTGGTCTGGACATTCCAACAATAGCATTCGTGTAGATGTAAAGATTGAGGAACATGACCGTGGAAAAGTGACTATTGTGTTTGAATAGACAGCACCTGGGGAGTCTACCTCACACACAGCAGCTGGTCCTTCGTAAAGCCCATGAGCAAACGCCATTGACATCAGAACCGCATCATTTGTGTCTCTGGATGGAAAGTATTGGACTCTGGCTTGGAAGTGGTTCATGTTGTAGATCAAGGTGCCATCAGACCATTTTCTAAATTTACTGTACAAAAACGGTACAAACTGCCAACCAGAGGTTGAACCCACAGTCACCTTGAATTCAGAAAACTTGTTGAACATGTTCAGAGCATGTATCTGCTCCTGTCTAGTTTTGATGGACGCCAGTCTCGTTCCCTTTTTCTGACACTCATAATCTGACAGAAGACTGGGCAGCATCAGATCCATAAAGACCAGCTGGAAGCATTTGTGTGTAGAAGCCACCAGCCCCTGACAACGAGCGTTGCTGAAGGGACAGAGCTCTGTTTCGTCCTGTCCATCTTCACACTCCGTCAGCTGATTGCAGTGCACGTGAGGCAGGAACAGGGAGTAGAAAGGCACAGAACAGTTGAACAACCCACTGGACAGTTCTATGTGTACCCCATTTGCAGCCAGTGGAGATATGAACAACTTTAGACCAGTGTGATAGAGCACCGTGTATGAAAGCTTGATTTTTACGGATGATGTTGGAAGGAGCTTTGCTGATTCAGGACGCTCGTGACATACCAATCTGACACGTTGGACGGTAGAGTTGAGCTCCGAGTATAATAACATCAGCCACATATGTGAACGTTCTGGATCACAGGTGTTGATGGTTGGTACCTGCTGAATGCTGATCATGACAATGTAGCCTGGGGGTACTTTCCATTCTTGGATGAAATCCCTGTCCCAGATATTTCCCATGTAAGGCGTAACGATGTACCCTGAATGAGCCAGCGAATATCGCTTCACAAAATTGTGAATTGTTCTTGTCTCAATAGCAATGACAACTGCAGGGCTGTTGATGTGATGCATAGCAATTCCCCTAGACATGGATTCGAAGAACATTTCTGTTGGTGTGTGACGGCTACACCTCACGTCATACCCCTCCAGTCTACGTTCATTGGTCATGAACTGTGTTCTCCACTGCCTGTCATCGCACCAGTATTTCTGTCGGTGGACAGTGGCAAGTGCAAACAGACCCTTGCCCACCTCCAGACGTAGAACGCAAAATGTGATGACGTGCTCACATATCCCCAGTACCGCACCTAAATGTCCCATATGGTGGGTGACTATGTGTTTACAGTCTGACACATTTACGTGCAGGATTGTGTTATTTTTGTAGTTGTCATTTATAACGTATTCCACACCCGGACACTTGTTTCTCGTTATTTGTGGATAGGTAAACGTATCTCCATTTTTCGCGCTAAATGTGTTCACATTTTTCGTGATAGGTGTGCTCATAATATTATGTGCGCTCAATGTGTCGATGCTTTTAGCGCAAAACAAGCGCACAAGTATGCTAGGGCAGAGCAGCAGAATATAAACGTATTTCAGTCGACAAATTAAAAAGAAAGAACAAGAGGAAAAGACTCCTACAACGTTTATGCCAAAACATCTTAACTCCAGCATAGTTCACTGTTGGCTTGAAGACAAAATGTGGATGTTTTGGCTGTGTCTTGTATAACATCTGTGGTATAACTAGATGGCGCTTGTCGTTGGAGACAGATTTTTTGGCAGTTTAATCAAGATGGACTGATGAAATTCCACGCGAATTGATGACAATGGAGATGACGATGTTAAGGTCAAAAGATAAAAACAACAGCATGTGTAAAGTTCGGGGTGACTATGTCAGGACTTAGAGTGGCAGGATTCGCAACAACTACAAAAAACGTTATTTTTTTAATACTAGTGGTAACTGTCTTACACTTCAGCATGGTCCAATATATTGACTGACACGAAAGCACTGAGGCCATAATTTACATGATATCAAAGTACTTAAGGCCTCTACATTATCACCAAGAAGCTCTCTGGAAGGTTCAGCAAGCCAGATAGGCCTGTGAAAGACAAAGATGGAAAGGCCATTCCAGGAGAAGAGGGACAAAAGAACAGAGGGAGGGAACACTTCGAAGAGCTCCTGAATCGACCAGCTCCTCAGAACCGGCCAGATATCCAGGCAGTTGACAGTGACATGCCAATTGACTGCAGTGAGCCTTCTAAAGAAGAGATCCGGGATGCCATTAAGCAGCTGAAGACAGGCAAGGCAGCTGGGCCTGACAGTATTCTGACAGAGGCGTTGAAGGCAGACATGGAGACCATGGTGGAATTACTCCATCACCTCTTCAAGAAGATCTGGGAAGAAGAACAAGTGCCATCAGAGTGGAAGGAGGGTTACATCATCAAGCTTCCATAGAAAGGGGACCTCGGCAACTGCACTAACTACAGAGGCGTCACCTTGCTGTTCATCCCTGGAAAAGTGTTCAACAGGATCCTACTGAACAGGAAGAAAGACGCAGTGGATCCCTACCTCCGGGACCAGCAGGCAGGCTTCAGGAAAGATTGATCGTGCACGGATCAAATTGCAATGCTGCGCATCATCGTGGAACAATCATCAGTGGAATGCATCCCTCTACGTCAACTTCCTCGACTACGAGAAAGCGTTCGACAGCCTTGAGCGTGAGACCCTGTGGAGGCTGCTGAGACACTACGGAGTGCCAATGAAACTCGCCAACATCATCAGGAACTCCTACGAGGGACTGACCTGCAGGGTGGTTCATGGACATCAGCTCATCGACTCCTTTCAAGTCAGGACAGGACTGAGACAAGGATGCTTGCTGTCACCTTTTTTTTGTTGCTGTCCCATCTTCTGGGTTGTACAGTGGCGTTGCTTCCACGCCGCTCATTCCGAGTCCCAAGTCGCAGCCACTCACAGAATCCGAGACCAGCAGTCCAAGAGGAACGAATCTATTTTAGTCCGTCAGGAGGCAATCAACCAAGGACACACTGCACTGCTGCTGAGTCACTATGGTGGAGTTCAGTAGAGCCTGTTCAGGACACCACCTACTGACAGCGTGAGTGAGGTCCTCCTCCGATGGCACCACCACGACCGTCCAATGACAGCTCCCCAGAACACACTGATCCCCATGACTTTGACCCGAATGCACCAAGGCATAGACTGGATCGGAAACCGAAACTGAGGTCACCATGAGAGCAGGGCTTGCAAAGCCACATAATTTGAGACATTTTTCTCTTTTTTTTATGATTGATGGAAATGAGGCGGATGACTATGATGATGATGATGCTATGGAGTTCCGTATCGGTCTGAGACTACATGACAGGGCTGCATTCTACGTTTCCTTTCATAATGATATCCCGGCGTTAACCAAGCCCGAGAACTACAGACACCTGCAGTGTTGGTCTTGAAATTAGAGAAACACTCTCAGAATCGCATCCGTTAAGCAGATGAAGCTCGACTGTGTGGTTTCAGTCTTTCCATTGAGCCCACAGCCACTCACTCTGGGTCGGAGTCGGTCCAGGACCGAAAATAGCCTCGCCTCTGATGGGATGCGAACCTGATACCTCCCAGCCAATAGTCTGCACACTAACCACTATGCAGCGGCGGCTGGTTGCTGTCACCTTTCTTGTTCCTGCTGGCAATCAACTGGATCATGAAGACATCCACCGCACAGAAGCGAAACGGCATCCAGTGGTCACTTTGGAACCAGCTGGATGATCTGGACTTTGCTGATGATCTGGCCCTTCTCTCACACACCCAACAACAGATGCAGGAATAGACCAGTATTATTGCAGAGAACTCTGCCAAGTTGGTTCTGTGAATGTGTGCACAGTTTTTGGATGGACTTATAGAAGCTTTAATGATAATTAAGTGTGAAAATTGTCTTAGACTTAAGCTGAGCTCAGAATTGGTACTATTTGGTAATGATGGAAAAAAAATACTGATGAGGGATTTGATTATAGTCTTTCGATAGCTAAATATTTTACTTATAAATGCAGGATTAATATAAAAAAAATCAGCCAAGATTTGTTTATGTTTATACATGAACTAAAAACACACTAAAAAATAGATTGTATAGAGCATTGCATGCAAACGAGTGTTGCAAAATTCCATAAAAAGTGGTTGACATATAAAAACCTGATTAAGTAAGATAACAGATGCTGGCAAAACAGCCAGCTAAGCCATTCATTAGGCGATTCGTCCTCGATGATGATCTCACATACTGCATTTATTTATGCCGAAGGTTGCGATTGAACAGTACTTCCAAACCAGTATGCTTCAAACTTAACTTGGTACACAGACTTCCAAACCAGTATACGCTTTAAACTTAACTTGTTACACAGACTTCCTAACCAGTGCCACCAGTCTCATTTGGTTACGTGAACGAGTACTGATAGTGCTGGTTCGGGAAGATTTTCCACACAAACATGGCATCTTCTGCTGCTACAAACACAAACAGTTTTTGTTTGGATCTGATTGCGTACCATAGCGATCTGTCCTTATCAAAAGCTGGACCTCCCCGTGGGGATACCGGGGGGTCTTTTGTATAAATAGTTCCCCACCTTCTGGAAGTTCTGTGCTTGAATTTTCCTCTAATCTGTCACTCTCTTTGACTCTGCCTTTTCGTTTTGCTTACTGTCATCTACTATCTTTCTGCCTTACCAGGGTCCATTCTCCTGCCTTTTTTCAAGAAACACTTTCAAAATAAAATTCCTCCAGCCGAAGTGGGACTTGCCGGGCATAGCAGCTTACTATCTCTTAAGATAGGCGCATAACGCCAGCATGACGCATCTGCGCTCATAATTAACAGGGACCTGAGCTATCAAAGAAGAAGAAGAAGAAACGCTGGGCAAATTCTTAATTTACGCGATGGCTTGGAGTCAAAACGGACTATCTCTAGATAGTCCATTGACCTATTATTGACCTTGATCTTGATTTTTTTTTATCCAGGCAGGAATCCAACTTTGGATCATTATTATAAGCACCGGGGGACCTTATTGCAAAAACTAAGAGCGTGTATTAAAAAAAAAAGCAAATAACATAAAATGGGGATTATGCTTTTTATATATCTGCAGTCGTTGTGTTTTTGTGTGCAAGTTACAGAATGTTGTATGGGATAATTGCAGTTGTAAACTGTTTGATGATTTAGAAAAGTTACATTTAGATGCTTTGAGAACCATTGTAGGTACAGTTAGAGGAACGAGTCATGAAAAGTTGTACACCGAGTCTGGATTTACTTCTCTAAGGGAGAGGCGCCGTAGGCACAAGATCATTCTGTATTCTGGTTAACAATCTTGTTCCGCCCTATCTAGCTGATCGCTTACCTCCACTTATCTCCTCTGTAAATCATATCATCGTCGTCATCCTTTAGAGAGATGTGTCCCCTCTTGTAGAACAGAGCTATACAAAACTTCTTACTTCCCCTCAACTTCTGTTCTCAGGAATAACTAACCTGAAGTTATTAAGCAGTCTGACTCTCTTAGTCTTCTTAAACGCTTTCTCAGTAGAAATGATAGTGTTGTACCAAAGTATTATTACCTGACTGACAGGACATCTGAAATTCTTCTGTGTCAACTTAGATTGGGAATGAGTGACCTAAATCATGACCTCTTCAGCAGGCATATTACTAATAACTCTGAATGTGAATGTGGATTGGAAAGAGAAGATGCTGCCCACTTTCTGACTAACTGTCCACTCTTTCAAAACTGGCGTGCCCAGACAATTGATCTTCTTCCTGATGATGCGAAGAACAATGCCCAGACACTTCTGTTTGGGAGAGCCAACAAACATTTCCATGAAAATGTTCAAATTCTTCAGATGGTTGGAAAGTTCATCTGTGATACCAACCGTTTTTCATGCGAATAAATGCATTTTTGTCTATGACTACGTTCTATTCTACGTAAATAAACTTTTTTTGGTGCAAGTTACAGAATGTTGTATGGGATAATTGTAGTTGTAAAGTGTTTGATGATTTAGAAAAGTTACATTTAGATGCTTTGAGAACCATTGTAGGTACAGTTAGAGGAACGAGTCATGAAAAGCTGTACACCAAGTCTGGATTTACTTCTCTAAGGGAGAGGCGCCGTAGGCACAAGATCATTCTGTATTTTAAACTGGTTAACAATCTTGTTCCGCCCTATCTAGCTGATCGCTTACCTCCACTTACATCCTCTGTAAATCCATATCATCGTCATCATCCTTTAGAGAGATGTGTCCCCTCTTGTAGAACAGAGCTATACAACACTTCTTACTTTCCCTCAACGTCTGTTCTCAGGAATAACTTACCTGAAGACATTAAGCAGTCTGACTCTCTTAGTCTTCTTAAACGCTTTCTCAGTAGAAATGATAGTGTTGTACCAAAGTATTATTACCTGACTGACAGGACATCTGAAATTCTTCTGTGTCGACTTAGATTGGGAATGAGTGACCTAAATCATGACCTCGTCAGCAGGCATATTATTAATAACTCTGAATGTGAATGTGGATTCGAAAGAGAAGATGCTGCCCACTTTCTGACTAACTGTCCACTCTTTCAAAACTGGCGTACCCAGACAATTGATCTTCTTCCTGATGATGCAAAGAACAATGCCCAGACACTTCTGTTTGGGAGAGCCAACAAACATTTCCATGAAAATGTTCACATTCTTTAGATGGTTGGAAAGTTCATCTGTGATACCAACCGTTTTTCATACGAATAAATGCATTTTTGTCTATGACTAATGTTCTATTCTACGTAAATAAACTTGTCCCTGATCATTAATGAGTATGAAACATGTTTGAACTTAAAATTGGACTAATCGTGTACAATTGTTTGCCCCAGTTTTTCTCTTTTGATTACGCTTTTTCGTTGACATTTATTCTTACACGTGTGTTTGTAAATCTTGTACCTTTGTACGTTTACTTTTTCCGTATTATGATACAAAATATGTATTGCCTTATTTGTTAAAACAATTTTTTATGATGATTCTTGTTAATTAATTATGCAGCTGGTCTTTTGTAATTTATAAATGTGTTGAGTACGCCCATAATTTCTCGAATTTCTGCGGTCTGTTTGCGTAGGGACGATCAGGGTTTTTTTAGGTTTTTTTTTAATAAACACCAGGTACGACAACCACGAGTGTACTTTAAACAGTTAACACGATTTGTAACATGTAAATTAGCAGAAACAGCCACTAGGATTGGCTGTGGTTTAATCCTTCATCGCCAGCTGTTTTTCAGCAAAAAAACCAAACAAAAACATTAAACTTAACTGGGTAGAAAACTCATCTGCAATATTGCGAATTCCTCTGTGACATGTATAATATCATCCTTTTCACCACCAGCCCTTTTTCAGCAAAACAATACCATTAAGCTTAACTGGGTAGAGAAAAAAAATCTGCAATATTGCGAATTCCTCTGTGACATGTATGCCTATCCTTACCTCCCAACATTACGAAAATAGGGTCTTCAGATAACGCCCTGATTTGATGCCTTTTAGTGACATGGGTGTTAAGAAATTGTGCATAATGCAACATTGGCGGTGAAAGGGTTAAAACCCTTTCAACGCTAGCCATTCCTCAGCCAAAATGTACCATTAAACTTACTCGGGTAGAGAACAGATTTCGTCTGCAATATTGGGGATTCCTCTGCGGCGTGCATATAAAATAGGGCTACCTCCCAAAACTAAGAACATAAGGTCACTGGATACCAGGTCCTCTATTGATGCATTTCAGTGACATGGGTGTTAAATCATGGTGGTGCCAAGAGGCGACATTGGCAATGAAGGGGTTAAGACGTACGTAGGATTACTTTACCTGAACAAAATACCACTCTACTACGCTCTTCTCGTTATGAACGTGCATCCTTCTTCTTCTTCTTCTTCTTCTTCTTCTTCTTCTTCTTCTTCTTCTTCTTCTTCTTCTTCTTCTTCTTCTTCTTCTTCTTCTTCTTCGATCCCAGATCACGGGCACGTGAATTCAGAGACTTGTTCATAATGCTTACATGTATCGCATTTCAGACAAGGAAAGAAACCTGGTCTAGCACCACGAAAGGGACATTAAGTGTCAAAATGACTATTCTAAGAAAATGGTACAGTTAGAAACTGCAGACAATTCTCTTTCAAATGATATAAAAAAAACACATTATTGCAACTGTTTCTGTTTTTGAGTTATGAGCATTAAAGTTGATAGGGTGACTGTCAGCCATTTTGAGAAATCACAGTCTGAAGTTTAGCCAAGCTGAAGAAAATGCACCAACCTACTAATTTTAAAACATTTTGTTTTTATTATTTAGAGACCATAACAATAATTGTCGTTTATAAATAGGAAAGATGATTTGTCAGAGAACACAAAAATACCCATAGCACAAAACTGATAATAAAACAAATTCAGATTTTTGACTTTCCAAGCCTGTTTTGACCAACTAGCCCCGCAACGTAGTGTCCCTTTCGTGGTGCTGGGTCACCTGAGTATAAGAAGAAAAAACCCGTGTATGCACACTGCACATTAAGACCACATACAGAAACCACGCAGAACTACCACGGCGTGTGTGTGAATGTGTCCATAATTATGTAATGGAGGGATTAGGCATAATGAATACCAAAGGTTTCGTCAAAGTAGTAACGGAGCTGAAGCAGCCGTGGAGGGAAAGCTCGTCGATGTTTTCTGGGTTTTATGTTTGTTCCTGACTATCTCTCTGACAATCTATCTCTCTGACTATGTGAACACGATAACGTATAAACGGAGAGACGTAGGAGACCTCATCGTTTGCACACAGGTAGGTACGTACGATATATGGGCCAAGTTCAAAAACGAAGGTCATTGGTCAAAGGTCAGGGTCCCTGGAGAATGCTGCATGCTGCACACCTGCCTTTCTCTTGCTGTCGGTAGTGCGCGAGCTACTGTTGAGATTCTTTCTGGCGCAGAGGTAATGAAAAGTACAGGTGTAGACTGCTTGATCGGACTTTAGTTTCAGGGGTGTTTGTTTGTTTGTTCCAGCAAGGTCACTGGACCCGAAAATGCTGCCACGCGGCTGGTTGATCTAGCGTTTTCACGCTCTAGTAGTCAGAGTAATTTTGATTATGCACATCTGTTACCAGTCACTTGCTTAAGAAACACACACAGACACACACACACACACACACACACACACACACACACATACGCATGTGCGCGCGCACACGCACACACACGCGCGCGCACGCGCGCGTACACACATACACACGCGCGCGTGCGCGTGAGCGCGCGCACACACACACACACACACACACACACACACACACACACACACCAACAGCATCAGCATCAGCATCATCATATTCGCAGCAGTGGTTTGAAGCACTTCATGCTCCGTAGTCAAGCGTCACTGGCGTATCAGGGCCCACAGTGGACAAACAGCGGACAAAGAAGCTCGACAAGCAGTACGGAAGACTGATATACCCAGCCAGAGTCCCCCTGAAGTCGAAGTGCGGCTGCCCATATGGCGGGGGTAATTTTTAAAAAACTGTCAGACGAAGCACTTGAACGCTTATGGTACAGATGCATCATCATCTAGGGTTGAGAACACCAGCCAAAAGGACGGGTATTGTGACCGGTCTGTGTGTCTGTCTGTCTGACTCTGTGTGTGTGTGTGTGTGTGTGTGTGTGTGTGTGTGTGTGTGTGTGTGTGTGTGTGTGTGTGTGTGTGTGTGTGTGTGTGTGTGTGTCTGTGTATCGATTATCTTAACAATTACGAGACGGATTTTGATCACATTTAGCAGAGGGGTAGACATCGTGACAAGGAAGGTTCTTTTTGATGATCATGACTGTGATGACCGTGACCTTGAAGTTTTACCTTGAAAACCTAAATGTCCTTCTTTGGCGCGAAATGCTTCATTTCCGAGCCGTATCTCATGAACCAGTTAACAGAATCGCTTCAAAGTTTGTGTGGCGGTGTACCACAGTGCAAGAAGAGTTATTTAAAAAAATAAAAAAATATAACCGTGGTGACCTTGACCTTGGAGTATAAAAAAAAAAGTTTTGGTTCAAGCACTAACATTCAAATGTTGTCAAATGGTCAAAAGGGAATCAGCTCCAGGTATTTGACAACAAAGAATCAAGAGTATTGCCCCTTTGACAAGACAAGGGAAGTTGGAGCAGTGTAAGCTCAGGGAAGGTGGAGGATTGGGGTAGAAGAGGTACACAGGCAGGTACTGAGGTTTGCAAAATGAATGCATTGGCTAGTGTGTTCGCAATGCATGATAGTATAGTATAGTATGCAGACTGGTTTTTATGTGTTTTGTGGGAGTTGGAAGTGGTGGGGCTAGGGGATTAGGGGATGGAGGAGGGGGGTGATGGAGAGGGGTGGGGTGGGGGGGGGGGGGAGGACATAGCTCCGACCGGATAGAATTTTCTTTTTGAGGCACATACACAAAATCAGTTTGCCATAGTCCTTATAGATTGATGGTACAATGCAAAGGCATAATTTTCATTCAGGTTCAATGCAATAAAGTAACAGAAGAAATCAGCTCAACAGTACCATACATTACAATGCGTAGGCCCTACACCTTCATATACAACAAGGGGGTACATCAAATTCTTCAGTTTTTATACTGAAGTACAAAGCACACACCTGAGCCTAACAGTAACCAATACCAGGTAAATGGTTTTTTTCCCGCACAGAAGACTTTCAGAAGGGGTTTGGGGGTATTATACTACCAGAACACGGATAATGCTACTTTTAAGCAAGAACAGAGAGACAGAGTGAGAGAGAGAGAGAGAGAGAGAGAGAGAGAGAGAGAGAGAGAGAGAGAGAGAGAGAGAGAGAGAGAGAGAGAGAGAGAGAGAGAGAGAGAGAGAGAGAGAGAGAGAGAGAGAGAGAGAGAGAGAGAGAGAGAGAGAGAGAGAGAGAGGAGAGAGAGAGAGAGAGGTAGAGAGAGAGAGAGAGAGAGAGAGAGAGAGAGAGAGAGAGAGAGAGAGAGAGAGAGAGAGAGAGAGAGAGAGAGAGAGAGAGAATGACGATGACAATGGCAATGTTTTACGTATCTTGCTCGTCTTTACAAAGAGGGTAGATTGAATTGTCAGTGTTATAATAACGTTTTGAATGCACAAACACATCCGACGATTCAAATCTGAATGTCATCATTATAAACTTCAAAAGTCTCTAGCTATACTACTGAATAAGAGAGAGAGAGAGAGAGAGAGAGAGAGAGAGAGAGAGAGAGAGAGAGAGAGAGAGAGAGAGAGAGAGAGAGAGAGAGAGAGAGAGAGAGAGAGACAGAGACAGAGAGAGAGAGAGAGAGAGTGAAAGAGGGAGACGCACGCACACACGCACGCACGCACACACACGCACGCACGACGAGTGACACACACACACACACACACACACACACACACACAACAACAACAACAACAACAACATACAGTATTTATACGGCGCTGAATCTTGATAGAAATCAAATCAAAGCGCACACACACGTTAGCATTCAAAGCGCATTCAAACAAAAACGCAATACAAAGCGAACACGACACACACGGATAACATAAATGGAATATAGCAGAAACAGACCTAATGGCAAGAGAGAGAAGATAAAGAGAGAGGAGCTTTAATGATGGGGGAACAGGTGGGTTTTGAGGTTAGCTTTGAAAGCAGAGAGAGTCGGTCGCTGACGGAGGGAGAGAGGAAGTTTGTTCCAGGAGGTCGGTCCTGAGACAGCAAAAGAGCGCCGACCAACAGTTGAAAGCTTATACCTAGGGATCTGGAGAGAAAGAGGGTCAGAAACTGAACGTAAAGTGCGAGCTGGCGTATAGATGGAAATATTGTCGCAGAGGTAAGATGGAGCAGCTTTATGAATAGATTTATAGCAAAGTGTGTTTAATTTATACTCAATTCTGTCTGCGACAGGAAGCCAGTGCAAAGAACGCAGAAGAGGGCTAACATGATCGAACTTTTTCTTCCTAAGAACAAGACGAGCAGCTGTGTTTTGAATACGCTGGAGACAAGATAGAGAAGAGACTGATAGGCCAGAAAGGAGAGCATTACAGTAGTCAATACGAGATAGGATGAGGGAAGTAACAAGCTTTGCTGTGGCTTCATCTGAGAGGTATTTACGAATATAGCCAATGCAACGAATTTGATAGTAGCAGGACTGACAGGTCTGAGTCAGGAAACTCTGCATGGAAAGAGTATTGTCCAAAGTGACACCTAAGTTTTTGACTGAGTCTGAGAGGGGAATGATATTGTTACCCAGTTGGATTGACTCTATGGAAACAGAGGCTAGTTTGTTTTTTGTCCCTACAAGCATTGCTTCGGTTTTTTCACCATTTAATTGAAGTTTATTTTGAACCATCCAATTTTGAATATCAATATAGCAGTTGTTACTTTCTGTAAGAATGGAATCTAGATCTTCAGGGGTTGTACTGTTTTGGAGTTGTGAGTCATCTGCATAGAAGTGATGTTTCATGTTGTGCTGGTCGATGACATTGGCAAGAGGTGACGTATACAAAGTAAACAAGACAGGACCAAGCACAGACCCCTGGGGGACTCCACAAGAAAGCCTAACCTGTTCAGACTGACGACCATTGACCAGAACTGATTGAAAACGATCAGAAAGGTAAGAGGAAAACCAAGAAAGAGCAGGGCCCTTAATTCCAAAAGTATGTTCAAGACGAGACAGAAGAATGGAGTGGTCTATGGTATCAAAGGCAGCAGAGAGATCAAGAAGTGTCAAAAGAGAGATTTGACCAGCATCAGAAGCAAGTAAGAGGTCATTGACGATTTGAACAAGGGCTGTTTCTATAGTACTGATGGTTGGTTCTATAGGCAGACTGATAAGGATGATGAAGATTGTTTGTTCTTCTTGAGAAGGGGCCTGAGGATAGATGATCGTTAAGTTGATAGATTCTGGGAGGGGTCAAGATCACAGTTTAAAATGCTTTCTCAAGGAAAGAACTTCGGTCTCAGACACCGGCTTGAAAGAGAGAAGGGGGACACCAGTGAATGATGGGTCTGGAATAGTTGGTTGAAAAGGCATGGAGTCGATTTTAAATCGTAAAAGAGGTTAGATACAGGTCTGTAGTTTTTGATGGCAGAGGACTTGATTTCTTGTTGCCTAGGAGATCAGACATGGTGGAGAACAGGACACACACACACACACACACACACACACACACACACACACACACACACGCGCGCACACGCACGCGCGCGCACACACGCACACGCGCGCGCGCGCGCGCGCGCGCGCACGCACATACACACACAAGACGGGAAAACCCCAGACAAGACAGGCACAGAGAGAGGATGAGCTGAAACAAAAGTGAGGACGTTTCAAAGAGTCATATTTCAGTCAGAAAGATAACAATGCCTATAGTGGGTTGAAAAGGAGAGAAGGGAACAAGATACGTGACAATATTGTTACGCGGATAACACATGTAAGTGATGCTAATTAAGAAACTACTTCTTCTTCTTCTTCTTCTTCTTCTTCTTCGATCGCTCAGACAGTTTCCTGTCAATTATGAGCACAGATGCGCCATGCTGCCGTTATGCGCCTAACTAAGAAATAGTTAGGCCCAGCAAGTTCGACTTCGGCTGGAAGAAAACCTTTTTGAAAGCGTTTCTCGAAAAGAAATAAAAGGCAGGAGAATGGACCGGTATGACAGAAAGATAGTAGATGACAGTAAGCAAAGGGAAGAGGCAGAGTCAAAGGGAGTGACAGATTAGAGGAAGTTGCTAGCACAGAACTTCAGGAAGGTGGGGGAACTATTTATACAAAAGTCCCTCTCCCGGTATTCCCACGAAGGTACTAATTGAGAAGCGACTTGTATGCCGAGGTGCGGGCATACGTAGTATCCAATAACTCGGCGCAACGATGGATGCCCTCATGAAGGTGTCGGTAAGTGATAGCTTTGAGTTCGTTTAATTAACCCTTTCATCGTCACTGTCGCCTCTTGGCACCACAATGATTTAACACCCATGTCACTAAAAGACATCAAATGAGGGTCTGCTGGTCAAAAACCTTATGTTCTTAATTTTGGGAGGTAAGGACAGGCCCTATTATATGCATGTCACAGAGGAATCCCCAATATTGCAGACAGAATCTTTTCTCTCCCCAGGTAAGGTTAATGGTAAATGTTGGCCGACGAATGGCTAGCGTTGAAAGGGTTTTATGGGGATACACGCCTTTTGCTTCCCACGATGACAAATGATCAAGACTTTTGTCATAGCATCTACACATACTTCTAAGGTCAAAACTGAAAATAAAACACAGGGTCACCGTGCTACTTTTCTTGTACTTCGTGGTACACACGGGTGCCATTTGATATGGAGAAAGAGTTGTGTTTCTTACGACACAATCAGCCACTAGGGGAAAATTAGCGCCACCTGTATCCCGCGTATCCCTTTAAATAGCAGGTCTATAAGGTTAATTAAGAAATTCAATATTTTCACACAGAGAGAAACAGAGAGAGAAGAGAGAGAGAGAGAGAGAGAGAGAGAGAGAGAGAGAGAGAGAGGAGAGAGAGAGAGAGAGAGAGAGAGAGAGAGAGAGAGAGAGAGAGGAGAGAGAGAGAGAGAGAGAGATGTAATTTAAGAGCACACCCACTCATACTTGTGTGTATTCACACACACACATGATCTGCATCGCACACGCACACGTACACGCGCGTGCACACACACACGCGCGCACTCACATACACAGCCGCATGCGCGTACACACATATACATACTCTCTCTCTCTCTCTCTCTCTCTCTCTCTCTCTCTCTCTCTCTCTCTCTCTCTTCTCCTCTCTCTCACACACACACAAAACACACACACACACATACTTGCACACGGAGTGCGCGCTCACGCACACCCACACATACACATACACATACACACAGTCATACACACAGGAACATACCGACAGTCAGACAAACAGAATGACACACACACGCACACGCACACGCACACGCACACGCACACACACACACACACACACACACACACACACACACACACGCACACACGCACGCATACCCACATACACACACACACACACACACACACGCACGCACACGTACACACACACACACACACACACACACACACACACACACACACACACACACACACACACACACACACGTTCACGAAACATGTGTCAAATTTATGTTGTGAAGTTAGTAATTCAATATTTACTTTGAGAGAGAGAGAGAGAGAGAGAGAGAGAGAGAGAGAGAGAGAGAGAGAGAGAGAGAGAGAGAGAGAGAGAGAGGAGAGAGAGAGAGCAGTGATTTATGATCACTCTCCCGTATGCAATTGCGCGCACAGGCGCACACACACAGGGAAAGCGAGAGAGAGAGAGAGAGAGAGAGAGAGAGAGAGAGAGAGAGAGAGAGAGAGAGAGAGAGAGAGAGAGAGAGAGAGAGAGAGAGAGAGAGAGAGAGAGAGAGAGAGAGGTAGAGAGGTAGAGAGAGAGAGAGAGAGAGAGAGAGAGAGAGAAGGGAAACGCACGCACGCGTACGCACGCACGCACGTACACACACACACACACACACACACACACACACACACACACACACACACGCATACATACAAACATATATACAGATACACACGCACACACGCACACACGCACTTATATATATAGGCCTACACGCGCACTGACGCACACGTACGCACACACATGCACACATACAAAGACGAGCACGCGCGCACGTGCGCATGTGTGCATGGGCTTCTTACCCGCCCATTGGCTTTTTACCCCGTCTTCACCTATACCGGTGCCAAATACCGAAATTATCTCATGAAATGAAGCAAATTTCAGTCAGATTTTGCCCATGAGACGAACGCTAAACATTAACACTCGTCTCATGGGCAAAATTTGACTGAAATTTGCTTCATTTTCATGAGATAATTGGCATGGGCTTCTTACCCGCCCATGGGCTTTTTGCCCCGTCTTACCCTATTCTCGTCGGGTTTGCTGACGATGACGACTCTTCTTCTTCTTCTTCTTCTGGGAGTTTATAGTCCCTATCACGCCTTCGCGTGTCTGTGGACTAGCGATACATTTTTTGTAAAGATTTTATAAGAGAGTTTGCATAAAAAAGCTGATGACTCATTTACCATTTCGTGATACGCAATACAGCTCTTCCAGAAACCCAATGGGCAGGTGTGGCTTAGAGAACCTGTTTAACCATCTAAGGGCCGTCGCTTGGAAATATTACTTCACTGTCTTACACTTATGCCACTGAAAAATCCTCATTGTTTTGTACAAATTAAAACAACGGTAGATAACTCATTCAAGTATGTGCGGAATTAATACAAAGCTGTCAGTTTGATGAATTTGCTTTAAGGGAAGTAAATCTGTGTGCACACCAGACTTTGGTCACCTCTAAACTCACTTCGCTCCCTTAGCGCACATTTTTGCCTCTGACTTTGCTTTTGTAGTGGCTTGTTGTGGGGAAACCAATCGGTGTAGAGAGTTGCTCTATGTAAAGTCTCTCTATATATATACAAACAGACTCTGATTTACCACTTCCCTATGTCTAAACCTGATGTAAAAACCTGTAAGTGTAATCTTCTTTCATTTCTCTTTTTGTTTATGTCTGTTTTGTTTGTGTGTATGGCTGGAGTGATTTTTGAATTTTTGTTAATAATTCAAAATCTTTGCGATGCGAATGAGATACAAAGAAATATATCTTGCCATTACTTTTGTTAATAACTTGACAGTGTATCATATATGATATCATAATACTTCATAATATGATACTGGTTTCATTCTGGTCTCCAATGGACCCGAAAAAGTCATGACTTTTATTTGATACAGACTGTGGGCAAGCTTAGCTTTCTGCTTTATCATTTGTCTGTGTGTAACTGGGAAAATATATCACTTACACGTATGCCACTGAAAAATCAACTTTATTTTGAGCAAAAATAATGAAAAAGAAATTGATTTTGCCGTTGTTTGCTTAGTTTTTTCCCCCCAATATGACCTTTATCATATACATAATGACAATAACAATACCAAAAGAATATATCATATTATGATACATAGGCTTTAATGGACTTGATAAAGTCATGACGTATAATTGATATAGCGGGCAAGCTTAGTTTTCTGCTTTTATTATTATTTTTGTGTTTGTAATTGGGGAGAAAAAAAAAAATCAGTTTTAAGGGTTATTAACACATAAAAACCACATTATTGTATTTGATGCATTTGACAAACGTGTACGTGGCACTGGTAGTGTTGGGGTGTGTCTTTTTCGAACAAGGGGGAAAAGCCTTCAAGGCGCACTCGCTTTGTGTTTTTGCAGCTAGATCAAAATACCAGATTGCGTACTTCCACACAAACGCCATATAGTAGGATTGTTAAGTGCACAAACATAGGCTTTGACTTCAAGTCATGGTGCAAAGGTCCCCTTTGGCATAGAAGCTCTCCAGGGCTATAGAAAAAGAAATATCCAAAGACACAAGCTGTAGCTCAAAATCCAAGATGGCCACCGTCGGCCATATTGAATAACGTGGTCGACACATAGTCCAGAAACGTTTTGTCATGGAAACTTATGCAATACATGTTTTCTAGGTATTTTGAGGTCACTGAACTCATTTATGGAATCAAGTTTGCATTTGGGATGTTTTTAAAAGGTCAAAACTTTTGAACATTGATACCCAGAGTTGAAATGTTCGTACAATTTATGAATACACGAGTTAGAGGCAGGAATGAACGCACAAAGGTTAGTCAATGCAAATCTTTCTTGTGAAATGTAACTTCAAGTGACAGTGTCTATTAACATTGAAGTGCATTAAACACATTCATGGTATCCCTTTGTTCTTTTTGGAGCTAATCGGATTATCCATCTGTCTGTGCCTCACTCCTGTTGCCATTGTGGGAGCACATACATGTACAGAGAATCATACAGGGCTGCCCATGCATACAACACATGCAAGGAGCCTTACAGTCTCTCTTACACTGGTAACTGACAAGCTCTGGTAAGTTCCTCGAAATGATGGGAATTGTGGTGTAGACTGGGGTTGGCGCTGAGTCGGGAGATTCTTGTTGCCATCCCCATTCCGTTGGAGAGACTGGGGCTGGAGCTTTGTTGAGCGTATTTCCCCACACGTGTCCACTCTGATAGGCTACTCTGAGGAAGTGTTGATGCAGAGCATCACTGCTTGGGGGTATGTGCTCAAAGTCTCTTCCTTTGTGTAGAAAGAGGTAGAGTCTGGCGGCATCCACGCTTGTGATGTCGTCTTCATGGACACCATAGAGCTGTATGACGAATCTCTCAAGCATGGTTGTGTGAGTTCTGACCATCTCTACGCTGGGGTTAGGGCAGGAGAGCAGCTGTAGGGGCAAAGTGAGTTCCGGGAGAGACTGCCACACTGACCATGCTGTGTCTTCTTGCCTTTGCCAAAGAATGCGGAAGTCGTATCACATCCAGTTAATGCATGAAACGCTGGCAGTGCCATTGCTTTAGATGGTCCAAGTTCACGTGCAATGACATGTACTGGAATGTACCGGTATCGACGTCGCATTCCAAACGCAATCCAGAGTTCATCAATCTTCTGTCCAAGTGCAACAAATGTTGAGACACCCAGCACTACAACATCGCTGTCCATGGTTCGTACAATCACTCGACGATGACCAGCGGAGGCAGCTGCAGCAACATGCAGAAAAATCCTTGTGTCAGCTTCCTCGTGTGTGCAGGGGGCCACTGCACCAACATCAGCATCTGCTGATGAGCTTGCACAATCACCAAGAATTGTGGTGAAGAGCTGCTTGCCCTGTGGAAGAGTTATGAGCTTCAGATTCTTGGCCATCTCCACAAACAACTCCTGCTTGTTCAGGTCTACACGAAGGAAGGCAGCCCAATTGCCAGGAATTTTGGTTGAGAAAGTGACTCGCCTCCGCGCTCCACTGCCTCTTTGCTTCCGAGTTCCTGATTTCAAGCTCGTCTTGGAGTAGACATCCCAGACAATGTCAATTCTGTCATTTCCTTCAAACCAGGAGAGGATGTATGGCACAAACTCGTCTCTGAAATAGTCACCGATGGTCACAGTACTTCGAGGGCGAAGCATTTGAATGAGCACAGCACCATCTAGCACAACAGCAGTCGTCACTGGTCTGCGATTGTCAAGATCCGTAGGGACAATGCAGTCCAGGATCTCACTCTTGTCTCCATGGTGCATGATTCCCTTTCGAGTAAGCGAGGGAGGGAAGGTGGAACTTTCGTGGGAGAATACATAGTCGTTGATGATGCGTCCAGAATTCGCAGCCAACAAAATATGGGTAATTTTGGCTTGTTGGTCCTTGATGACAGAGACATCCGACTTTCGACGTGGTTCAGAGAGAGAAGCCTTGAACAACTTTAGATTAGTTTTGTGTACTGGAGCAGTGAAAGCCTCTTCCTGAGAACTGACTCGCTTGTTGAGAAATGCTGTGTATAGCTGCAATCCGATTTCCTTCACTTTTCTTACATTGTCTACCACATCTGGAGGCATGAAGATTGACTGGTCCAAGTCAAGCAGCTCACCACTGTCTTCTAAGAAGGGGTTTCCCAGCTGTTCAAATGCATCCACTAACGCATTCACGTCAGACTTGAAGTTGGATTGGAACTTGGGGTATTGCTCATGGTGCATCCGTTCATCTGACTCCTTTGTATCCTCAAATTCTCTGACTAGGCGAGCCATCTCTGGGCGAACAGCCTGTTCACGGCGAACTGTGCGTCCAGGTTCTCGATGACGCCAGCATGATTCTTGAGCCAATCGATTAGCTGCTCATGCATCTGGTCACGTGGAATATTCGAGAATGCTCGCCTTGACTTCTGTCCCATGAAGTGACCACGTTGGAACTCCACATACAGAGCAGGATGTCGTTCTTCCAGTGTTGACATGTCACGGAGATGGATGGGCAAGTTCCGAGCGTAGTGAGTATGATCCAGCGCGAAAACCCATGGCATCAGAGAATCAAGGGTGTCCATGTAGAGCGAGAAGTCAGCTGTGCGACATGACTTTACAAACTGAAGAATGAGAAGATCCAGCTCCATGGACTTGAACCAGTAATCTTCAAAATATGTTTTTTTAATTTATCGTTCAAGCATATTCTAAAGGCAAACTTGATGCCAGAAATGAGTTCAGTGACATCAAATTAAGTAGAAAACATGTATCATAATGGTTTCTACGACAAAAAGTTTCTGAGCTATGCGTCAGACATGTTTTCAAATATGACCGATGGCGGCCATCTTGGATTTTAAGATACAGCTTGTGTCTTTGGATATTTCTTTTCCTATGGCCTTGGGGAGCTTATATACCAAAGGGGACCTTTGCATCATGACTTGAAGTAAAACAAAACTTAACATGTCCACTAACACCAAAAACAGAAGAAAAAACTTCGACTTGAGTATTCTGTTCACCATATATTAAAAAAAGGACACTGGACACAAAGAAATTGGTCATTAGGTATTAGGCATCATAGGTACTTTATAGTCACAGAGGCGTCTCTGTGAAATTCGGGTTGCTCCCACCTGGAGAGCGCGTCGCAGCCAGAGGCGCGCCATCCTTTTTTTGTGCATGCGAATTTTGCGACTGATGAGGAAGGAAATGTGTTGGGGGGGGGGTGGGGTGGGGGGTGGGTGGGGGGGGGGGGAGATTATTAAAAACAAATTTGCAAGGCAAATGTTTTATTATTATGAAAGGGTTAAATTTATTCGCATTTGGTCGCACAAAATAGTTCCGCGGAAGATATATATTTCTTTTTATCAACAACAACAACAACGGACAACCAAAACCAACCAGAGACAGAGAAAAAAATAGAAAAAACAAATGCAGGACAATGCGATACTATCTATACTTGTGGCGGTGCCATAGCCAATGAAGTTTAACCGAGGCGTGGTCACCGCCACAGCTATCTGTATTAATAAAAAAATCGGGACTTTACTGGTTTCGTACTGCCTCCGGGCATTGTCTCCAGTATTGTTCCCACCATATTTGTATTCAGAAATGTCCCATATGTGTCTGATTCAGACCAAGAGGACGTAAAACACCATTTTCGCTCGCGAACACAGACATGGAACGGAAGGCATAAGGAAAACAACAACAGATAAATAGTTTGTCAAAATCATACTGAGCGCCCGTACAATACATCTGTATCGTTACAAATTCGGGACTTTCCTGGAGTTGCACTTACTCTGGGCATTGCCTCCAGGATCGTTCCCACCATCTTTATATCTACTAATGTCCCAAATGTGTCTGTTTCAGATCGGAGGACGTTAAACGGATTTTCATTCATAGCAAATAGCCACATCATCCGCTATTATAAGCAAAAATGTAGAACATTCATTAAATTTAGACGCATAAGAAAAAGATGTGCATATAGTTAATGATATGCATGTATGCCTATATGCACACACACACACGCACGCGCACGCGCACGCGCACGCACGCACGCACGCACGCACACGCACGCACGCACACACACACACACACACACACACACACACACACACACACACACACACACACACACACATACTGCCATGGGAAGAGGTATGAACATAATACAGGAACGAGGGAGTGGGTTGCGCATAAGTCATCGAGTCGCTAACAGTATGAAATATTAAATCAACAAACACATTAAGCTGGGGCTGATCGCACTTACCAGAGGGAACAAAATCATATACAAGCGGTTGGCTTTAGCCTGGGTGACAGATGTATAAGAGGCCCATTCGGCTACAAACTCATTATACATAATATTTCTATGCGCAATATATTCTGCAAAGGCATGTCTATATTTGAATTTGTTAATAAAACCTTGTAGCATAGGCAAATTGTTGTTCATTTTACAGTTGTATATATATATATATATACAACAGTTTGCTTTGATAAAGCTTTTCTGTGTCCAATGTCTTTATTTGTGAACCTCAGAAACAAAACCAGTTAATGTTAACTTTGAGTAATGTTCCGTGTTCAAAAAAAAATAAAAATATATATATATATAAATTGTGCTGATTTACTTTTTCTCCCAATGGGGGAGGGACAGTGCCTTATGCAAAGACAGCTGACGGAGCTGGCTATTCACTGAGATTTTTCTTTCATGCTATATATATACAACTGTATATAATATGAAAGAAAAATATCAGTGAATAGCTGAGCTCCGTACCCCTACTCTGAAGGACTGAAAAGTTAGTGCATTTGAAATGCAGAATAGTTTGCTTTGATAAAACTTTTCTGTGTCCAATGTCTGTATTTGTGAACCTCAGAAACAAAACCAGTTAACGTTAACTTTGAGTAATGTTCCGTGTTAAAAAGAAAAGAAAAAAAAAAGTGCTCAAGTTGACATCCACTGGACAGTCAAATTGCAGGCCGATCATGCAAACTGATGAGACCTTCACTAGGTCGAAACAGCTGTCTTTGCATAAGGCACTGTACCTCCCCCATTGGGAGAAAAAGTAAATCAGCACAACTTATATATATGTTTTTTTTGAACACGGAACATTACTCAAAGTTAGCATTAACTGGTTTTGTTTCTGAGGTTCACAAATACAGACATTGGACACAGAAAAGTTTTATCAAAGCAAACTACAACTGTTCTGGCAGGCCAACCTGGGTACTGTCTTCGTGGGACTTAATCAACGTTTAGACATTAACAAGGGCCTCCATAACAGAATATGTTGACAATGAGTCAGAGAACCTTATTTTTTTAAATGAAATAGACATGAACTAATGTAATTTCGTGCATAGAACAATTGGTGTGTGTATGTGCATATGTGTACGTGCATGCCTGTGTGTGTGTGTGTGTGTGTGTGTGTGTGTGTGTGTGTGTGTGTGTGTGTGTGTGTGTGTGTGTGTGTGTGTGTGTGTGTGTGTGTGTGTGTGTTTGCGTGTGTGTATACGTGTGTGCATATGTGTATGTGTGTGTGTATGCTATTCCATGCACATGTGTACGCATGTATGTGTCTATGATTGGAGATGTTTGTATATGGGAATGCATGTATGAGTTTATCTGTGCATACATGTACTGGAAACTGATTTTAGGCATAAGCTTTAAATGGAGTATTACTATGGCGAGTCCTTTAATATTATGTGTGTATGAAGAGGCGTGTGTCTGTGATGCGCATATGTGTAATAATGGGCGAATATGTTGGCGTGTGTATTTGCGTGCATGTACATGAGTATGAGTGAGCATAAAATGTGTGGTTGTATGTTAAACACAAAGGAGCCTATATTGTATAATTACAGAGGGGAGAGAGAGAGAGAGAGAGAGAGAGAGAGAGAGAGAGAGAGAGAGAGAGAGAGAGAGAGAGAGAGAGAGAGAGAGAGAGAGAGAGAGAGAGAGAGAGAGAGAGAGAGAGAGAGAGAGAGAGAGATTTGTAGAGGAATTGATTGCCCAAATCGATTAGGTCATTTGTTACCCTAAATATTGCATACTACATAATCATTACTGATTATGCTGACGTAATTTTTGTACGTAATTTAGAATATGACGATTCACCTTTGGTTATGTGTTCCTAGGAATAAGGCAGATGCCGAAACGGTAGGACATTAAAAAAACTAAAAGAACCAAAATTGCTTGTTGTCTTGGAATTGAATGTTTTATTTTATTTTATTCTATATATATATATATTTGATCAGACTAAAAAACACAAAAACACAAGATTTCATTTTTAAAATTAATTATTGAATAAAAGTACAAATTTTCGTCTTGTATCTGGCTTTGACGAGTACTGACTGACAATGGTAAGCAATCACCTCTTTCTCTCCAACAACAGCTGAGTTCAATGATCTTCTGTCCCCAGTGCTAGGTTGAATTTCAACTGCATACCTTTTGGGATTACTTTCCTCTCTCTGCAGGGAATATATATATATATATATATATTTTTTTTTCTTTCTTCAATTCTTGTACGTTTATATTATACTTGGAAGAAGGAAAGCGCATCAGTCTACCTGATCCAGGCACACCTATCTACATTCCTCCTCACTGGGAGTATGTTGGTGTTTACTACGATTTCTATGACCTCCCTTATTGAATCCTTCACTGGATCCACCAACATGGCATCCCATCTCTTCTACTCTCTTCGAGGGATTGTAACTTTAGAACATTATTATTTTTGTTATTTTACACAAGATTGTTACCATTTCTTTTTAATGAAGTGCTGGTTTGCTTTTATTGTGGACTTTCAATCTGGTGCAAAGAGGACAACCTTTCTCTTGTAGAAAGTCTTCTAGCTCAGTTTGAATGTTCACTGTGGACATACTTTGCAGGCCGATATGCAGACTGAAGAGTCTTTCTCAAAGACGAAACAGCTGTCTTTGCATAGGCATTGTCTATCTCCCCCATTGGGAGAAAAAGTAAATCAGCACATTATTTTCTTTTATTCTTTTCAGAACACAGAATAAATTGTAAAGTTAAAATTAAAGTTATTCAGTTTCTTTCTTAGGCTCACAAACTTAAATATTGGACACAAAACAAGTTTTTTTCAAGCAAACTATATATATAAGAGGAAAGTTTAATGGTGTGGTTGTTTTTTCTTCTTCAATTCTTGTACGTATATATATATATATATATATATATATATATATCATAGTCACTATATAAACGATCAAAAATATAGTTTGCTTTGATAAAACGTTTCTGTGTCCAATGTCTTTATTTGTGAACCTCAGAAACAAAACCAGTTAACGTTAACTTTGAGTAATGTTCCGTGTTCACACACACACAAAAACAATTGTTTAAAAAATTATTTAAATTGTGCTGATTTACTTTTTCTCCCAATGGGGGAGGGATAGTGCCTTATGCAAAGACAGCCGTTTCGACCTAAGAGAAGGTCTCATCAGAGAACACGGAACACGGAACATTACTCAAAGTTAACGTTAACTGGTTTTGTTTCTGAGGTTCACAAATAAAGACATTGGACACAGAAAAGTTTTATCAAAGCAAACTATTCTGCATTTCAAATGCACTAACTTTTCAGTCCTTCAGAGTAGGGGTACGGAGCTGGCTATTGACTGAGATTTTTCTTTCATACTATATATATATATATATATATATATTCGAATAAATACCCGGACACTGGAAATATTGGTTTAGGTTTGGTGGGGAAAAATGTTAGCCGGACCGGGAGTCGAACCCGAGACCTCCCGAAAACCAGACGGGCGCTCTAACCACTGAGCTATCCAGGCCGACAACCTGGTCCCTGATATTAAGCCTAATATCAGTGGCTACATACATACATATATATATATATATATATATACATATATACATATATATATATATAGTATGAAAGAAAAATCTCAGTCAATAGCCAGCTCCGTATATATATCTACAGAAATATTCATCTGTCCTGCACAGCTCACCATCTGATGGTGATCGCCGGTCTATTGGATTTTTTTAATATAACTATATTCTTCCTTTTAGAGGACATCCTGACTGGCAGATCCCTAGGATGGCTTCCAACGTTTTGCCTCCACCATGGCATACTACTATTTTTATCCTTAATTTGGATATCATCTCAGTAGTTTGCCCTCTCTAGTCATGTCAATTAGTTTTTTGAAATTAAAATTTCAGAACATTATTATTTTGTTCATTTTACATAAGATTTTCATAAGATTTTGTTTACTATTTCTGGTTTAATTTTGTGCTGGTTTAAACGTTTTTATTGTCGTTACATAACAAACATGCATAGCAACAAAACTGAAGCAACAACAAGCTACGCTTATGGCGTGCTCAGTATAAGAAAAAGTGCATATCAGACAATATAGACGGATTTAAATAACTATATGCTTCAATCAAAATAAACAAAAGACACAAAACCGAGTGTCAAGATAAAGAAAATAGGGGTAAATCATAATAGAATCAAGACCCCCAAAAAAAAACCACCCCCAAAAAACCCACACCCAAAAAACAAACAAAATCAAATCAAAATTGATTATTTCAAAGCAGAAAACAATTGCAAATCAAAGATGATGATCATATAAAAGACGCTAATGCCTTACTTTTTAAGCAACAAAACTTAAACTTACAGACACTGACAAACAGACATAAACATAGAAAGACAGAAAGACACACCAGTAGATAGATACACTCAGAGAGGGAGAGAGGGAGAGAGAGAGAGAGAGAGAGAGAGAGAGAGAGAGAGAGAGAGAGAGAGAGAGAGAGAGAGAGAGAGAGAGAGAGAGAGAGAGAGAGAGAGAGAGAGAGAGAGAGAGAGACGTCCACCTTAATTAGCGATCTTAGCCCTGTGTCAATAGTAAATGATGAAAGCAATCACATCATGCACGACAACATCACTAAATCATCAATTACATCATACACAATAGCATCAAACAGTGTCACTAATTACAAAAACAAAAAACAGAAAGAAAAGGATACAAACCCTCGTATAAGGGCAAGAAACAGAGGATGAAGAAGACCAATACTAACATCTAAAGTGTCAGCACTAGCGACCACATCAACAGATATATTCCAGCAGGCACACAAGCAAACAAAGAAACTAACGAGCAAACAGACAGGTAAGAAAGAGCAGGTATCTAAGCAATAGTAATAATAGAATTCAACAATCCTTTTCCTGTTACAACCTTTTGCATTGAGCAATGAAATAATGCACTATTTTGAAAATCAGCACAGAAACGTTTTATCAATTCGACATTTCAAATGCACCAACTTTTCAGTCCTACAGAGTTGTGTGGAGTAGGAAGTTTGGCTTGTGCGGCTGTTATCTTTTTCTGTATTATTTGATTCATCTGTTCTGCACAGCTCACCATCTGATGGTGATCGCCGGTCTATTGGATTTATTTTTTATGTTTTAACTATATTCTTCCTCTAGAGGACATCCTGACTGGCAGATCCCTAGGATGGCTTCCAACGTTTTGCCTCCACCATGGCATACTACTATTTGTATCCTTAATTTGGATATCATCTCAGTGGTTTGCCCTCTCTAGTCATGTCTATTAGTTTCTTGAAATTAAAATTTCAGAACATTATTATTTTGTTCATTTTACATAAGATTTCATAAGATTTCTTACTATTTCTGGTTTAACTTCGTGCTGGTTTGCTTTTATTGTGGATTTTCGATTTGGTGCAAAGAAGACACCATTCTCTTGTAGAATGCCTTCTTGCTCAAGTTGACTTCCACTGGACAGTCAAATTGCAGGCCGATCATGCAAACTGATGAGTTCTTCACAAGACCGAAACAACTGTCTTGCATAAGGCACTGTCCCTCCCCCATAGGGAGAAAAAGTAAATCAGCACATTTTATTAATTATTTTATTTTTTATTTTTTAAAGAAGACAGAACATTTCATAAAGCTAACGTTAACTAGTTTTGTTTCTGAGGTTCACAAATTCAGATATTAGACACAGAAAAGTTTTATCAATTCGGCATTTCAAATGCACCAGCTTTTCAGTTCTACAGAGTTGTGTGGAGTGGGAAGTTTGGCTTGTGCGGCCGTTATCGTTTTCTGTTTTATTTGATTCATCTGTCCTGCACAGCTCACCATCTGATGGTGATCGCCGGTCTATTGGATTTATTTTTTATATTTTATATATATTCTTCCTCTAGAGGACATCCTGACTGGCAGATCCCTTGGATGGCTTCCAACATTTTGCCTCCACCATGGCATACTACTATTTGTATCCTTAATTTGGATATCATCTCAGTAGTTTGTGCCCTCTCTAGTCATGTCTATTAGTTTCTTGAAATTAAAATTTCAGAACATTATTATTTTGTTCATTTTACTAAGATTTTCATAAGATTGTTTACTATTTCTGGTCTAACTTTGTGCTGGTTTGCTTTTATTGTGGATTTTCGACTTGATGCAAAGAAGACACCATTCTCTTGTAGAATGTCTTCCTGCTCAAATTGACATCCACTGGACAGTCAAATTGAAGGCCGATCATGCAAACTGATGAGATCTTCACAGATCGAAACAGCTGTCTGTGCATAAGGCACTGTCCCTCCCCCATAGGGAGAAAAAGTAAATCAGCACATTTTATTAATAAAATATATATCTTTTTTTTAAAAGAAGACAGAACACAGAACATTTCATAAAGTTAACGTTAACTGGTTTTGTTTCTGAGGTTCACAAATTCAGACATTAGACACAGAAAAGTTTTATCAATTCGGCATTTCAAATGCACCAACTTTTCAGTCCTACAGAGTTGTGTGGAGTGGGAAGTTTGGCTTGTGTGGCTGTTATCTTTTTCTGTATTGTTTGATTCATCTGTCCTGCACAGCTCACCATCTGATGGTGATCGCCGGTCTATTGGATTTATTTTTTATGTTTTAACTATATTCTTCCTCTAGAGGACATCCTGACTGGCAGATCCCTAGGATGGCTTCCAACGTTTTGCCTCCACCATGGCATACTACTATTTGTATCCTTAATTTGGATATCATCTCAGTAGTTTGCCCTCTCTAGTCATGTCTATTAGTTAATGATGTGCTCTATGTATGTCTAAAGGTAGATGGATGTCTCTAAGATTCGACCCATGATGAAGCTTTTGATTTTATTGTTTCTCTCTCTCATTCTTTATTTTACCTTTATTTGAGCCATTCAATACCTTATGAATGTTTGGAATGCGGTATTGTTCAGTATTTCAAAGTTCCACCAGTTATTGACGCCAAGCAGAATGGCGTGATCTGTGCACAAAGGGTGTTTTAATGACTGTTCTTTCTGTGGAAAAGTCATTTAACATTACACTTTTACATATGAATGCATCCTTTTCAGTTACTTCAATGATACTTTCTTTCATGATGGTCGTAAGAAAAATACTGTAGTAGTCACCGAAAACATGTGATCTCTCTGATTAGTATTATGTAAGAATATATGTGTCACAACATAAATTTAGGAGTATTTGTAATCCTACATTTAGTCCCTCATGACATTACTAGTAGAATGTTTGTTTAAACCTATGTAAAACGCATAGAGATTGCAATTGAGCAAATATGGGGTTATTGTTACTTTTGGGATTATGCTCAACAGATCACCTCCTTTTGATGATGACTTCCCTGTCTGATGGCTATGTCACCGTCAGAAGAAACCTCAGTAACACAGACCCCAATGTTTTGTGGAGAAATCTGCCCATACTGGCAGGTGACACTGTTATGGTCAGTGTGAAAGACCTTACCACTATCCTGCCCATCGTGTCCCTGTTTGACCGTCACAAAAAATGCAGCCACACTGACAGCTACAGAAAAGGCAAGGGCCAAATATGGTCCAGACGCAACCTTGCATCAGATTTCGCTCAGCTGTTCAACATCACGACAATCAGCATTCGTGTTGCAAGAAACCCTTGCATCAACAGAGAGTGCTTCAGACTGTATTTTTCTTTCTTTCAAGGTGATAAACGACCTCGTAAGTTAGCTAACGGTTACTGGAACTGTTCGGTTCCTCATTACGTTACCTTCCATCAGCACCTGGCCTGTAATTTGAAACCAGAGTGTGAAGATGGCCTGGATGAAACGGGCCACTGTCCCTACAGCAGTGCTCAGTGTCAAGGGTTGGTGGCCATGTGTGGTCGGTGTTACCAGCTTATGAAAAGTTTACATGATTTTGTCAGCTACAAAACCGACTTCAACGAAAGAGCTGATGACTATTGTAATTCATTAGGGGGCATGCTCAGTTTTCCGAAATGTGTTCTCAACTGGCATGATGAAATCAGAATTAGGACGGGAATGCACCCAGGAAGGCTGGAGGATCTGTGGACCAGTTTGTCCATTGACGACGTGACTTTACCCAACATGTATATACGTAGCGTGACTCACCGGGATAGGACTGTGCTCCACCATTCCATTTCATTGGTTTCATCATTTTTAGGAACCCCCAAAAAGAAATGCTTAAAAACACGAAAATGGACTCCGAATCTAGTTGTCGAACCGTGTGCTTCCGACAGTGTTTCATCTCTTTCTTATGGCGCATTTTGTGAATTCCTCACAAAAGAAACTGAGCGAAGATTGCCTAATTCCAAGTTGATTTCTTTCAACCGTATAAAGATTCCGGTCTTCGTAAGTCAGCAGCTTTTGGTAAATTGTTCAGGTGGTCAAGTGACGCACATACTTCCTCTATGTGGGTCCCCCCATGATGAAACGCATTGTATCAGATCAACATCTTCATGTCTTTATCCTGACGGGTTATCACTAGCAAACAGTGTTCAGTCAACGGATTTCGCTACCTCTCCAGTCCCTCTGCACACCTGTGACGATGGTGTCACTCAGCTGTCGTCCAGCCTGCTGTGTGACTTCATTGAGGACTGTCCAGACAGCAGTGACGAGACTTTCTGCCAGCATCCTGTGTGCACCGGTCACTTCGCCTGTGACAACGGTCAGTGTCTGCCCTTTGACAATGTCTGTGACCTACTTTACCACTGCCGTGACCAGTCAGATGAAACACACTGTAATGGGATAAGGTTCCAGTATCATGCACCACATGTTGCAATGTTATCCCCTGTTCTCATCCGCTTTGACGGTATCAGTGAATTTGTTTCAACCCCAATGAATTCCACAGAGGCCTGTCCTGACAGCCATTACCGTTGTCCCAGTGAGCTCAATGACTGCCTGCCTGTCTACACTCGGTGCAACGAAATGTACGACTGTCTGGGTCATCAGGACGAACATGAATGTGAGGAGGTCCAGTGTCCAGGTTTTTTCCGCTGTCGCCTGTCCTCGGTATGTCTGCATGGTGATCATTTATGCGACGGCTGGCCCCACTGTCAACTGAACGATGATGAGTTGTGGTGTGAAATTCTATGCCCTGAGAACTGCCTCTGTCAGGGACACACCTTCTGGTGTCCGCAGCCTTTTGAAGCAGCTTTCTTTCCTCAGCTTCGCTATCTGAACGCTACAGGCTCAGGCATGGGTATGTCCGAGGTGCGCAGCAATTCCCTTCTGGTCACCGCCATCTTTGCACACTGTTCTTTGGTGAGTCTGCATCCACTGACGCTGGGAAATCTGCGATTTTTGGATCTGAGCAACAACCAGCTTCAGCAAGTCAACCTGACTGTGTTTCTAGGGTTGGCAAGCTTGGAGACATTGTCACTATCCAACAATCCTCTGGGTTCACTTCACGCTGATTCTAGGTCACGTAGTGATGAACACAAAACGCTGTTGGTGCTAGACTTGTCACAAACACAGTTCGCAGTATTTAGTCCTGAGGTCCTGGCACCATTCTCACAGTTACAAATTCTCAATTTGAGCTTCACACCAATCCACACAATAAACCCACCTGGCTTTCAGTTTAGCCCAAGCATCAAAACACTTTACCTGGACGACAGCCCCGTTAGAAAGTTTCCACGTGACGTTTTTAAGGACCTGTTTCATTTGCGTTCCATTTCCACAGAAATCTACAAGTTGTGCTGCCAGGAAATTCTGCCATTCAGTTCGGAAGGCCTGACCTGCTCTGCCCCCAAAGATGAGATCTCTTCCTGTGAAGATCTGCTGCGGTCATGGATGTATCGCGGCTTCCTGTGGTTCATCTCCTGCCTGTCCATAACGGCAAACTTCTTCTGCTGCGCCGCACGTGTATTTTCTAAAAGCGTCACGTCATCCAGCGGCTACAGCGTGTTCGTCCTCCACCTGACAGTGGCTGACTTTCTGATGGGGGTCTACATTGTGGTGATCGGGGCGGCCGATGAGCGGCTTCGTGGCCGATACCTGCACGAAGACGACACGTGGAAACACAGCGCAACCTGCAGGATGGCCGGCTTCCTGTCGCTGGTGTCCAGCGAGGTGTCGGCTCTGGTCATCTGGCTGATCACTCTGGACCGGTTCCTGGTGCTCCGCTTTCCCTTCAGCACGCTGCGCTTCGGCAGTCTGTCTGCAACACTGGCCTGTCTGTTCACCTGGCTGGCCGGCTGTCTGCTAGCTCTGCTCCCCTTACTGCCAATCACTTCCCACTGGGAATTCTACAGCCAGACCGGCATCTGCATTCCTCTGCCAGTCACCAGACGGGACTTCAAAGGCAGGATGTATTCAGTCAGCGTCCTGATCCTGCTGAACTTCGTCGTGTTTCTGTTCGTGGCCGCTGGCCAGGCTTGCATCTACTGGTCCATCAAAACCAACAGCCTGAACTCCACCAACTCTACCACCAAAGCGTCGCGGGATGTGAGGATAGCATGGCGGCTGATCACCGTTGCGTTAACGGACTTCGCATGCTGGTTTCCCGTTGGACTGTGTGGCATTCTGGCTCTGGTGGGGACCCCCATCCCAGGAGAAGTGAACGTGGCGTTGGCGGTGTTTGTTTTACCGTTGAACTCCGCTGTTAACCCTTTCGTGTACACGCTCAACTCACTGGCCGAGAAGAGGAAACAAAGTGACCAAGAAAAGCTTCTCCAATGGATGCAGACCCATCCAGAATGTATTGCTAATTAAGTCAATGAATGGGAATATTAAAGGATGTTATTTTCAAATTTTAAAATCTTTCCTTACAAATAGGTCTAGTAGGAAATGAAACTGTATATTATGTTTGTGTGAGCGTGTTACTCATATATTTGTAAGGTGTGTGCATGTCTGTAAGTGATATTAGTGTGTCACTTTGCTTGCTCTCTTTCTTTGCGCCTGTATGTCTGTCCTAGTTTGGATTTAGGTCTTCATTTTGACACCAACATGTTCACATTCGGTTGGAGAAACCAAAAAAATACGACTTGCATAAAAATTACAATCGCGAAGAATAAAAAACGGCCATCGAAATAAAAATCAAATCAATTGACTGACTATCACTGGAAATGAAAAACAGTCTTGCTTTCAGGGGTCTTGTACCTTCGATAACATTGACGCACGCGTGAAGCGTGCATGGTAGCAAATGGGGTAATGACAAATACAACGGTACTCATCCACCTTCCAGATGATCCCAAATGTCAATAAAGTCATCAATTTGTAGTGGGAATTAGACTGGGGAAAAAACTCTCAAAATACAACCGTTCGCCATGATAGCTTTCTTTTATATCATTGTCAATAAAGTTGCTGAATGTAAAAAAAAGAAAAGAAGCGTAACATACACGATTGAGACTGTTCAATACGGTATTGTCTAGTGACAACATGCGATTACATTTTTCAAACAAAAACAACAACCAACAATAAAATCGTAAAAAAATAAGGTTTAGACGCAGATTCACGCCCCCTGTCAAAGTCTTGGTTCATTGCGGGTTTTTTCCCCCGTCTTGTCTTTACAAATTATTCTACTATTAGCGAATGCATATTTTTAATTGTTTAAATGGATGAAAATTAACGTTAAATACAGAAAACGACAGAGGTTTTGAAGTGCTCAATCTGCAGTAAGAGAGGCAAGACATGAAAACAACAAACAAACAAAACCGAGAAATGGAGGAGGGGGTGTTCATCGGATTCGTTGCCAAAATTAAAATTTAAAAACTTCTTCTAAAAGAAGTGTCCTTAATTTGTTCCTATGTGCCTTTAATATGCACAGGGCTAGGTGATTGGTGCCATCACATGCATTGATGGGATTTGTGTGCCCTTTAAAAGAGTTACCCGCCTTTGTTTATTTCCTTATATTCTTTCCAAGCCTCGTTAGGAAGGAAGGTGGCAGAGTGGTTAAGACGTTCACCTGCCAATTTCAATGCGTGACTGGAGCGTTTGAGTGACCGGGTTCGAATCCCGGCCCCCTCACCCTTTCTTTCTAGTTGGACAGGAAAATCGAACTGAACGTCGATCAGTCGCTCGGGTGGGGAGTCAAAGCTGCTAGTCTGACCTGTGCCCTTTACGCACGTAAACATCCCACGACAGTTAATAGTCAATAATAAGAGCAGGGGGAAATCCCGCTGCCTGGTCTGACCAAATTGATAGCAAGGTTTCCCAAAACCTGCCCCCCCCCCCCCCCACACAACAAAAAAGGTAGGCGTTGTGCTTGGGGCGACGCGCTCTCCGCTCTCCGGGGAAGAGCAGCCAGAATGTCACAGAAGCAAGTCTCTGTGACAAGAATAATGATACCAAATAACAAACACCAATACCAAATTATCATCTTATGTTTGTTTATATAGCAGTTTCCAAATGATTAGCGCCAACGTTAAAAAAATAATAAATGAATTATATACTTAACCTCCACCAAAGTGAATAATGGTCTGTCATTTTGTAAGCCATGCTCTCGACAGATTAATACAGAAAGGATGAAATGAAGGTAGTAAAAACAAAACGTCCCCGATTGCGAAAGGCAATCCTAGTGATGGTGAGTTTAACGTCCAATTAGTCGGTGGGGTTCTTTGAGTCTAAGTTCACATTGTCTAACCTTTGATGTTGCCGCTGGTGAACTTATTGGTGGTTTATTAGGCTTTTGTTTTAACTCCACGGTCAAGCATGAGATGCATTACGTATCGTTATTTCTCGTGTGAAAAAAGCACGCAAACGGTGGAAGATATGTACGTCATGACGGTGGAGGTTTACTTCATGAGTGATCGATTCCGCATCTCAACGCATTTAAATTAAAGCAACTCAACATGCAAACACCCATTTAACAATTTAATTCAACAAACAACTACACGACAAGTGTAAAGTGACGTTATTTTTTTCACAAGAGACAAAACAAAACTACTAGAGATAGGGGAAATGCTGATTCAACCTCAGCTTCGGGCATAGGTCCTGAAAGCCGGAGTACATCTTTCAGCTTTACAGCTCCATAGAGGCAGGGTCATCTGATGCAAGCACCGTAGCTCCTAGAAGCGGGTAGTATGAGTTCAGCTTCCAGGACCTACGTCGGTTTTGGGGTCGAAACCTCGTTTTGGTCCTTATCACCGCCTCAGCACACTAAAGCTAGTGTATAGCGGACATGGTTCTTCACCTCCGCCTCGGGCATAGGTCCTGAGCATAGGGCACAGGGCTCCTCACCTCAGCTTCGGGCATAGGTCCTGAAAGCCTGAGTACATCTTTCAGCTTTACAGCTCCATAGAGGCAGGGTCATCTGATGCAAGCACCGTAGGGGAAATTCTGATTCAAGCTCATACCTTTTTAAGGGAAGAGAATTGAACTGTATTTAACCTATTGGGTAGGTGAATGCGGGTTCAAGCACAACCTTTTTAAGTGGAGAGAATTGAATTGTATTTAACCTATTGGGTAGGTGAATGCTGGTTCAAGAACAACCCTTTCTAAAGTAAGTGATATTGTAGAATGAAATAGTGAGGCCAAGAGAGGAGATGACGAAATTGAACAAAGGGTAATTACTCTCTTTTTCTAATTAACTCCCCTCCACCAAAGTTGATTACGATACCATTCACCTAGCATTGCATGGTTGAGAACCAAAGTGAGACAAGCAAAGCATCATTCTTAAAAAAGAATGTGCCAAGCTCGCCTTTATGACCCTCACCCACACAGTACACATCAACAATGGTGGAGAGGACAACATACAAACAAATCAACACATGTCCAAGAGTGGCATAGCCTTCTAACCTTGAATATGTTACACATGATGCTTTGCTTGTCTCACTTTGTGTCAAACTTTCTTTCGAGGCTTACCAGTTTGTTCTGTGTTGTATGTTGTTTATGTGTAACATATTCAAGGTTAGAAGGCTATGCCACTCTTGGCCATGTGTTGATTTGTTTGTATGTTGTCCTCTCCACCATTGTTGATGTGTACTGTGTGGGTGAGGGTCATAAAGGCGAGCTTGGCACATTCTTTTTTAAGAATGATGCTTTGCTTGTCTCACTTTGGTTCTCAACCACGCAATGCTAGGTGAATGGTATCGTAATCAACTTTGGTGGAGGGGAGTTAATTAGAAAAAGAGAGTAATTACCCTTTGTTCAATTAAATGATATTGTACTGTATTTAACCTATGGGTTCATGCTTACAAAGATTATAGCATGGAAAGCAGCGAGTGTTTAATCCGGCTTTTTGCTTACCTATCTGCAGTGTGTTAGCTAAAATGTCAGTTGTGTTGCAAAGGCGAATCCACTGTAGAACAAAGTCCAGTCCAGCCCCTTATAACCCCTTAGTAGCTGCTTATAATGCATATTGTACTTTTGCAAACTCTGTTCTTACGGGCCAGAGGCTTGACAATTAAAACATTTTTGACTTTGGCTTTGATTTCTCTCTCTCTCTCTCTCTCTCTCTCTCTCTCTCTCTCTCTCTCTCTCTCTCTCTCTCTCTCTCTCTCTCTCTCGATCTCGATCTCTCTCCCTCTCTCCCTCCCTCTCTATCTCTCTCGTATTCCCATCTTATCTTTTTTTTTCTTCCTTTTTTCTTTCTGAAAACTTGTCATTGTCTCAAAACTATATCCCCTTTTCACCATACTCAATTTAAGTTCACCATAGTTAATTATTATCCATGCTTGCTTTTAATACCCATGTTTGATTCTTTTTCAATTATTTCATGTGCCAAGTTTTGTTCCATTTCCTTGTCTTGATTGTTGTATGTCGAATTTTCTTTGCTTGATGCATAGTATCACTACACCGTGTGAGTGAGAGGGCAAGGTGCAAATAAGCTATTGTAGCTTATCCTTTTTACCCTCAATAAAACATTCGTATTCGTATTCGTATTCTCTCTCTCTCTCTCTCTCTCTCTCTCTCTCTCTCTCTCTCTCTCTCTCTCTCTCTCTCTCTCTCTCTCTCTCTCTCTCTCTCTCTCTCTCTCTCTCTCTCATGAACCAACTCAATATCTTTAGTCTTCTTTCCTTTGACTCACAACCCTAATATACCTCTTCTGTTTAAGAAACGACAATCAAGGAAGACTGGAAGCAATTCACCACCCAGGGACTATCACTAGAGTCATGGTAGTCCCACACAATATCATATTCTCTTCAATCTTCGAGTCAGATCAGAACCGAAACCTTAACCTACCAAGGTGGAACTACTCTCCCCTCAACAAGAAGATTGTTCCACAAATGAAATGTCTCTTCCTGTATATTGGTAAAAGGCTCCCAAAACCCAAACCAGCTGTTGAGGGTAGAGTAGTTCCACCTTCGTAGGTTAAGACCCCATCCAGTGCCGAGCGCCCACGACCCATAGACACACACAAAGTGTTATATCTCTAAAACTCTAGCCAGTTCTTCTTCTTCTTCGGACAGGTTCATATCAATTATGAACGCAGATGCTTTATGCTGCCGTGCGGAGCACAGGTTTATTTAGTACTTATATTATAGGCCTATCAGTTTGATATGTCAGGGTCTGTGGGGCTCCAGACTAGAATATTACATTCTCCTCTTAGTTCTCGGAACAATGACATTGTGTGTGTATGTGTGTGTATGTGTGTGTGTGTGTGTGTGTGTGTGTGTGTGTGTGTGTGTGTGTGTGTGTGTGTGTGTGTGTGTGTGTGTGTGTGTGTGTGTATATGTGTGTGTGTGTCCGTCTGTGTTTGCCCGACCCTAAAATTACACACATTGTCAGGCACAGGAACAATTTGCCCATGAGACGAATGCTAGACATTAACGCTCGTCTCATGGGCAAAATGAGACTGAAATTTGCTTCATTTCATGAGATAATTGGGGTGGGCTTCTTACCCGCCCATGCGCTTTTTACCCCGTCTTCCCCTACATATAAACACGCGCGCGCGTGCGCGAGCGCACACACACATACACACACAAACACAGAGAGAGAGAGAGAGAGAGAGAGAGAGAGAGAGAGAGAGAGAGAGAGAGAGAGAGAGAGAGAGAGAGAGAGAGAGAGAGAGAGAGAGAGAGAGAGAGAGAGAGAGAGAGAGAGAGAGAGAGAGAGACTGCGACAGGCAGATAGACAAATAGACAGACAACCACAGGCACAGAACATCAGATAGAGAGACAGAATAACAAACAAAACAAAACAAGAGCGTGTTTTAATTTTGACAGGTTATGACTCTTTTCAATCTGGAAACAAATAGCAACAAGTGCAACGCCGAGCGGCTGCAAAGTCCCCTCGCAGCATCGCCGAGGTACTCCGAAATCGGAATGTGTCGGCTGTACACATACATAAAAACGCATCAAAACAGCACGTAACTACATAAAAAGGCATCAAAACAGCACGTAACTGAATAGGTTTTTTATAAATATAGCCTTAGGGTTCGGACCCGTGATTTGAGCGCGCGCGATCATGCGCACACGCGCGCACAGAAAAATTAACGACAACTGTGTTATAGACCATTCATCAAGAAATGTTGTGAAAAAAACTGCATTAAAATACATGCAAAATTTCGCGAGATATTAGCGATTATGTGTTTCGGGGGTTGAACCCCGTAACTGGCGCGACCTTGACCTTAATGTAAAACTAAATACATCAGTGGATAGCTTGCATCTTGGCAAACTAGTATACCAAATTTGATGATGATAGACTGAATAGTTTTTGACAAACACGGACGAATAGCCGGACGGACGGAGGCACGCCGGACGGACGGACGGACACCGGACGGACGGACCAGACAAAAACAATAGCTCCCCAAACCTTCGGGTCGGGGACTAACAACAACAAAATCTGGAAGCAAAAGAAAAGCCCCGCTTCTATTTTCAGTCCAAGGAAAAGGGAGAACATTTAAAGTCTTTTTTTCTGCTTTGTTTTGTTACTTCCCTTTATCCTTCAAACTAATGCTTCTTCAACAAGCCCCATCAGCAGCCCTCGTTGATGTGCGGATAGTGTGTCTTTCACGTCTTCTGATGATGATTTGGGGCTAAATAATTAGGTTAGGTACATTATAGTCACAGAGACGTCTCTGTGAAATTCGGGTTGCTCCCACCTGAAGAGCTTTGTTTTTTGCATGCGATGTTTGTGTGACTGATGAGGAAGAAAGGGAGAGGGGTAAATTTTGACCAAATGACAACTCTTTCGTTGCCACTGGCACAGCTGTTTCGGGAGGAACATTTAGTTTATCTATATTTTCATAAGTTTTTTCAAGCAAACTTTAGTTAACTATAAGTAACTTTTCATAAATAACAGGCGAGAATATGTTGTAGTATGTGACAAGATTACTTATAGTCAGTGGATATTGCTAGATTTTCACTCATAGGCAATCTTATTTATGTTTGTGATACTAAGTATATTATTTCTACTAGATATGTTGATTGATACTGCTCACAAAAATAAGTTTTTACCATAAATCTGAGGGAAGAAATATATTTGAAATACTATGTAGAGCATACAGCCAAAATATCTTTACAGACAAAAGCTTGGTACAGTTTTTATCTAAGATTTCTAGATTCAGGCTTTTAACTAAATAGCTTGATTTTGTGTGGGACGGAACAGCTGTGCTGGGTTTAACGTGTGCTAAGTGCATGGGCACACGGGACCTCGGTTTCTCATCTCACCCGAAAGACTCCACGTTCAGACCGCAAGGCCTAAAGCAAAGTGAGAGGAAAAATCCCCTGTACCCAGGTTCGAACTCGGGTTTACTTGACACGAAGCGAACGCGCTACCACTGTGCCACTCCACACCATGAGCATAGTTAATTCATGGCTGTTTTTAATCACTCTCTTAGTCATCCTTCACACTGTTTCCACCCTCTCTAAAGGGACCGCTACACTGCATAGGATCCAATCCCTATGCGATGCAAATTGACATGTGTGAGACGTGATTCTCGTGAAATTCCACCGTCTAAATCCTACTAGCTCTGTTGACTATAGTTTGTAGTCCCGCGTACACGAATCTGACGTAATACCTATATTTGTTTGTATCAGACATTTTAGTTGATTTTTGCATTGTAAGAAATTGGGGTCAACTTGAGCACAGTGAGCGAAAATAGTCAACATTATTTTAGACGGAAGAATTTCACGTGAATCATGACTCACAGACATCGTCACAATCGGATCGCATTGGGGTCGAATTGTATGCAGTGTGGCGAGCCCTTATATTAAGCATGAGTATTTTGTTTTTACCTTTGTCGGTTTATCTCTTATGTGTCCGTCTTGTTTGTGTCTTTGTCTGCAAACCTATCAGCCTTCCTGTGTTGTTGCTGCCGTTCCCTGGCTTAAAGACTCCAGGGATCATCCCAGCAACCGAAGCAATTGAACACTATGGTACAGATGCACCAGCTAGGGATGAGAACATTACGTGTGTGAGCGTTTTTGATTACCCCGCCACGTGTGCAGCCACACTCCGACTTCGGAGGATTTTAGATTGATGATATTATGCCAGGAGCTTACCATAGGCTAAAGACGATCCCCGCATAACTATGCAGAACATGACAACATTTAGATGTATGCCTTGGTGTTCTAGCTTATGTCAATTGGTCTGACACAGCCTTATGCCAAGGCGAAGGCCTTTCAGTGTGACTTGTGGTCTTTCTTTGTTTACTTGTTTGTCTGTTTCCCTTTTGTCAACAGCATAACTGAAAAATGTGGATTCTAGGACATTTCCCCCCCTGACAATTCCCCCCGGGACAATCCCCCCTTAAACAATTCCCCCTAGGACAATCACCCCCCAAGGTCAATTCCCCACCGAACCCCCCCCACGCTAAAAAACACAACGCAACAGTAACAGCATGTATAATAATTTCATTTTATTTTAGCCAAAAATGTCCCGAATAAGCTAAAAAGTCATTGATTAAAACCAAAAAGCAAGGACCACACAAACGTCAAAGCCTGTTGCCAGAGAAAGTGTCATGGTTTCAAAAGAACACATTGAATGCAATTCCTCGCAAATAATCATCAATGTTGCGCTCATGATAATTTTTTTTTAATGACGTTTGACAGCGCGCCTGGTTTGAATCACCACTTTTCTCGCAGGATCTGCGACGTGGTTGTGCTCGTTCACTCTCTTTGCGACAGTGTTGTTCTGCATATGAAGCTTGGCCTTGCAAAATCCATCTCGTCTTCTTTCACATTCCCAGCATTCTCGTTCATTTGACAGATTCTTTTGTTTTAAGTATATACAGTGGAACCTCCCTTATAAGACCTTCAAAAATCATCCAAAATGAGGTCTTATAAGGGAGGGGTCTTATAAGGGAGGGGTCTTATAAGGGAGGGGTCTTATAAGGGAGGGGTCTTATAAGGGAGGGGTCTTATAAGGGAGGGGTCTTATAAGGGAGGTCATTTTAATACTTACAAAGAAGGGCAATGTCTTATGTGGGAGGGAGTCTTATAATGGGAGGTCTCATGAGGGAGGTTCCACTGTATAATTTTCTACTATCAGGCAACTCTTTGAGTTGTGCTGAACTCCATTGTGAACGACAACTTTTGCCCATTCGCTCTTCACTTTATACTACAGTGATTGTGTTTTATGTTCAGGCACCATCACAGAGAGAGACAGAGATTAGCTGTTTGTCAACAACCATATATGAGTTCTGCTCAGTCATTTCACTATCAAACACTTGTACAAGTCAACAGTTAAAGACCCACCACGTCCCGTGTCAAAATCATGTTTTTTCACTCTTATAGCTAGTAAGAAATCTTAAGAAATCTTCCAAGCATAAAAGGGAACGTGACACGTGACGTGACACGTCTTTAAGAGAAAACAACTCTTTATGCGTTGTGTGAGTATTCTACTTTTGATGTTTACTTTTAAGATTGTCCTTGGTGGGAATTGTCAGGGGGGGGAATATCCTAGGGGGGTTAAGTCCTAGGGGGGAATTGTCCAGGGGGGAAATATCCTAGGGGGGAATTGTCCCGGGGGGATTGTCTGGAGGAATTATCTGGGGGGGAACTGTCCGGGGGGGGATGACCTGATACGAAAAATGTGTACATATCTTACTTTTTAATTAAATTTAATTCAGGGCTGTGGTGTCACTAATTAGCGCATTATAATTAAGGAAGACATTGCGATTGCCATTCGCAATCGGTGACATTTTTTAATACCTTCATTTTTCCTTTATTGATTGATTTTTTAAAACTTAAATTTAATTCAGGGCTGCGCTGTTACTTGGTGTGTTTTCCTTCAAATTATGGAAGTTATCAGGATTGCCACTTACCCGGGAAGACCCAGTCTACATGAGTAGCACGCTCACACAAACATATACAGTTTAATTTCCTACTAGACCTATTTGTAAGGGAAACTTTCGAAATTTGAAAATAAGATCCTTTATTATTCCCATTCATTGACCTAATTAGCAATAAGTTCTCGATGGGTCTGCAGCCATTGGAGAAGCTTTTCTTGGTCACTTTGCTTTCTCTTCTCGGCCAGTGAGTTGAGCGTGTACACGAAAGGGTTAACAGCGGAGTTCAACGGTAAAACAAACACCGCCAACGCCACGTTCACTTCTCCTGGGATGGGGGTCCCCGCCAGGGCAAGAATGCCGCACAGACCAACGGGAAACCAGCACGCAAAGTCCGTTAATGCCACGGTGATCAACCGCCACGCTATCCTCACATCCCGCGACGCTTTGGTGGTAGAGTTGGTGGAGTTCAGGCTGTTGGTCTTGATGGACCAGTAGATGCAAGCCTGGCCAGCGGCCACGAACAGAAACACGACGAAGTTCAGCAGGATCAGGACGCTGACTGAATACATCCTGCCTTTGAAGTCCCGTCTGGTGACTGGCAGAGGAATGCAGATGCCGGTCTGGCTGTAGAATTCCCAGTGGGACATGATTGGCAGTAAGGGGAGCAGAGCTAGCAGACAGCCGGCCAGCCAGGTGAACAGACAGGCCAGTGTTGCAGACAGCCTGCTGAAGCGCAGCGTGCTGAAAGGAAAGCGGAGCACCAAGAACCGGTCCACAGTGATCAGCCAGATGACCAGAGCCGACACCTCGCTGGACACCAGCGACAGGAAGCCGGCCATCCTGCAGGTCGCGCTGTGTTTCCACGTGTCGTCCTCATGCAGGTATCTGCCACGAAACCGCTCATCGGCTGCCCCGATCACCACAATGTAGACCCCCATCAGAAAGTCAGCCAATGTCAGGTGGAGGACGAAGACGCTGTAGCCGCTGGATGACGTCACGCTTTTAGAAAATACACGTGCGGTGCAGCAGAAGAAGTTGGCCGCCATGGACAGGCAGGAGATGAACCACAGGAAGCCGCGGTATGTCCATGACCGCAGCAGATCTTCACAGGAAGAGATCTCATCTTTGGTGGCAGAGCAGGTCAGGCTTTCAGAGCTGAAAGGCAACAATTCCTGGCAGCACAACTTATAGTTTTCCGTGGAAATGAAACGCAAATGAAACAGGTCCTTAAAAACGTCACGTGGAAACTTTCTAATAGGGCTGTCTTTCATGTAAAGTTTTTTTATGCTTGGGTTGAACTGAAAGCCAGGTGGGTTTATTGTGTGGATTGGTGTGAAGCTCAAATTGAGAATGTGTAACTGTGAGAATGGTGCCAGGACCGCAGGGCTAAATACTGCAAACTGTGTTTGGGACAAGTCTAGCACCAACAGTGTTTTGTGTTCATCACTACGTGACCTAGAATCAGCGTAAAGTGAACTCACAGGATTGTTGGACAGTGACAATGTCTCCAAGCTTGCCAACCCTAGAAACACACTCAAGTTGACTTGCTGAAGCTGGTTGTTGCTCAGATCCAAAAGTCGCAGGTCTCCCAGCGTCAGTGGATGCAGACTCACCAAAGAACAGAGTGCAAAGATGGCGGTGACCAGAAGGGAATTGCTACGCACCTCAGACATCCCCATGCCTGAGCCTGTAGCGTTCAGATAGCGAAGCTGAGGAAAGAAAGCTGCTTCAAAAGGCTGCGGACACCAGAAGGTGTGTCCCTGACAGAGGCAGTTCTCAGGGCATAGAATTTCACACCACAACTCATCATCGTTCAGTGGACAGTGAGGCCAGCCGTCGCATAAATGATCACCATGCAGACATACCGAGGACAGGCGACAGCGGAAAAACCCTGGACACTGGACCTCCTCACATTCATGTTCGTCCTGATGACCCAGACAGTCGTACATTTCGTTGCACCGAGTGTAGACCGGCAGGCAGTCATTGAGCTCACCGGGACAACGGTAATGGCTGTCAGGACAGGTCTCTGTGGAATTCATTGGGATTGAAACGAATTCACTGATACCGTCAAAGCGGATGAGAACAGGAGATGGCACTGCAAACCTTATCCCACCAACTTTCTTCCTGAACACGTTACAGTGTGTTTCGTCTGACTGGTCACGGCAGTGGTAAAGTAGGTCACAGACGTTGTCAAAGGGCAGACACTGACCGTTGTCACAGGCGAAGTGACCAGTGCACACAGGATGCTGGAAGAAAGTCTCGTCACTGCTGTCTGGACAGTCCTCAATGAAGTCACACAGAAGGCTGGACGATAGCTGAGTGACACCATCGTCACAGGTGTGCAGAGGGACTGGAGAGGTAGGGAAATCCGTTGACTGAACACTGTTTGCTAGTGATAACCCGTCAGGATAAAGACATGAAGATGTTGATCTGATACAATGTGTGTCATCATGAGGGGACCCACATAGAGGAAGTATGTGCGTCACGTGACCACCTAAACATTTTATCAAAAGCTGCTGACTTACGAAGACCGGAATCTTTATACGGTTGAAAGAAATCAACTTGGAATTAGGCAATCTTCGCTCAGTTTCATTTTTGAGGAATTCACAAAATGCGCCATAAGAAAGAGATGAAACACTGTCGGAAACACACGGTTCCATATGTAGATTCTGAGTCCATTTTGGAGTTTTTAAGCATTTCTTTTTGGGGTTTCCTAAAATAGAAGAAATAAACGGAATGGAATGGTGGAGCACAGTCCTATCCCGGTGAGTCACGCTACGTATATACATGTTGGGTAAAGTCAGGTCATCAGCGGACAAACTGGTCCACAGATCCTCCAGCCTTTCTGGGTGCATCCCCGTCCTAATTCTGATTTCATCATGCCAGTTGAGAACACATTTCGGAAAACTGACCATGCCCCCTAATGAATTACAATAGTCATCAGCTCTTTCTTTGAAGTCGGTTTTGTCGCTGACAAAATCATGTAAACTTTTCACGAACTGGTAACACCGACCACACATGGCCACTAACCCTTGACACTGAGCACTGCTGTAGGGACAGTGGCCTGTTTCATCCCGGCCATCTTCACACTCTGGTTTCAAATTACAGGCCAGGTGCTGATGGAAGGTAGCGTAATGAGGAACCGAACAGTTCCAGTAACCGTTAGCTAACTTACGAGGACGTTTATCACTTTGAAAGAAAGAAAAATGCAGTCTGAAACACTCTCTGTTGACGCAAGGGTTTCTTTCAACACGAATGCTGATTGTCGTGATGTTGAACAGCTGAGCGAAATCTGACGCAGGGTTGCGTCTGGTCCATAGTTGGCCCTTGCCTTTTCTGTAGCTGTCGGTGTGGCTGTAGTTTTTGTGATGGTCAAACAGGGACACGATGGGCAGGATAATGGTAAGGTCTTTCACACTGACCATGACAGTGTCGCCTGTCAGTATGGGCAGATTTCTCCACAAAATAATGGGGTCTGTATTACTGAGGTTTCTTCTGACAGTGACATAGCCACCAGACAGGGAAGTCATTATCAAAAGGAGGTGATCTGTTGAGCATAATCCCAAAAGTAATAATAACACAGTAACCCCATATTAATTTTGCTTAATTGTAATCTCTTAATACCATTAGCCACGGATGCATGGCTCTACTATAAATCTATTTAATATGCACACATACACAACATTGTTGCTTGCATTCAACAATTAACAGTTGTCAATCACATCAGAACTTGGACTACCAGCAGCAGATCTATTGGTCTTAATCACGTAAGGATAATTCCATAATAACCCAATATGTTATTCCAATCAAATTCTGTAAATTGCAAATGTACGCATCTGATCTGACATAGGTTTAAACAAGCATTCTACTAGTAATTTCATGAGGGAGTCTAAGCATAGTTTATTCTAAAGGTAGGATTACAAATACTCCTAAGTTCAACATTTATTTTGTGACACATATATTCTTACGAACCAGATACATCAACAATTTTCGGTGACTACAATATTTTTCTTACGACTATCATGAAATAAAATATTCACTGACTGAACACTGTTTGCAATTGATGACACGTCAGGATAAAGACATGAAGATGTTGATTTGAGGGGGAGCCACATAGAGGAAGTATATGCGTCACGTGATCACCTGAACATCTGATCAAAAGCTGCTGCTGACCTACTGATACCAGAATTTCTTACGGGTCAAAGAAATCAACTAGGGATTAGGCAATCTTCGTACGGTTTCATTTTAGAGTAATTCACAAAATGCGCCAAAAGAAAGAGATGAAACACTGTCAGAAGCACACGGTTCGATTTGTAGATACTGAGTCCATTTTTGGGTTTTCAAGCATTTCTTTTTTAAATCAATAGGTACTAGAATACAAACTGAGAAGCTTAAAAATAATTTTTGGTATGACGTATTTAAAGCATACTCAGAACTAGGGAAAACATAGAAATTAAAAACATCAATGAAATGATTTCTGAACCACTGTTCTGTAATTCAAATGTATTGATTGGAGAAAAAAATATTTTCTTCCGTAGCTTGATTGAAAGAGATGTGCATCAGATAGGCAATTTGCTTGATGGTCAAGGACAGTTTTTATCACTCAGTGCATTTCAAAACAAATATGGTATCCAGACACTTTTTTTTTTACTTATGTAAGTGTTGTTTGAGCCGTTATAAAATATATTAATGCTTGTGGATTGCAGTTAAATGATATAACAAATAATACTAATAACAATAGTAACACTTTGCGTTATATATATTCGGTTCCAAAAGGTGCAAAACGTTTTTACAACTGCTTAACAGTAAATGATCAAAACCCAAATTGTTGCCAGGGCTGGGACAGTCGAATAACTAGAAATGTACAGTAGAATGTCATATTCAGAAAAGTTGCAAAAATAAAGGAGATAAAACTGAAATGGCTACAAATCTGTATAATTCATAGAATCAAAGGAACTAATTCGGTACTTTTAAATATGAAACTTGCAAATACTGATATATGTTCCTTTTGTTATAATTATAAAGAAAATATTCAACATATTGTTTTGGAACTGTAAACATGTGCTATCATTTTTGATGAATTTTCAAATGGCACTACACGAAAAATGTTAAATAGCTAAAAATTAATTTACTCAGCATCTTGTATTATTTTGTTGTGAAAAGAATGTGAGAACAGATGATATTGTTGACTTATTATTACTGGCAATATCTTTTATTTATAGATGTAAAATGAAAAGACCCAGATACCATTATATAGGATGTTTGTTCCTATAATGAGATACTGATATATTATGGAAAAATACATTGCAAGCATCAATATGGTTTATGATGAAACAGTTCAAGCTTGGAATCCCTATATATCATTGTTTGTGTAACTCACCAACGTGCAACAGGTATTTGGCACTTTAACTGGTCTTTTTTTCCTTTAAAAAAAATCCGATTTCACCGTCTACTCCCCCCAATTCAAGGTTTTTTTTCTTCTACAAATATTTATGTAACTTACGTAAATTATGATTATGCCGTGCATTCTTCAATGCCCACATTAACTTCTCTGTATGTCTTTCAGTCCCTATCTTTCTCTCTGTCTCTCCCTTTCCTTCTTTTGCTCTTTCTAAAAATAATGAAAGCATCGAACGTAACAGCAATCTTATTTATGTTTCTTTGAATGTTAATAACTATGTCTAATATGCATGTTATGCAAAATGCGTTTGATGATTAAATGTATTTATGCACATTCAATGATTTAAAAAACGCCTTCATTACACACAAAAATTTGTGGAATCAAAGAAGAGATGGAATGACAAATCATTGAATACAAATAATAATATTATTGTTCAAGGCATCTCCACTGTTCATAAATTCTATCACAGCTATCCAGTGGCAGTCATGGTCAGAAATGACAGACTGGCATAATACAATTGTTAGTGGGTGATTTTGCTGTTTCATATCCTTTCAATGTTACATGCATGAGCAATTTGTGCATTTGATTTTCTATCGTAATGACTTAGGAGATAATTTTATTAGATATGCTTGCTTAATTTAGCAAGGATGAAAAATGATTGCTTCTTATTCTTAGAATGTATAGTTAAAGCTTCATGACTTTGGGTGTACATGTACGGTATGTCTTTTTCTACAAATTTTCAATGATTCAAGACGAGATGCGAAAGAAGAGTTAAAGGAGTTTTGTGGACAAATAAAAGACAGACTGATAAAAAAAAGAAATGCCAAGATTGTAGAGCTTCTTTCACAACAAAACAATTTCCCATTTTTACTCGCTCTGCTCATTTTCTGCAGCCAAGACACCGTAGGTCATTTGCTCAGTGTACTATATTTTACGTCCCACCACATTAATATGTATTTCCAATTTTCTGGACAATAATTTGTGTGACTTGTGACTAGAGATGAAATTGTGTTGAACGTCCTCGATCTGAACTGGAACTGGTCGACAAGGAACATTTATAAATGTGCAGATAGTGGGTCGATCTTTAAGGTAATGCAATAATAGGAAAGTCCATTTATGGGACGTAATGTTCTCATGCTTCTGTCTCTCTCTATCTCTGTCTCTCTCTCTCTCTCTTCTCTCTCTCTCTCTCTCTCTCTCTCTCTCTCTCTCTCTCTCTCTCTCTCTCTCTCTCCCTCTCTCTCTCCTGAACTCAGTACATTTGAAAAACAAGCCCAGTTAAACATACTTCCACTGCAATCACAGCTTAGCTACAATAAAGCCATTCTCATGTACAAAGTACACTACTTCTTAGCTCCACAATATCTGAAAAATCTAGTTACACAAGCCTCACAACGTTATGGTTCAAGTAATTATATTTTACCACAAACAAGAATTGATAAATTTAAGTCGAGCTTTACCTTCTCGGGTTCTTTCATATGGAACTCCCTTCCGTGTGACATTAAACTATATACCGATCTCCAAACATGAGAAAGAAGGCCCAGCCGAGTGCCACCAAAACACTTATTGTAACATCTAATTATCGCATTAACTCCTTGTTTTGTGAGTTTTTGTGCAATAATACATAATGAATATCATTAGGTCCGTGCATTCAAACATAATTAATATCATTAGAATGTATTTACCGTTTGTCAACACCAACACGATATTTACAGCTGTTATCTATTTTTGTTGGTAATCATTAGCTTCTGAAATTTTGATGTACAAAATCGACTAGATTTCCACCGGAGCGTTCGTGGCGTTTTTGTTATGAAGAAAGCCAAAAGATTTTGTCTTGCTTACTCACACGTCAGCACCACTTTTACGTCATCAAACAAAAAATGCGTCATTGGGTGATGACAATTTTCTGGGCGACAAAAGTAGGGGATATCAGGGCTTGTCAGACCCTGCGACAGGTTCCTCATTTCATTTTTATTGCTAAGTATTTTGCTGTATAATTATTTTGATCTTGTGAAAGCCTCATGCTGTCCGCCTGCCGTGTCCTGTGTAAGATTGGAAAGTGTCCATTAATTTGAGAAAAGTTGAGAGCAAAAAAGTCTAATTTTTGCTATTATTTGTAACGAATGAATCTCAATCAACTGAATTTTCTATAAACGTATGTTGTCAACATGTCCATACATTTACTCAACAGGTGGTCTAAAAATGAGTTTCTACTTCAGTTGGCGTACCTTTTATGGCGAGAAAAGCTAAAAAGTAGGCGGACCAGCTCCGTTCTCCCCTATTTTCAATGCAGTAAGTTTACTTTATTTTCCACCCCGAAACTGATCCGGTTCATATGGTCTTAATCTGTGCAATAAGAGTTTTAAACACTAAATATCATTCGGGACATGACAATTGCTATTGCGAAGATTTGCTCAATTTGCATTAAAATAGCTCTCAACCTTGTAAACTGCGGACTATATTCTTTGTGGATTAATGGTTTTTGCTATGTTGGTGCAGTGGTTGCTATGATTCAGATCTACATGGAGGCGCATCTCGCCTCTTCAATGCATTGTGATTTTCTGCTGTTTTTATATAAATTGTAAGATCGGTATATATACGTTATTTGGATTTGGGCATGGTACATGACTTTTGTGATGTCTCGACACCGTGTTCTTTAGCATACTCGAGCTGAAGCTCTCGTATGCTAAAGAACAAGGTCTCGACATCACAAAAGTCATGTACCATGCCCAAATCCAAATAACTTATAATGCTCCTCTATCTCAGCCTTCAAAACGAGTCTTCGAAAAACACTAACATTCGACCCTCATTAAGCTCATTTACCCCCCAGGGTAATATCTCCTGATATGGTAGATGCTTATGCCGATGTTAGTATATATTAATTTCATTTTATTAATTTCATTCTATTTGTTAACTATTCGCCTACAATGTGCCTAATTATGTTAGAAATATTGTCCTCAATTTAATGCAAATTGTTACCTGTTACATACCCTAGATGATGAATGTATATATATTGCCCTGTTATATAATGTGTGTTTCCTTTATATACATGCGCGCAAGTGTGTAAGTATGGTTGCATGCTTGTATGCACGCGCGAGTATTAAAAATTATGCAACTGTTATAATCCCATATTTCAGCCTATCTATGTTTCATAATATCAACTGCTTTGCTACCTTTGTATTCAGCTCTGTATGCGTAATAGTATGCCTTGCCATGTTTGTCTTTTGTGTTAAGTATATATGTATCAAGGACAGATTGGAAGAATAGGCGTTGCCTAAAATCTATATCCTTGGAAAATAAAGTTTAAGTTTTAAAGTTTTAAAGTTTGCAAAAAAAAAAGTTCTCTCTCTCTCTCTCTCTCTCTCTCTCTCTCTCTCTCTCTCTCTCTCTCTCTCTCTCTCTCTCTCTCTCTCTCTCTCTGCTTATGGTAACTTACGATAAGTTCCTACCCCTTATTTATTTCACGATATCCTCTCTCTTAGCCTCACTATTTCACAGTTACATTACTTGTAAGACTATCTGAGGTAAAGCCAAATATAATCTTCTTGACAGAAATTCTTCCCAAAAACCAAGTCTATCCCATGTGACGTTCAGAATATGAACTTCCTAATTACGATATGTTCCTCAATAGAGAACCTAAGAGGGGTATACTTTTATATTTTGACAACAGATTAAATGTGAAAGAGTGTGAAGAGTTAAACAACTCACCCTTTAATGAATGTGTGTGGTGTATCTTTAAAGGTGTGAATGGTGAGTCTGTGCTTATTGGATGTGTGTACCGTAGCCCTAATTCATCTGTGGATAATACTAAGATGTTATTTGATTTGTTAGAATTAGATTCTGTATCTAAGTGTGATAAAGTCTGTATCTTGGGAGATTTTAATTTTCCCAATGCCAATTGGAGTGAAGTCTATAATAAAAATGTTAGTAATGTAACTCACGAATTTGTGGAATGTACAAGGGATGCTTTTTTAATACAGAAAGTGAAACAGACTACAAGACACAGAGTAAACCAAAGACCAACTATGGATTATCTAATCATTATTAATGAGAATGACCTTATTTCTGACATTACTCACCTTGTCCCATTTGGTAAGAGTGATCATGATGTTTTATTGTTTGATCTTTATGTACCTAGAGTAAAATCAATACTGGAGGCAAACAATAAGTTTGATTTAAACAAGGGTAACTATGTAGAAATGAGAGAGAACATTGGTAGCTTTGATTGCTCAGTACCGGATAATTTGAGTGTAGAGGATACTTGGAAGGTTATCGGTGATATTGTAAAGAATAACATGGAAATGTACTTACCTAAAATTTCTTACACAACAGATAAATCATCTAAACCATCCTGGATTTAAAAAAAAAAGGCTTTGAAAATTGTTAGAAAAAAACAAAAAGAATATTCTAAATTTCTAAAAACCAAGGAAGGTAAACCTTATTTGAAAAATAAACAGAAAAAGAAGAGAGAAAGGCCAGGTTATATTAAAAAAAAGTATAAACAAATGTAATAAAAGGATTAAAAAGTCAAGAAAAGCTTACGAACAGAATATTGCTGATAATAGTAAGACAAATCCTAAACCATTTTGGAGATATGTTAATGAAAGATGTAAGACTAACACAGGTGTAAGTGCAGTAAAAAGAAGAAGAGATAATGGTGAATATGTTGTTGCAGATGAAGATAAAGCTGAAATTCTTAACAATTTTGTTGCCAGTGTTTTTACCAATGAAAACGTAACACAAGTATTTCAACAGATGGTTTAAACTCAGATGGGGTGTCTGTTGCTGAGGTTAGAGTAAGTCCCTTAGCTGTTCAGAAAAAAAGTTAAAAGAATTAGATGCTTCAAAGGCACAGGGTCACCTAGAGTCTTAAAAGAATTGACTGATGAATTATCTTTACCTCCTACCATACTATTCAATAAATCACTTGAAACAGGTCAAATTCATACAGAGTAGAAACAAGCTAACGTCACAGCTATTTTTAAAAAGGGATCAAAATCAGATGCAGGCAATAATAGATCTGTTAGTTTAATATGTATCACTTGTAAAATCCTAGAGCCTTTTATTAGAGATGCCATCACTAACCATATGAATGATAGTAACCTGTATGTTGGCTGTCAGCATGGTTTCAGAAGTAAAAGATCATGTACATCACAGCTTTTGGAAGTTATGGAGGAAATAACAGAATTACTACATAACAATGATAGTGTATATAATATACTTAGACTTTAGGAAAGCTTTTGAATGTGTACCACATAAGAGACTTTTGATGAAATTAAGATCTTATGGAATAGTAGGTAATCTATATGTATGGATTAAAGACTTTTTATCTGGACGAACTCAAAAAAGTAGAGTTGGAGATAAGTATTCAGCCGAGGCAAAGGTTCTTAGTGGAATCCCCCAGGGGAGCATCCTAGGTCCCACTTTGTTTACCATTTTTATTAATGACCTACCCGATTGTGTTCATTCATCATGTCAAATGTTTGCTGATGACACCAAAGTTTATAATAAATTATGTAACAGTAACTTACTACAGAAAGACTTATATAATTTGCAAGAATGGACTGACAAATGGAATCTTTATTTCAACACAACTAAATGTAAGGCAATGCATGTTGGTAACAGAAATCCAAGTGTTGATCATACTATAATGAATGACAATGTGGCATGTCCAGTAACAAAATGTGATAATGAAAAAGACTTAGGAGTAACTTTTCATAAGGGTTTTTCTTTTGACAAACATATTCAGGACTGTATTAGCATTGCTAATAAGATGATTGGTCTAATTAAATAACCTTTGTCAACATTGATCGGGATATATTTATCAAATTGTACAAGCCATTGGTAAGACCACATTTAGAATATGAAAACTTTACATGGTTCCCAAAGTATAAATACCAGTCGTCAACAATTGAAAAAGTGCAGTGCAGAGCAATAAAACTTGTTAAGGAGTGCACGAATATGGATTATTAAAGTAGGCTTAAATATTTAAATCTGTTTTCACTCAAAGGAAGAAGAATTAGGAGGGATCGCATTGAAGCCTATAAAATATTCAATGGTTATGTTGACTTGTCTTGGAAAACGTTTTTTGATTCTCCTAAATTTAATTTAACAAGGAATGCTTATGGTAAAGTTTTTATTAAAACTAATATAAGACAAAATTGTTTCAGCATCCGCGTTGCTAACTTATGGAATGAGTTACCTATTAATATAAAATGTGCACCTAATACTAACATGTTCAAAAATCGCTCGGATGATTTTCCAAAATATTTAAATGTGCTTAGAGTAATTGTTGTTGTTTTTATTAGGAAAATTGACCGCAATACACCTTGACCAAATGTTTGTTGCAATAATTGATGTATAGGATGGGACTATATAAAAAGCTTAACTGCTTGGCTTGTCCCTACCACTACTACTACTACTACTACTACTACTTGGCTTTTTCTCGGAAACTAGAAGGGTACATTGTTCAAACTTTGCATACGCAAATGTTTATGCAAGCTTTCCCAAAAGTCGATTTGCATGAAAATCTAAAAAAAATTCTGAAAATTAACAAATGACCTTTGACCTTCAATTGGCAATTTTTGTCTTAGCCATATCATTTACATTTTTACAGTTACGGTCCCCAAATTTGGTATGTTGATGTATTAGCTAAAGGTGATTAGGTATGCAGGGTGACTTGTACCCTATTAACCTTAACTTTGACCTTCGACCTTGAACATTGTCAATTATTTGTTTGGGCCATATCGTTTACATTATAGCAGGTACTGTTTCCAAATTTGGCAAGTAGGTAGACTAGCTTAAGGTCATATGGAATGCTAAGCATCGTTGACCTCAGTGACTGTGATAACCGTGACCTTTCACCTTGGAGTTTTGTCCTCTGTGTGTGTGTGTGTGTGCGTGCGTTATGTCAATTCGTATTTCATTATAAAATGTGTTAAATAAAAAGTTAAATAACAAAACACTATCTGCCAACAACGGTGGACTACAAAAACACTGTTAAAATTCTGACCGAAGAAAGCGCTGATGTCGACCATGACAGCAAGCCCTTGGGATCAGACTAGGGTTATTGTCATGAAACTGAAAGAACCAGACTTTGAGATTGAGAGTCGTAAACATGAGGAGAGAAAGAGAGAGAGAGAGAGAGAGAGAGAGAGAGAGAGAGAGAGAGAGAGAGAGAGAGAGAGAGAGAGAGAGAGAGAGAGAGAGAGAGAGAGAGAGAGGAGAGGAGAGAGAGAGAGAGAGAGAGAGAGAGAGAGAGAGAGAGAGAGAGAGAGAGAGAGAGAGAGAGAGAGAGAGAGAGAGAGAGAGAGAGAGAGAGAGAGAGAGAGAGAGAGACTGTGTGTTTATAACCGTAATTTATTTAACAGTTTGGCAAACATGTAGAATGTCCCACCCCCTCGCCCATAACATTTTGGCATTGTAAACTTTCAATGACAAGCAACCTTTCGTCGTTTGGGGGAACATACTATCAGGAATTAGCATCAGTCAAGGGTTATGCTCATAAAACTAAAAAAGCAAAAAACATTGAGATTGAGGGTCATAAACTTGAGTGTGTGTGTGTGTGTGTGTGTGTGTGTGTGTGTGTGTGTGTGTGTGTGTGTGTGTGTGTGTGTGTGTGTGTGTGTGTGTGTGTGTGTGTTTGCGTGTGTTTGTGCGCGTGTGTGTGTGTGTGTGTGTGTGTGTGTGTGTGTGTGTGTGTGTGTGTGTGTGTGTGTGTGTGTGTGTGAGAGAGAGAGAGAGAGAGAGAGAGAGAGAGAGAGAGAGAGAGAGAGAGAGAGAGAGAGAGAGAGAGAGAGAGAGAGAGAGAGAGAGAGAGAGAGAGAGATGGTGTTAGTGTTTGTGTTTAGAGAACCAGTAAATAATACTAGATCCCTCCACAAATGACAAAACAAACCTCTGCCAAATCAATCTAATACACATTTTGGGTTTTTTAGATAATATTGTTTCTGTTGTATTTATTAATGATGGTGTGGCGGAGATAATTGCACCTCAATAATGTCTTAATTGTCTAAGTCCCTTATTCAGACTTGTTCAAACTCATTAGCATAACAGTCTATTGCTCACTTCTATCGTTTTAAAAATAAGGTTGTTGCTGACAACTTTGGTGTGCAGATTGGATTCTACCCTGAAATTGCTTTAAAAAATCAAACTCAATAATGTCATTATATAATCCACATTTAAACCCACACAGTTGAATGGCTCCATTGATATTCCACCACAGGGGCGGATCAGTTGGACATGGAAGGGGGGAGGTTCAAATACTCTCATGGAGGGTCTTAGGGTCAACAAGCCCCCCAGACGTTGACAATAATTTTATTTTCAAAGATGCAACCAAGGCCTCTTATAAGAATAAATGAGAGAATATACTAAAACAACACTGAGTCGCATTTCTCTTCATTTTTCTTTCAGTTGGAAGACTGTTGTAATAGGATGAATAAAAATTTCCACAAAAAAGCACATCGAGTGTCAACTCTGTTCCATCTGTAGCCAGACTTCAGGTTTATTTGCATCAAGTGGCTAAAGAAGATATTGCCTTTATGAGCACAATTGTCAGTGGTGACCCTTGTCCTGAGTATGGAGGACACAACACCCAACATACAAAGAAAACCCGTCAGCAGCCAGGGGCAGACAATGGTGCCTATGCACAGTGTCTTCCTGGACGTGCCTCCAGCCTCTATTATCCATGGCTGAACAGACGTGCAATGAGTGCACCAGTGACAACAGCTGTACTGGATAGTTGTGCAATTTACAAGGAGGGGGAGGGAGTACAAGGACTTTATTCCTGGCTATAAGAGTGATCATGCTGGTGAGCTACTTTGTTGCATTGGCAGGCTAGTGAAATTGTTATGTAGGGAGGGGGGGGGGGGGGGGGGGTAATCGCTTAGAGCAGAGTCTGTACACTACAATACTATTGAAGTACAAAAGCTCCTTTCAGAATAAGACTGGATCATCAAGACTCTTATTAGTTTCATCGTTGAGAAGCTGCTGAGGCTGCTATTATTATCACGTTAATACATCCACATAACAAAACTCCATGCCAGCTAAGCACTGGTATCAAGCCTACGGATACAATATATCATCGCCTCATCATAGAAGTGTTCACGATGGCCAGAACTTGTATAAGACACTTGCTAGAGTGGTCTTCCACCAAGTATGACTATCTTTGAGGCACGATACTTCTAAGCTCATTGGCAATGATACTTTTTGTGTGGAAGCAGACTCACTTTGAACAACATGTCATTCCTTTCAAATGTAGCTGGTAATGCGTGGGTCAGCACTTATTACACAACATTGATTACTGGGATAATTGTTGGCACCAGACGAGGCCCTGACAATCAGCAATCTGTAATGCAGCAATGGGCGCATAATTCTACAAATAAAAGGAGGCTTCGTGTGCAAAAATCTCATGACAGTTGCCATCAGAGTTTCTGAAAATTATCAAATCATGAAGAGAGCATTGTGGACACTTAAATTAACCACTTGAGGACACATTCAAACAACATGTTTATATAATAATATGTATCTGATCAGTTTCTAAGAACTTGGCCATTGTATTTTGTGCTACAATCCCCGACAGGAAGAAGACCTGCTGATTCACTAATAATTGTATTCTTCAAGTTGCATGCTGCTTGACATTAGTCTGCAATCCAAATGAGACCACTAAAAGTACACCTTTCTCAAACAAGAGTGGAAAAGCAATAAGTGCGCACCAAATCCTCTGATGCTTTCCCCACTCTTTCCCTTTTTCACTCACCCCTCCATGCAATGGCACGTCGGCCATTTTATCCACCTATAAAATAAAATATCGACAATGATCGCTGTATTGTAGGCCTACTGCTTGGCGCCTAGCAACAAAGGCCAAGCGTTAAGATGAAAGTTAGAGATGTCATCAGTACTTAGGTTAGCATCTATATAACCATAGGCTAATGTACCAATTGTGAGACCTAAAACCCACATAGCTTATTTTACGACAGCAGAGCAAAATTTGAAAAAAATATAGTTGATACAATAAAATCACATACTCAAGGTCAAAGGTCAAGGTCAACAAGGCATACTGAGGGGCACATCAGTATCATTAAAATAGTAGCACACGAATTCGAAGTGATCCTGTGACATGGTTCTTAAGATAATTGCCAGGCAAATGAAAGGACACGAAAGATCGTGATAGCCCTCTCCACAGAGTGGTGGGTGCTAATAAGTACTAAAATAGGATACAATTCACATAGTTTGAGTCATTTCA